>CM073459.1:31961007-32561007 GCA_037074485.1 Delonix regia | reverse complement strand
TTACCATAAAAAATAAATTATAATTATAATTATTTTGACTATAATAGATTAATTATTTATTGTTTATGTACCATAAAGATATCTATTTAACTAATATAAATAATCTTTTATAAAATGTAGAATAAATAAAATGCATAATTTTAAAAAATAATAAATAATATTAAAAAATTAAAAATTTATTTTTAATAAATTATATATTTTTTAAAAATATTATTTAAAGAAAATTTTTATTTGTATTCTTGTTTGAAAGAATATTTATATATATTTCTATAATAAAAAAAGTGGTTCAATTTTCATCTGAAAGAAGCATAACATTTATTCAAATTTAAAATATATAAAAAAATAAATTCTTTGTCTCATTTTCAAAAGTTTCCATATAATTATTACATGACAAGTTGAAAAAAAAATATGTGATAACTGATATGTAAAAATAAATTTTTTGGATGCCAAAATAAAAATATTTTATTTTTTTTAATTTCAGCCATATCACTTTTTATTTTTTTTCATTTATTTCTAAATTTATCAATTTACATAATTTATTTTTATTTTTATTGTTTTAATAACTTTTAAAGACTGTACTTTATAAATTGAAAGTAAGGGTGAGATTAGAAATGTACTGAAAGTATTGTAAAAACTGAAGAAAAAAAAAATGAGTTGATGATTTTATAAACTAATAGTTTTAAAATTATTTTGAAAATAAAGTAAATTAACAAATTTATAAATAAAAATTTAAAAAAAATAATAAATTAAAATATAAATATTATAAAATATTTCAAAATTAATATTTAATTATATATTACTATCACATACTTATTCTAAAATAATATGTGATATATAACTTGTATCAGTATTATTTACATTAGAATTTAACATAAAAAATAGTCAATTCCTAACAAATTTTATAATTATTTATTACAGAAGCTATTCTTAAATGTAATCCAATTGTGGGGCCCATAAAACAATGATTTGTGTGTTTAACTCTCCGCCCCTTCACCTCCCTTTTCTGCGCAACACAAATCTTTTCAAAAATTTCATTTGATCTTCCCTTTTGGAAAATTCCCTCATGATGATATATACTCACTTCCACACACTACACCCACACAGAATTGCCCCTCTCTCTTTCTTGGCCAGCACCCCGGGAAGGAGGTTACGTGTTTTTCACTGTTCAAATTCTGTTTGCTATTTGAATTTTCGTGCTGAAATTGAATCCCTCTCTTTTATAGTAAGCCATCAACTTCACTTGTATCTCACATGCTTCTCACTTCTTTCGTTTTGCCTTGAATTATAATTTCCCTATTTTTTCTATCTTTTTCTTTAATTTTCTTTCTTCTTTCTTTTTTTTTTCTTTCCTGCTATGTGGATATGCAACACTTTGTATTATATGATTTTGTTTTGTACTACAATTGCTTCACTAATCTTTAGGAGGTTAAGGTCAAAGGGTATGAAAGGCTTTCCTATACTATTCTATTATGTATCTATTTGTATATACTATTTTCATTTTGTCATATTTATTTTTCAAATAAAAAATTGATATTTGATCTTAGTTATCTACTATCTTAATTTACACCAATTTTGCTTGCTAGCAATTATGTTAAATGATTTGGTTAAAAAAATATGCTAAGTGAGTGGGAGGAGAAGAAAATTTTCATGGAGTCGCTATATCACAAATCATAACTGTGTATTTTCTTTTGGCTAAACCACCGTATGTGATAATTTTCACATATATGTTTGTTTATGAATTCAACATCTATTGTACTAGTCATAATGCATGTATTTTCCATAGTATGTTGACACCTATCCTTACGTTTTAGGCATGTGTACTTTTTCTTTTCTATATATATTGAAAACATAATAGTTATAATGGTATATTTTGTGATAATTTAATTTTTATAAATTAATTGTGATAAATTAATTTTTTTAAAATTTTATTTTATATAAAATTAGTCTCTTATTAATTCAAATGAAAGAATTGATTTTGTACAATTTTAAATATATGAATAATTGATTTGTTACAAATTATTACCAAGTATAAAAATATATGACTAATTTTATACTATTTTCTGTATATTATGATCTAAAGACAATTATTTAAATAAATTTTTTGTAAGAGAAAAATAAAATAAATATAAAATTTAAAATGTAAATGTCATTGACAAATATATTTGGTTAGTTTGTATGTTTTACTTAATTAATTTGATATCTAAGTTTGCATGAATTAAATCTAATTAACAGTCTTTTTTTTTTCTCAAGAAAAGAAAAAGAAGAATGAAAATGACTTGTTTGAATGTTTACTCGTGGATTCCATAGCTATCACTAGGTTTCACTTTCAATTATGAAAAACCATTAGAGCCATTACTAAATTCAATCTAAGCCAAATCAGTTCCACCTATCAGCAAAAGGATTCAAGCTTTGCTTTGATTTTAGATAAAATTTCATTTTTTAGTTTTAATAAAAAATTTTAACTTATTTTATTTTAAAATATATACAGACATCTTTTAAAATTAAAAATAACTTTACACTTACACTTTGATTCAATTTTTTTTTGTTGTAAGAGTGTCTATATTAAATTTTTTTGAATTAAGCAAATTATTTACTTAATTTTGTAGTAGGTATCATAGCTAAAAACATTAAATTATATCAAAGTGTAGGACAAATTTTTGTTTTAGGAGAGATTTACATATAATTTTAAAATAGAATAAATGTTTATATAAAGGCTGGAATAGGGCTTATTGGACTTTAGACATATTATTATTTTGAGATTGGCTTCTGTTACTCATTATTATATTAATTCATTGTATTGTTGGGCAGAGTTGGGCTAGTTGTTTTTTTCAATTCAATTTGATTTTGTTAGACCATTTATTATATAAGCATGCTTCAGAGTTGGTGAGCTTCCTCATTTTTTTCTTTTATCTCTCTATGTTAACTAAAACAACAGAAACAACTTATTTTTCTGTAGTTATAATTATAACCATATTTTCTGCATGACATATTTCTTCTTATTTTAGTTCAGGTATTTTAAATCTAACCAAATAATGCTACTTACTTTTTATGTGTTTAAGCTATATAGATATTGATATTGCCTTTTATGTTTTGCTTTCAAATTTAGGTTTAGTGAGATCTGCATTATTATCAGGTTAGATCCTTAAATCCCGAGAAAGCTGATCGCTTTCATAAGCTAGTGGTTGCAATTACAAAGGATCATTAACACATGAAGAAACTATTCTTTTTCAAATCTTCTACTTCTAGCAGTGGGAACAACAATGCATTCCCTCACGATCCATAAATAAGCAAATATGCTGGGAGAAATTTTCAAAAAGTGGATTATACACTCAGGCTCATGTTAGAGTTAATGATATTTTTCGAAGTCTCAGGGGTTAGTTCTCCAAATCATGGAGGCAAGTATTTTCTAGTAGTTAGACTCTTACTCCTGAGAAGCAGAGGCAATCTTTTATCGTAAATTCACATAAAATTGAGAGGCCTTGCTTAGCTAGCTCTTTAAGGTCTCATCTTGATTCATTTGGGAGCCCTTCTTTTTCTTCTAACAACATTTCAAGTAAAATAAGGGATCATTACATTGATGGAGAGCAGTAGCTAGAAAAGAGTGAGTCAAGCAAAATTTCACAGAGACATAATGTTGGAAATGGAAATTATGATACAGCACCTAATTGCCCAACTAATGGAGGTGCCAGAGATAACCCAAGAGCTCATTCATTTAGAGAAGCTAAAGGTAAGGATGTTCGTTTCTCATCCAAAGACTGCAAAGAAAAGAGGTTTGGGCATGAATCTCCTTGGAGCCTTGCAAAGAATGTCATTGAGAGACTTTCTCAGTTTCATTCTTTTTCTAAAATCAATTCAAAAGAGGTTCATATTGACAATCCAATTACAATTGAAGATATCTATGTTAGAACTATAAATGAATGCTACGACCTAGATCTGGATGAGGCTCAGCTAAAAATTTATTCATTGGATGAACCACATAGAATGGCAGATGGTTATCATAGCATTTATGATCTTAGATTTTAGAAACACGATGTTTTTGAAGCAGGAAATTCTGATGGTTTAAGCTGTGTCGACCTTGAAGAGGATGCTGATGTAGAACTAAGAAAACAATCAAAGGAAGCTGAGGAGAGAGTTGCTCTTCTTTCTAAGGAATTTCAATAAGAAAGTTTTCTTCTTGATAGTGGTTTTGATGTGTCTTTGCTGAGTTAGACGATAAAGAATCTAGAAGAAGAGAGGTTAAGTTTGGCACTAGAAGTTTTAGGCCTTCTCTAGTCTTGAATTGCTGACAGAGCATCTACTAGGGAAGAACTTAGATCCTTGAAGGCAGAATTAGAGTTATGAACTTGATGACTAGAAAAGGAAAAGAATGAGATGCAGTCAGGATTGGAAAAGGAATTGGACGAAAGGTCATGACACTGGTCAGTCAAACTTAAAAAGTGCTAGTTAAAAGAGCAAAGGCTCCGTGAATGTGTTAAAGAGATTGTAGTACATAATGTTTCACTTTAAAGGAAAGTCTCATCTTTTAGTGATAGGGAAACAGAAGCAAAAATGTTAATAAGTTGTTCCGACCATCAACTTAAGGAAATAACTGAAAAGATGGAAGAAATGAAAAAGCAGAATTTATATTTTCAACAATATGTCTTAGAATTACAACAGAAGTGTAAGATAGTAGAAGAAAACTGAGGCATCTACTGAAGAAATTATGAAGAGAAGGAGAAAGAGTGTAAAGAGTTATGTAAGTCCATCATTAGATTACAAAGAACTTACAGTGAGCTAGAGATGACACTCATAGGGTTGCAAGATGCTTTTAGTGAGGACTTCATAAATAATTAGTCTATGGAGAGGATTGATAAGCATGTTGCAAAAATGCAAATGGAGCAAATGTGGTTAACAGGGGTAGAACTGGCCTTGAGAATAGAGTTGGAATCTTAAAGGGTTAAAGCATATTCTCTTCGTCATGTCAATATTAGTCTTTTGAGCTGCTTAAAAGGTGATGGTAAAGAAAGTATTGCTGCTACTTATAAGCTTGACAAAGAACTGTTGGCCCGCATCTGCTGTCTGCAAGATCAAGGCCTAAAAATGCTAGATGGTAGCTTTTACTTGTGCCCAAGGTTAATTGAATTCATCAAAGGGAAATGAGGCCAGCTTTATCAAGATTCCTAAAAAGAAATGGATGCTATCATAAATGGTTTAGATCGGCAATTTATTGTTGAATCTGACATTAATATTTATACTCTTAGAAGTGGAATTGAGGGTTTAACCAGGAGTTTGCAGATAATGTCTAGTTTGTTACTTAAGAAGTCAAGTTCATTGACTTCTAAACTTTAGTTGCAGTTTACAGGTGTTGAGAAATTAGCTAAAATGAATGATCAATCATCTGAGGTAGGTTACTTTATAATTATGTTATCTTTGTACTTGGTGAGAAGAAATGACACACTTAAATTTGAGGTGAAAAATGCACTAGACAACTATTCATGTGTCAACCTGAAGTTAAAGGACCTTGAACTTCAAGTCAGTCACCAATATCAAAATTTATCTGGGTATACATATGGCTTGTAAATGTTTATTAAAGGGTATTGTGTTGTCATTAAATTTAATATGGGTAAACAAGCCATTTTCCATGGAAAATGTTTTTTAATGAAGCAAACAGTTTCAAATTTTGTAATGGAAATATATTTTTTTAAGAACATCATTTTAAAAATAATTATATTTTTCCAATGAAACAAGTGGAGCCTTATAGAATTTCTGGCATTACCTTTTAAAGTTGCTATTGCTTGTACCTATTCAATTAATTTCTTGTTCCATTGTAACAGATGTTAAAGAAAGATAAGAGCATAAACCGCCTTCAAAATGATCTGCAAGAATCTATGAGGGAATTAACAATCACGAGAGGAATGTTGCCCAGTGTCAGAGGAGAGAGATATCATGTGGGAGAAAGTGAAGCAATATAATGAGCAGAACACGCTATTGAACTCAGAGGTCAATGTATAGAAAAAGAAGATAGAGGCCCTTGATGAAGATATACTTGCAAAGGAAGGTCAAATAACAATCTTAAAAGACTCCCTTCATGAAAGGCCCTTTGATCTTCTCAGGAGTCCTTATTCTATGCATGTGTTTTTGCTTTGCTTATTACTTTAAAAGCTTTTTTCCTTTTTATAGGCCATGTTACTGCATTGTTCATAGTCCTATATGTGTGAGTGAGGTCTTCGAGGTTGTTCTTTTCCAGACTTATGCATAAATTTTTGCTTAATTGATTTCTGTAAAAGGTTGTTTCATTTCCCTTGGCCAAGTTATTATATTGTTCACTACAGTTTTTTATTTGGTTGAAATATATTTTCCTACTTATGCTTCTAAATTTGGTTTTGGAGTGGGGGAAGTGATGAAGAATGCTCTGAAATTTATTTACTGATTTTTTGCAAGGAGTAGAACACATTTTGATCCTTCTATTATAAGCGAATTATTAACTTGACTCATCACTTATTTTTATTCTCAATTTGATTCATTAGTTTTTAGGCAATTACTAATTTAATCTATCACTAATTTTCATTATGAATTTGGCCCATCATTAATTTGAATATTAACATATTTAGTTTAAATACATCGCAACAGATGAACACATCAATTCAAGCAAAACAAGCTTTTGCCTGCTGAAAAGCAGATTGTGACTGCTGATCCAGACATAACTTCTGTATGTAGTATATGACTCTATACTTTATGAACAGGTTGGTAGGCATGGGATGATTATATTTTTATATGAGCCTCCGGTTGAGTTATGTTATACTGATACAAGTTATATCTATTCATGAAAAAATAATAAGCTCCATTCTTTAAGATTATATGAAATCTAATCCACAGTTCTGCTGACATTTAACAAGTTGTTTCTTTATTGAGTTATTATTATTATTTTTTAATTTGCTCCTTTTTTATCTTTTTATTTTAAATATTCTTTGTCATAGGTTGAGCTTTGCAATGATGATGAGTTTCTTGTAATAGCTTGTGATGGTATATGGTAAGCTACTTGGTTGCTGAAATTTCCTCCGGAAAGTCTGTTGATGGTATTTAATTCATGTAAACGGCAATATGTTTATGCTATGTAATTTTTTTTATAACTAATGTAACTACTTGAAACCTTCTTTCTTCTTTTTTAAGCAAACCACTTAAATTAATATTCTTATCATAATTTAGTGACCCCAACAGTTAATAAAAATGTCGTGCGATCTTGACCATAATTACTTATTGTAAACCTGTTCTGATTTGATGTCCAGTATCTTTATGGTATATTTGACATGGTTTATTATCTTCACAATGCTACCCTTGTTTCGTTGCCATGCCAAACTATGCAAGAAATTAAGATGGAGGCTCCTTTAATTTTAGTCGTTGATGTAGTTCTTATAACCTATCCTAATTCTACACTTATCTAGCTCGGAGACTGGTATACCCCATCCTCTACTATGATCCTTACTGTTTTGTGCGTTGTTTGTGTAGGGATTGCATGTCAAGCCAACAGCTTGTGGACTTTATACATGGACAGATAAAGGCGGTAAGTTTTTTCTATGGCCACATTGGCTTCTTTCTGGATAGAAAAAAATTATTAATACGAGATTTGGGTTGTTGTAACCACATAGCTGGTTGTAACATATATATATTTGTACATCACAAATATGTAGGAGAATAAACTTTCTGCGGTTTACGAGAAAGTATTTGATAGGTGCTTGACACCAACAGCTGGTGACGAGGGATGTGACAACATGACCATGATCCAGATTCAGTTCAAATGGCCTTTAAGTCCAGATGCTGCTATTATGGACAAGCCTCTGTCATGTGCTCAAGCATCGAAGGTTGATAAAAGTTTAGCTGAACCATCCAAGGCTGATAATAGTGTAGATCAGCCATCCAAAGCTGATATAAATCTATCTCAACCAAACGCGGCTGATGAAAGCTTAGATCAACCATCCAAGGCTGATAAAAGTTTAGCAGAATCAAAGCGAGAAAGAATTTAAGGCTAGAGCTGGACCAGATGGTCATTAATTTGTTGAAGCAATAGCAAGAAGAATCATTTTATATGCAGAGATCATGATGTTGACTCTTAAATGGGGATTGTATGTGTATGTTTGAAATTCTGCTTGCTTGTTCGTATGTTTATTGGCTTTTGTACATAGGGTTGGATGTCTAGAATTCCAAAGGAAAAAGGATTCCACAGTCCTGCCAGTGAGCAGTTCTATCGATGACTATAACTACCCTTGGAGATTTACCGCTTATGTTAGGTGGCTTTTCTATCACTGTTTGGTTTTAAAAATGAAGAATTGACAAAAGAAGAGGCCTGGAGCCATAATATTCATCAACATGTAGAGGTGAACCTAAGGATTCTGGCGTCTTCCAGTTACCTTCTTTGTAAACTCATAGTTCATGTATGTGTTTCATGCATCTGTGCCACTTTCATATTCATTTTGTTACCTTACTTAAATTGATGTTTTGTTTGAGTCCTACTTTTGTGGGGTGGGCCAATTTCACATCACTTTAAGCTAATCGACAAAACCAACTAAAGCATGGGAGGAGAAATACAATATTTACTACTGTTCATTTATTCTACTAAAAAGAATTGTTGAAATTTTTTGTCTGATTATGATGTAATTTAGCGCAAAATAGTTCTAGAAGACTTTTAATGAATTGGCTGATATTTTTTTAAAGGACACCATGTGAATAAAGTGTTGACATTCACTTAAGAATATGATGTGGTAATTTTAATGAACGAAACTTTAACTGCCTATCACTAGCAAAATGTTCATGGCTTGTGAAGGGAATAGAACTCGTAAAAATATGAATATAAAATTCAATATTGGTTGGTCATGCTGATAATAGTTCAGGAAACAGTAATAGTTTACCACGTTAATGTAAAGAGGTTTTACTTCTGGCAGTCAACTTAAAAAGAATTAGCATTTCATTCAAATATATGAAAAAAATAACTTGTATAAAATTTCACGCTTAAATAAAAATAAATTACAGAGAAAATGACTCACTTTTTCCCTAAGTACTAATTTGGTTGTAGGGTTGAAATGATTTTTCCCTAAGTGTTCCTTCAAAAGGGTGTGTCCGGATCCCTTCAATTAGAGTAGTTTTATTGTATTTTCTATGATAATTAATCTTGGCCATTATTTTTGATCACACGTTCTGTATATTGTCACGTTGCTAAAGTATTTTATACATGCTCAAAACGTTCCGTTTCATTTAATGAAATAGTACATTTTGATTTTTTTAAAATAATAATGCAATACAACGACACCGTTTTTGGTTTGGATTAGGGCTTCAAATATCTTCACTTTTGCTTTTTGTCTTCATCCTCCACTAACTGTTGCTGCAAAATAGTGCAATGGTGTTCTTCCTTGTTGTCAGTATTTAGGTTGTCTCATTGCTAGAGACTGTCGAAATGGATGTCGTCTTGTCCTCTGCAGGCATGCTTTGGTCTCGCTGGATTAAAATTGTCTCCTCCTTACAAACATCAGTTGTTGAAGCATGTCTATTACTTCTTCTTCATCTTTACGAACATGTCTCTGGAGAACTAAAAAACTGAAAGCATGTCTTTCACTTCATGCTCTAGTATGCCTCTAAACATTATTAAAGATTAAGGTAGTAATATTAAAATTGCAATAAAAGCATTGAGGAGATGTCTAGATTTCCCTGTACTAGTTGAAAACAAGTGTTGTAATTGGATTTCATAGTGGTGTTGTGGTTAAAATAACCTGCAGATTCTAATTCATACTGTAATTTATTCGATTAATTGTTCAGCTAGCATTTACTTCATTCACCAACATTTCCTTCCTTTACACTCAATTGAGTTGACCAAGATAGGAAGGAATGATTTGCATAGCAATTTGTCAATGACTTAAGATGGAAAATGACACATTAATGGTATTGTTTATTGTTAACACATATGCACAACAAGCAGAGACATGCTTTTCACTTTTTAAACCAAAATACAACACAAGAATTATGAGCTTCAAAAGGATCCTTCCCACATCTATTCCAATTATAGCATATGTTGATTCTTAAAACAAGTATTTTGCTAGACATGTTTGACATAGCATAAGAAAAATGCATGAACCATGCACAATGAGCCTATGGATCAAGAAGTAGCAAAATGCAAGATTGAGTATAGATGAAGCAAGATAGAGAAGGTTAAATAAAATGAGCCTATGTATCATTTTTACTTGCAATGTAAACTGAAATACATAGTTAAAGTAAATTGCCAATGTATAGTTTGCACTTATCAATATCTTGTACATAACTCTTATGAAGTAACACATTTACATTTCACTATGTTTAGAGGTGTAATATGTTTGGTAACTTCAATGAGTAAAAGTGGTCAAAATAATGAAAAAAACTTCAATGACACTCATCATGTTCAAAAAATGATAAAATGACAATATGACAAAGTAACTAACAAAAAGTGTTTGAATGAGGACCCTCATTCATCAAGTGATTGTATGGGGACCTCCAATGACTCTTACATAATCAAACAAAACCAATAATGTGAGAATGTAAACATCAAAGATAAAGGCAAGTTTCTGTATACTTTAATCAATTACCATAAAAAATCTTGTGAAGCTAAATTGGCTCCCATGGATTTGATAATCATCATAGCTTGCTAGACGGGTTGAACAAGACACCCCGCTATGCAGTTAACTTAATGATTCCTTGCTCTGCAATGGGAAAACTAGTAAGTACAAGACTAAATATTTCTAATATGCACATGCATTAATGTATTTACCCTATCATGTGGAACTTGTGAACGAATAATAGTCAAAACCTTTCTTTTCTTATGACCTTAAAGTTCAACCTAACCTTTTAGTCATTATTGTTTCTTGGTCTCATCCTGTTGTTTGAACCCCTCTACTTGACCTACATCTTCACATATAGGGATTATGGCTTGATTACTATTATTATCCAACATATGTTGTCTCGACTAAACTCCCATTACTTACTTGCACAAGTCATCTAACTCTTTCTCCACCATTGAGTGTAGCTTTTCACATGTAGACACTTTTGATACTTATTATAGATAAATATATAATATTTTGATTTTTTTTGAAATAATATTCTAGTTAAATTATAAATTTTTCTTTTTATTTATTATTAGTTAGTCACCCTTGCCATATATTAATTAAAAAACTTAATAGCAAAGTAATTAAAAACTATGCTTAATATCAAATATAAGTAATAATTATACAAAGGATTTTGGTTAATATGGAAGCATTTGTACATTTCCCAATGAATGAGATATATTGTACTCGAAATTATATTATATAAAATACAAGCCAATTTTATTTTAAAAGCTTTGCTAATGGTATTATTGTCATTGGAATTAATTACATTAATAATTTATATTGATATTTTTTGTTCTAAAAATATTATTTGGCTTCTTTAATATCTAATACATATTACCAAAGACTTTTATAACAAAAATAACTATTTATATGCCTTCATTTTAGAAAAAAAAAAATCCTTAACCACCACCTATATTGTGATATTAAAACTAAAATTATAATTTTATATATTATTTAACACTAGCTTAACTTTTGTGATGACAAAAATAAAAATCATTGTCATATGTTGCAGAAAAATTATTTTTATTGATAAAAATAAATAATAAAAAATTTTGGGATCTATTTAAAAAGTCAAAGAAGTTAAATAATATTTTTAAAAAAAATAAGGAATCGCATAAAATTTAGTCAAATCAACATGGTCGACTTAATTTACTATTAATATTATTTTGGGCATTCTGAAATGGCTTCATTGAACTTTATTATTAATGATTTGATTACTATTTATTATAAAAATTGATTCCATTACTAATTATGTTGACTCTCATTAACCACGTGTTTAAATGAGGCGAAACCTGTAGAAAATAGAATTGGATTCCTTTAAAGAAAAATTTTGTGATTTATTTAAAAAGTCAAAGGAGTTAAATAATATTTTTTAAATAAAAAAGGAATCGCATAAAATTTAGCCAAATCCCAAAATGGTCAACTTAATTTATAGTTATTATTGTTTTGGGCATTGCTTCATTAGACTTTATTATTAATTATTCCATTACTAATTATGTTAGCTCCCATTAAACACAAATGTATTTAAATGAGGTGAGACTCGTAGAAAATGGAATTGGATTCCTTTAAAGAATAAATCATAATGGTTGGATTTAACAGTTTAATTAATATAAATCATTAAAATAAAATTTAAAATAACATACAGTCACTTAATTTAAATTTATACAATCAGATCTACATAATATTTTTAATATTAATTGTTAAATTTATATATTTTTTCTTAAATGATGTAAATTTGTTTTTGATACAAAATAATAAATTAAACAATTTAAGAATAATAATTTACAATAAATTTCTTTTAAAAAAACTTAAGAATATATATATATGAACTCAATTATTTTGGAAATTTGTTTAAAAATTATATATTAAATATGCTAGACTTATGTAAGAAATTGCATTCTTGAATCTTCAAGAAAAGAGACTGAATTCAAGTAAAGATGTTACTTTTGATTCTAATAATACAAAGATTGATAATACTTGTAATATTTTATGAAAGAGATAATGAGTTTCCTTTTTACAAATTATTAGATTAAATTGTTTTACTAACATTAATCCACAATTATTTTTAAACTTATTTTAATAGAATAAATAGATAAGATAATTTAAATTTGAATAATGTCACGTGTTGTATACAATTATAACCATTTAAACTTAAACAAGAATAATACCATTTAGATGAAAAATGGACTCACAAATATTCACAATTGCATAGATGCTAATTTATAGTTTTGATAAAATAGATAATTGCCTTTTATAATCTCATTGGGTCAAACAAGTAAATTTATAATTATTTCTATGATCAAAAGGAATTATCCTTATATACTTTTACTCAAATAGGGCTGTGCAACTTGTCAAGAAAAATGGTGTAAGGTGGCATTTGTCCAAATGTTACCTATTAAGGAATATTTATAAATGGTAAAAATATTTGACAACTAAATTATTTCCTAAAATTAAGTAGCATGCTACTTTAACTTTTCTTACCGAAGAAAATAAATTATAATTATAATTATTTTGACTATAATAGATTAATTATTTATTGTTTATGTACCATAAAGATATCAATTTAACTAATATAAATAATCTTTTATAAAATTTAGAATAAATAAAATGTATAATTTCAAAAAATAATAAATAATATTAAAAAATTAAAAAATTTACTTTTAATAAATTATATTTTTTATAAAATATTATTTAAAGAAAATTTTATTTGTATTCATGTTTGAAAGAATATTTATATATATTTCTATAATAAAAAAAAGTGGTTCAATTTTCATCTGAAAGAAGCATAACATATATTCAAATTTAAAATATATAAAAAAATAAATTCTTTGTCACATTTTCAAAAGTTTCCATATAATTATTACGTGACAAGCTGAATAAAAATACATGATAAATGATATGTAAAAATAAAATTTTTGGATGCCAAAATAAAATATTTTATTTTCGTTAATTTCAACCATATCATTTTTTATTTTGTTCATTTATTTCTAAATTTATCAATTTACATAATTTATTTTTATTTTTATTGTTTTAATAACTTTTAAAGACCGTACTTGATAAATTGAAAGCAAGGGTGAGATTAGAAATATACTGAAATTATTGTAAAAACTGAAAAAAAAAAAACGAAAAAATTAGTTGATGATTTTATAAACTAAAAGTTTTAAAATTGTTTTGAAAATAAAGAAAATAAATAAAATAAATTCAAAAATTTATAAATAAAAATTTTAAAAAATAATAAATTAAAATATAGATATTATAAAGTATTTCAAAATTAATATTTAATTATATATTATTATCACATACTTATTTTTAAAAAATGTGATATAAAACTTGTATTAGTACTATTTATATTAGAATTTACCATAAAAAATAGTCAATTCCTAACAAATTTTATAATTATTTATTACAAAAGCTATTCTCAAATGTAATCCAACTGTGGGGCCCACAAGACAAAGATTTGTGTGTTAAACTCTTCACCCCTTCATTGCCCTTTTTGGTGCAGCACAAATCTTTCCAAAAATTTCATTTGACCTTCCCTTTTAGGAAATTCCCTCATGATGATATATACTCGTTTCCACACACTACACCAACACAGAATTGCCCCTTTCTCTTTCTTGGCCTGCACTATGAGAAGGAGCATTACAAGTCTTTTGCTATTTAAATTTTGTTTGCTATTTGAATTTCCGTGTTGAAACTGAATCCCTCTCTTTGATAGTAAGTCATCAACTTCACTTGTATCTCACATGCTTCCCACTATTTCTTTCATTTCGCCTTAAATTATAATTTCCCCATTTTTTCTATCTTTTTCTTTAATGTTCCTTTTTTTTTTTCCTGCTATGTGGATATGCAACACTTTGTTTATATTATCTGATTTTGTTTTGTACTGCATTTGCTTCACCAATCTTTGGGAGGTTAAGGTCAAAGGGTATGAAAGGCTTCCCTATACTGTTCTATTCTGTGTCTATTTGTATATACTATTTTTGTTCTGTCTTATTTATTTTTCAAATAAAAAATTGATATTTGATCTTAGTTCTCTACTATCTTAATTTACACCTATTTTGCTTACTAGCAATTACGTTAAACAACGTGGCTAAAAAAATACCCTAAGTAAGTGGGAATAAAAGAAAATTTTCATGGAGTCGCTATGTCACAAATCATAATTGTGTATTTTTTGGCTAAACCACCATATGTGATAATTTTTACATATATGCTTGTTTATGAATTCAGCATCTATTGTACTAGTCATAATGCATGTTTTTTCCATAGTATGTTGACACCTATCCTTACGTTTTAAGCATGTGTACTTTTTCTTTTATATATATATTGAAAACATAATAGTTATAATGGTATATTTTGTGATAATTTAATTTTTATAAATTAACTGTGAAAAATTAATTTTAAAAAAATTATTTTATATAAAATTAGTCTCTTATTAATTCAAATGAACGAAGTGATTTTGTACAATTTTAAATATATGAATGACTGATTTGTTATAAATTATTACAAAATATAAAAAATATATGACTAATTTTATACTGTTCTTTGTATATTATGATCTAAAGACAATTATTTGAATAAATTGTTTGTAGGAGAAAAAATAACATAAACATAAAATGTGAAAAGTAAATGTGATTGACAAATATATTTAGTTAGTTTGTATGTTTTACTTAATTAATTTGATATCTAAGTTTGCATGAATTAAATCTAATTAACATTCATTTTTTTTCCTCAAGAAAAGAAAAGGAGGAATGAAAATGACTTGTTTGATTGTTTGCTTGTGGATTCCAGAGATATCACTAAGTTTCAATTTCAATTATGAAAAACCATTAGAGCCATTACTAAATTCAATCTAAGCCAAATCAGTTCCATCTTCCGGCAAAAAGATTCAAGCTTTGCTTTGATTTTTAATAAATTTTTTTTTAGTTTTAATAAAAATATTTAACTTATTTTATTTCAAAATATATACAGACATCTTTTAAAATTAAAAATTACTTTACACATACACTTTGATTCAATTTCTTTTTGTAAAAGTGTCTTTGTTAAATTTTTGCGAATTAAGCAAATTATCTACTTAATTTTGTAGCAGGTATTATAGCTAAAAACATTAAATTATATCAAAGTATAGGATAAATTTTTGTTTAAGGAGAGATCTACATATAATTTTAAAATAGAATAAATGTTTATATAAAGGCAAGAATATGACTTATTGGACTTGAGACTTATTATTATTTTGAGATTGGCTTCTGTTACTCATTATTATATTAATTCATTGTATTGTTGGGCAGTGGGGCTAGTTGTTTTTTTCAATTTAATTAGATTTTGTTAGACCATTTATTATATAAACATGCTTCAGAGTTAGCGAGCTTCCTCATTTTTTCTTTTATTATGGTAACTAAAGCAACAGAAACAACTTATTTTTCTACAGTTATAATTATAACCATATTTTCTGCATGACATATTTCTTCTTGTTTCAGTTCCAGTCTTTTAAATATAACCAGATAATGCTACTTACTTTTTATGCTTTAAAGTTATGTAGATATTGATATTGGCTTTTATTTTTTCCTTTCAAATTTAGGTTCAGTGAGATATGAATTATTATCAAGTTGGATCCTTAAATCCTAGGAAAGTTGATCGCTTTCATGAGCTAGTGGTTGCAATTACAAAGGATCATTAACACATGAAGAAATTCAAATCTTTCGCGTCTAGCAGTGGGAATAACAATGCAGTTCCTCCATGATCCATAAATAAGCAAATATGCTAGGAGAAATTGTCAGAAAGTGGACTATATACTTAGGCTCATGGCAGAGCTGATGATATTTTTTGGAGTCTCAAGGGTTGGTTTTCCAAATCACGAAGGCAAGTATTTTGCAGAGATTTATTAGTATCTTCTAGTAGTCAAACTCTTAATCTTAAGAATCAGAGGTAATCTTCTATCCTAAATTCACATAAAACTTAGAGGCCTTGCTCAACTAGCTCTTCAAGGTCTTATCTTGATTCATCTGGGAGCCTTTATTCTTCTTCTAGCAACATTTCAAGTAAAGCTGGGGATCATTACATTGATGGAGAGCAGCAACCAAAAAAGAGTGAGTCAAGTAAAATTTCATGGAGAAATTATGTTGGAAATGGAAATTATGATACAGCACCTAATTCCCTAACTAATGGAGGTGCCAGAGATGACCCAAGAGCTCATTCATTTAGAGAAGCTAAAGGTAAAGATGTTCGTTTCTCATCCGAAGATTGCAAAGAAAATAGGTTTGGACATGAATCTCCTCGGAGCCTTGCAAAGAATGCCATTGAGAGACTTTCTCAGTTTCATTCTTTTTCTAAAATCAGTTCAAAAGAGGTTCATATTGACAATCCAATTACAATTGAAGATATCTATGCTGGAATTATAAATGAATGCTATGACCTAGATCTGGATGAGGCTCAGCCAAAAAGTTATTCATTGGATGAACCACACAGAATGGCAGATGGTTATCATAGCATTGATGATCTTAGATTCTGAAAATATAATGTTTTCAAAGCAGGCAATTATGATGGTTTAAGCTGTGTCGACCTTGAAGAGGATGCTGACGTAGAACTAAGAAAACGATTAAAGGAAGCCGAAGAGAGAGTTACTCTTCTTTTTAAGGAATTTCAACCAAAAAGCTTGCTTCTTGATGGTGGTTTTGATGTGTCTTTGCTGAGTCAGACGATAAGAAATCAAGAATACGAGAGGTTAAGTTTGGCACTGGAAGTTTTAGGCCTTCTCTAGTCTTGAATTGCTGATAGAGCATCTGTTGGGGAAGAACTTAGATCCTTGAAGGCAGAATTGGAGTTATGGACTCAATGACTAGAAAAGGAAAAGAATGAGATACAGTTAAGATTGGAAAAGGAATTAGACAAAAGGTCAAGACACTTGTCAGTCAAGCTTGAGAAGTGCCAATTAGAAGAGCAAAGGCTCTGTGAACCAGTTAGAGAGCTCGTAGTGCATAATGTTTCACTTCAAAGGGAAGTCTCATCTTTTAGTGACAGGGAAACAGAAGCCAAAAAGTTAATAAGTTGTTTCGACCATCAACTCAAGGAAATAACTAAAAAGATGGAAGAAATGAAATAGCAGAATTTATATTTTCAACAATATGTCTTAGAACTACAACTGAAGTGTAAGATAGTAGAAGAAAACCGAGACATCTACAGAAGAAATTATGAAGAGAAGGAGAAGGAGTGCAAAGAGTTAAGTAAGTCCATCACAAGATTACAAAGAACCTATAGTGAGCTAGAGATAACACTCACACGGTTGCAAGATGCTTTTAGTGAGGACTTCATGAAGAATCAGTCTATGGAGAGGATTGATAAGCATGTTGCAAAAATGCAAATGGAGCATATGAGGTTAGCAGGGGTAGAACTGGCCTTGAGAATGGAGTTGGAATCTTATAGGGTTAAAGTAGATTCTCTTCACCATGTCAATATTAGTCTATTGAACTGCTTAAAAGGTGATGGTAAAGAAAGTATTGCTTCTACTTATAAGCTTGACAAAGAATTATTGGCCCGCATTTACTATCTGCAAGATCAAGGCCTAAAAATGCTAGATGAAAGCTTTTACTTGTGCCCAAGGTTAATCGAATTCATCAAAGGGAAAGGAGGCCAACTTCATCAAAATTCCTGAAAGGAAATAAATGCCATCAAGAATGGTTTAGATTGGCAATTTATTGTTGAATCTAACATTAATATTCAGACTCTTAAAAGTGGAATTAAGTGTTTTATAAAATTTCTACTTTATGGGTGTGGAACTATGTATATGTAAGTAGTTATGATATGTGACAATTTGGCAAAATGTACTTTAGAATGACTTTGTAGACTGAAGATCCTTACTGATTAAGTGGTTTTTTTATCTAAGAATTATGTATTATGACGTTGGGCATACATCCTTCTAATCCTAATGCATAAATATTTTCATTTTGAACTGAGGGAGTGCTATGATGCAAATCAGGGGCTGCATTCTAATTTTACTGGACCAAACTCTGGATGCATAGCTTGTGTGGCAATTATTCGAGGCAAACAACTCGTGGTTGCAAATGCTGGTGATTCTCGCTGTGTAATATCAAGGGAGGGCAAGGTACCTCCCCTTCCTCTTACAATACTTATATCTTCCCTAATTTAAATTTATATATTTTTTCTTAAATAATGTAAGTTTGTTTCTTACAAAATAATAAATTAAATAGTTTAAGAATAATAATTTACAATAAATTGCTTTTAAACAAACTTAAGAATATATATATATATATAAACTCAATTATTTTGGACATTTGTTTAAAAATTATATATTAGATATGCTAGACTTATGTAAGAAATTACATTCTTAATTCTTCAAGAGAAGAGACTGAATTCAAGTAAGGATGATACTTTTGATTCTAATAACACAAAGATCGATAATACTTGTAATATTTCATGCAAGAGATAATGAGTTTCCTTTTTACAAATTATTAGATTAAATTGTTTAACTAACTTTAATCCACAATTATTTTTAAACTTATTTTAATAGAATAAATTAATAATATAATTTAAATTTGAATAATGTCACATGTGTTGTATAGACTGTATAACCATTTAAACTTAAACAAGAATAATACCATTTAGATGAAAAATGGACTCACAAATATTCACAATAACATAAATTCTAATTTATAGTTTTGATAAAATAGATAATCGCCTTTTATAATCTCATTAGGTCAAACAAGTAAATTTATAATTATTTCTATGATCAAAAGGAATTATCCTTATATACTTTTACTCAAATAGGGTTGTGCAACTTGTCAAGAAAAATGGTGTAAGGTGGCATTTGTCCAAATGTTACCTATGAAGGAATATTTATAAATGGTAAAAATATTTGACCATTAAATTATTTCCTAAAATTAAGTAGCATGTTATTTTAACTTTTCTTACCGTAAAAAATAAATTATAATTATAATTATTTTGACTATAATAGATTAATTATTTATTGTTTATGTACCATAAAGATATCTATTTAACTAATATAAATAATCTTTTATAAAATGTAGAATAAATAAAATGTATAATTTTAAAAAATAATAAATAATATTAAAAAATTAAAAAATTTACTTTTAATAAATTATATTTTTTATAAAATATTATTTAAAGAAAATTTTATTTGTATTCATGTTTGAAAGAATATTTATATATATTTCTACAATAAGAAAAGTGGTTCAATTTTCATTTGAAAGAAGCATAACATTTATTCAAATTTAAAATACATAAAAAAAATAAATTCTTTGTCACATTTTCAAAAGTTTCCATATAATTATTACATGACAAGTTGATAAAAAATACGTGATAAATGATATGTAAAAATAAATTTTTTGGATGCCAAAATAAAGTATTTTATTTTTTTATTTTCAACTATATCATTTTTTATATTGTTCATCTGTTTCTAAATTTATCAATTTACATAATTTATTTTTATTTTTATTGTTTTAATAACTTTTAAAGACGGTACTTGATAAATTGAAAGTAAGGGTGAGAATAGAAATATTCTAAAATTATTGTAAAAATTGAAGAAAAAACAAAAAAAAAATGAGTTGATGATTTTAAAACTAATAGTTTTAAAATTATTTTGAAAATAAAGTAAATTGACAAATTTATAAATAAAAATTTTGAAAAAATAATAAATTAAAATATAAATATTATAAAGTATTTCAAAATTAATATTTAATTATATATTATTATCACATACTTATTTTTTAAAAAAATATGTGATATAAACTTGTGTCAGTACTGTTTACATTAGAATTTACCATAAAAAATAGTCAATTCCTAACAAATTTTATAATTTTTCATTACGGAAGCTATTTTCAAATGTAATCCAACTGTGGGGCCCACATGACAAGGTTTTGACTGTTAAACTCTTCGCCCCTTCACCGCCTGTCTTTGCGCAGCACAAAACTTTTTAAAAATTTCATTTAACATTCCCTTTTGGGAAATTCTCTCATGACGATATATACTCACTTCCATACACTACCACACAGAATTGTCCCTTTCGCTTTCTTGGCCAGCACCTTGAGAGGGAGCATTACGAGTCTTTCATTGTTCAAATTCTGTTTGCTATTTGAATTTTGTGCTGAAATTGAATCTCTCTCTTTGATAGTAAGCTATCAACTTCACTTGTATCTCACATGCTTCTCACAACTTCTTTCGTTTCACCTTGAATTATAATTTCCCTATTTTTATTTTATATTTTTCTTTAATTTTCTTCTTCTTCTTCTTTTCCTGCTATGTGGATATGCAACACTTTGTTTGTATTATCTAATTTTGTTTTGTATTACATTTGCTTCACCAATCTTTGAGAGGTTAAACTCAAAGGATATGAAAGGCTTCCCTGTACTGTTCTATTCTGCATCTATTTGTCCCTGTACTGTTCTATTCTGCATCTATTTGTAGATACTATTTTCATTCTATCTTATTTATTTTTCAAATAAAAAATTAATATTTGATCTTAGCTCTCTACTATCTTAATTTACACCTGTTTTGCTTACTAACAATTACGTTAAACGACATGGCTAAAAAATATACGCTAAGTGAGTGGGAGGAAAAGAAAATTTTCATGGAGTTGCTATATCATAAATCATAACTGTGTATTTTTGTGTGTGGCTAAACCACCATATGTGATAATTTTCACATATATGCTTGTTTATTAATTCGGCATCTATTGTACTAGTCGTAATGCATGTTTTTTCCATAGTATGTTGACACCTGTCTTTATGTTTTACGTATGATTGAAAACACAATAATCATAATGGCAAATTTTATGATAATTTAATTTTTATAAATTAATTGTGATAAATTAATTTTTTAAAAATTTTATTTTATATAAAATTAGTCTCTTATTAATTCAAATGAAGGAATTGATTTTGTACAATTTTAAATATATGAATGACTAATTTGCAAGAAATTATTTCAAAGTATAAAAATATATGACTAATTTTATACTGTTCTCTATATTTTATGATCTAAAGACAATTATTGGAATAAATTGTTTGTAGGAGAAAAAATAACATAAACATAAAATGTGAAAAGTAAATGTGATTGACAAATATATTTGGTTAGTTTGTATGTTTTACTTAATTAATTTGATATCTAAGTTTGCATGAATTAAATCTAATTAACAATCAATTTTTTTTTCTCAAGAAAAGAAAAGGAGGAATGAAAATGACTTGTTTGAATGTTTGCTCATGGATTCCGTAGCTATCACTAAGTTTCACTTTCAATTATGAAAAACCATTAGAGCCATTACTAAATTCAATCTAAGCCAATTCAGTTCTATCTTCTGGCAAAAGGATTCAAGCTTTGCTTTGATTTTTAATAAAATTTCATTTTTTTTAGATTTAATAAAAATATTTAACTTATTTTATTTCAAAATATATACAGACATCTTTTAAAATTAAAAATTACTTTACACTTACACTTTGATTCTTTTTTTCGGTAAGAGTGTCTATTTTAAATTTTTGTGAATTAAGAAAATTATCTACTTAATTTTGTAGCAGGTATTATAGCTAAAAATATTAAATTATATCAAAGTGTAAGATAAATTTTCGTTTTATGAGAGATCTGCATATAAATTTAAAATAGAATAAATGTTTATATAAAGGCTAGAGTAGGGCTTATTGGACTTAAGACTTATTATTATTTTGAGATTGTCTTCTTTTACTCATTAATATATTAATTTATAGTATTGTTGGGTAGTGGGGCTAGTTGTTTTTTTCAATTCAATTCGATTTTGCTAGACCATTTATTATATAAACATGCTTCAGAGTTGGCAAGCTTCCTCATTTTTTCTTTTATCTCTATATGTTAACTAAAACAACAAAAACAACTTATTTTTCTATAGTTATAATTATAACCATCTTTTTTGCATGACATATTTCTTCTTGTTTCAGTTCTAGTATTTTAAATCTAACCAAATAATGCTACTTACTTTTTATGTGTTTAAGCTATATAGATACTGATATTTGCTTTTATGTTTTCCTTTTTGTTGGCCTAAATGTGAAATGGCTCAAACCCATATTTGATTAATGACAAACCAAGTGATGAAAGCAAAGCCTAGCCCACATATGAGGAATTAACAGCTCTTGACCAATTTAAATCTCAGCCCACATCTCAGCCATATCAGCTCAAGAAAGTGGAAGACAGCTCATAAAACTTATCTCTCCAACGTAGTATGAAAAGCTGTAGATCTAAGAACTTCTCTGAACTCCCACATGCTTTCTACACCTTTGTTCTACCTCTTGGAGTTGCTGATAGAAGTGGCCATTAATGGTGCCCTCAACAAATCATAATAGAGCTCGAAATCTGTACCTCATAGCGGTCAAAGAAGGAGCAACTAGATATCTCTTTCATCAAAAAGATCTGCGACAATAAATGCTCTCTAACAACTCTTTTTTATAAAGCTATAAATATGTTGAAGTTGCTTCCTTCAAAGAACAAGAAACACAGAGAATGAAAAAAAGCTGAAGAGAAAAAGCATTTTGTAATTTTTCAAAAGCTTTTCATTTTTAGAGCTTAATTTCTGGTTTATTTGCTTTTTAGAAGCATATTTGAGAGTTGTTAGAGAAAACCCAAAGGGTTCATAAAACTCATTTTTCTTCTACTAGTGTTGTACCTCTATCTCAGAGGAGAAAAGAGATGTGTTAGAGTTTGAGGTTGAGTTAGAAAACCTTGTGTTTGGAGTTAGCACATGAAAACTCCATGATAAGTTATAAGAAAACTATCATTAGTAGAAAATCCCTTGGAGAAGTCAAGGGGATAGGAAGTAGGTAGTGTGGTTGGCCAAATCAGAATAAACTTATGTGTTTGATTCTCTTTCCCTGAACTTTACATTTTCAGTTTATTTTAAGTCAATTTCAAATTTTATAGTTAACTATTTTCTCCATTCATCTTTTCTCTTCAAGTAATACAGTTCGCTAAAATATTTATAGTTAATTGTCTTTCTTTTTAACAGAGTGAACCTACTGCTGAAAGGTTCAATCAACTTTATTTTATTACATATAACTATTCTTTGCAAATTATAGTTGACTAAAGAGTTTTTCAATTAACTCGCCTTTCTTCTAGTAGAGTGAATGCCTTACTAAAAAATTCAATCGACTGTATTTTATTTCAGTCAACTATTTATTATGAATTATAGTTGACAGTAAATTTTTCAGTTAACTATATTCGTTAAAATAGATTTTTCGCAAAAATTTTGAGAGCACCTATTCACCCCCCTTTAGGTACATTGTCACTTTCAAATTTAGGTTTAGTGAGATCTGCGTTATTATCAGGTTGGATCCTTAAATCCTAGGAAATCTGATCACTTTCATGAGCTAGTGGTTGCAATTACGAAGGATCATTAACACATGAAGAAACTATTCTTTTTTAAATCTTTCGTGTCTAGCAGTGGGAATAACTATTCTTTCTTTTTAGAGTCTCAAAGGTTGGTTCTCCAAATCACAGAGGCAAGTATTTTGCAGAGATTTATTAGTATCTTCCAGTAGTTGGATTCTTACTCTTGAGAAGCAAAGGCAATCTTCTATCCTAAATTCATATAAAACTAAGAGGCCTTGCTCAGCTAGCTCTTTTCGATTTCATCTTGATTAATCTGGGGGCCCTTTTTCTTCTTTTAGCAACATTTCAAGTAATATTGGGAATCATTACATTGATAGAGAGTAGTATCCAAAAAAGAATGAGTCAAGCAAAATTTCACGGAGAAATTATGTTGGAAATAGAAATTATGATATAGCACCTAATTCCCCAACTAATAGAGGTGCCAAAGATAACCTAAGACCTCATTCATTTAAAGCAGCTAAAGGTAAGGATGTTCACTTGTCATCCAAAGATTGCAAAGAAAATAGGTTTGGATATGAGTCTCCTCAAAGCCTTGCAAAGAATGTTGTTGAGAGACTTTCTCAGTTCTATTCTTTTTTTAAATACTGGATCTGTAAATGAATGTTGCAACCCAGATTTGGATAAGGCTCAGCCAAAAAGTTATTCATTGGATGAACCACACAGAATGGTATATGGTTATCATAGCATTAATGATCTTAGATTCCAGAAACACGATGTTTTTAAAGCAGGCAATTTTGATGGTTTAAGCTTTATTGATCTTGAAAAGGATGCCAATGTAGAACTAAGAAAATGATCAAAGGAAGCTGAAGAGAAAGTTACTCTTCTTTCTAAGGAGTTTCAATGAGAAAGCTTTCTTCTTGATGGTGGTTTTGATGTGCCTTTGTTGAGTCAGACAATAAGAAATCTAGAAGAGGAGAGGTTAAGTTTGGCACTGGAAGTTTCAGGCCTTCTCCAGTCTTGAATTGCTAACAAAGCATTTGCTGGGGAAGAACTTAGATCCTTGAAGGCAAAATTGGAGTTACAGAATCGACAGCTAGAAAAGGAAAAGAATGAGATGCAGTCAAGATTGGAAAAGGAATTGGACAAAAAGTCAAGACACTGGTCAGTTAAGCTTAAACAGTGCCAGTTAGAAGAGCAAAGGCTTCGTGAATGTGTTAGAGAGCTTGCAGTGCATAATTTTTCACTTCAAAGGGAAGTCTCATCTTTTAATGGTAGGGAAACAGAAGCCAAAAAGTTAATAAGTTGTTTCGACCATTAACTCAAGGAAATAACTAAAAAGATGGAAGAAATGAAGAGAAAAATTTATATTTTCAACAATATGTCTTAGAATTACAATAGAAGCGTAAGATAGTAGAAGAAAACTACGACATCTACTAAAGAAATTTTGAAGAAAAAGAGAATGAGTGCAAAGAGTTATGTAAGTCCATCACTAGATTACAAAGAACCTACAGTGAGCTAGAGATGACACTCACAAGGTTGCAAGATACTTTTAGTGAGGACTTCATGAAAAATCAATCTATGGTAAGGATTGATAAGCATGTTGCAAAATTGCAAATAGAGCAAATACGGCTAGCAAGGGTAGAATTGACCTTGAGAATGGAGTTGGAATCGTATAGGGTTGAAGCATATTCTCCTCGCTATGTCAATATTAGTCTATTGAACTATTTAAAAGGTGATGGTAAATAAAGTATTGCTGCTACTTATACGCTTAACAAGGAACTGTTGGCGCGTATTTGCTATCTGCAAGATCAAGGCCTAAAAATGCTAAATGAAAGCATTTACTTGTGCTGAAGAATAATCAAATTCATCAAAAGGAAAAGAGGCTAGCTTCATCAAGATTCCCAAAAGGAAATGGATGCCATTATGAATGGTTTAAATTGGCAATTTATTGTTGAATCTGACAGACTCTTAAAAGTGGAATTAAGGGTTTAACTAGGAGTTTGTAGATAATGTTTGGTTTGTTACTTGAAAAGTCAAGTTCATGGACTTCTAAATTTCAGTCGCAGTTTATAGGTGCTAATAAATTAGATAAACTGAATGATCAATCATCTGAGGTAAGTTACTCTATAATGACATTATCTTTGTACTTAGTAAATCATATTTTTTTTCTTAATTTTAACCTCTAATAGCATCATAAGCTATTTTATTCTTTTTAAGTTATTTCCAATTGAGGCATATGGTTAACTTTTTTTTTAGTAAGAAATAATAAGAGCTGAACTTAAAGCTAAATGCTTGGTAACAAGTCTATTAAGAGAGAAGTTATACTCAAAAGAGCTCCAATTTGAGCAAGTGCATGGTGAACTTGCAACAACAGTAAGAGGAAATGACATACTTATCTTAGGTGAAAAATGCACTAGACAACTATTCATGTGTCAACCTGAAGTTAAAGTACCTTGAACTTCTGGTTAGTCACCGATATCAAAATTTATCTAGGTATACATATAGCTTTTAAATGTTTATTAAAGGGTATTGTGTTGTCATTAGATTTAATATGGGTAAACAGGCCATTTTCCACGGAAATTTTTTTTAATGAAGCAAACAGTTTCAAATGTTGTGATGGAAATATATTTTTTTAAGAACATCATTTTAAAAATAATTATATTTTTCCAATGAAACAAGTGGAGCCTTATAGAATTTCTGGCATTACTTTTTAAAGTTGTTGTTGCTTGTACCTGTTCAATTAATTTCTTATTCCTTTGTAATAGATGTTGAAGAAAGATGAGAGCATAAATTGCCTTTAAAATGAGGGAATTAAAAATCATGAGAGGAATGTTGCCCAAAGTATCAGATGAGAGAGATATCATGTGGGAGAAAGTGAAGCAATATAATGAGTAGAACACACTATTGAACTCAGAGGTCAATGTATTGGAAAAGAAGATAGAGGGCCTTGATGAAGATATACTTGTGAAAGAAGGTCAAATAACAATCTTAAAAGACTCTCTTCATGAAAGGCCCCTTGATCTTCTCAGGAGTCCTTTTTCTATGTATGAATTCTCGCTTTACTAATTACTTTAAAAGCTTTTTTCCTTTTTATAGGTCATGTTACTACATTATTCATAGTCCTATATGTGTGAGTGAGGTCTTGGAGGCTGTTCTTTTCCAGACTCATGCATAAATTTTTGTTTAATTGATTTTTGTAAAAGGTTGTTTCTTTTCTTTAGGCCAAGTTATTATATCGTTCACTATACTTTTTTATTTGGTTGAAATATATTTTCCTACTTATGCTTCTAAATTTGATTTTAGAGTGGGGGAAGTGATGATGAATGCTTTGAAATTTATTTACTGATTTTTTGTGAGGAGTAGAACATATTTTGATCCTTCTATTATAAGTGAATTATTAACTTGACTCATCATTTAGTTTTATGCTCAATTTGATTCATTAGTTAATAAGCAATTACTAATTTAATCTTTCACTAATTTTCATTATGAATTTGGTCCATTATTAATTTGAATATTAACACATTTAATTTAAATACATCGCAATTGATGAACTAATTGTATTAACAAAAATAAAAAGGGAGAGGGACCATAGGCTGGTGCCAAGAGGAGAGAAAATAAGAGGAGAAGAGAAAGAAAAGGAGAGAGGTCATGGGCTGAAACTACGCCGAGAAGAAGGAGAGGGGAGGGAGAAGAAAAAAGAAGAAAGAAGGGAAAAGGAGAGAGAGGGAGACTGTGGACTAAAACTAGGACAAGAAGAAGAAGAGGAGAAGGAGAAGAAGAAGATAAGGGAAGAGGGGATTTGCAGCCCTGTTATGAGCCTCGAGAATAGAGTTGAATAGAAGAGGAAGGGAAGAGGAAGAAGAAGGGCCGGGGAAGAGGAAAGCAGTAGAAGGCATTGTCGCGAGCTCTGAGAAGGTAGAAGAGGAAGGAGAAAGAAAGAAGAAGGGAAGAAGATGGAAAGAAGAAGACCTTCGAGCATTAGAGAAGTGGAGGAGAGAGGGAAACCAAGAGGGGGAGCAGTTAGAGAAGAAGGGAGAGAGCTAACAAAGCCGATGAGAAGGGGAACCAAGACAGGGAAGAAGAAGAGAGCTAAGGCCATGGTGGAGAGAGGTTGGGGTCGAGATTGCCGAGAACTAGGAGTGAGAGAGGCAAGACGTGGTGTAAGGGACTTGTGCTGCAGAAAGAGAATGAGTAAGTGCTTGAGTAGCAGAGGAGTTACCTTGGCCAGATAAGAAGCTTGGTCTGACATCTCTGGTCCGTGACAGAACATCCTCTAGTGAGTTGCCGGTGAACCCACAGTTTACCTTCTTTAGCATTCCTATTGTCATTTGCTTCTTTTCTTCATGTATATATATATATATATATATATATATATATGTATGTATCTATGTTTATATAAATACATGCATATATTATATATACATACATATATATATATTTATATTTATATACATATATGTAAATATATGTCTTTACAAATGAAGTTCCTTGCCATATAAATGTGTGATACGTGCATGCAATGAATGAGGCCTAGACATGTATGGTAGGATGTGGGGAGGGGTCTCTTGTTTTCATATTTTGATGTTTTCTTATTTATTTATTTTACTTTATTTTATTCTTATCTTATTATGTATTTCACCATATTATATATATATATATATATATATATATATATATATGATAAGTGCATGAAAGAGGCCTGGGCGGGCATGGTAAATTTACATGGGTTGGTCCATTGTGTTCTTCTATTTTCGATGTTTTTTTTATTTTTTTTATTTATTTTACCTTATTTTATTGTTTATTGGTTCCTTTTCACTACTAGTATTATTATTACTACCACTATTTTTGTTATTATCTAGTCCTAATTTCAACAGTGTCACATGAGAACATTAGTATCTTTAGGCACTTAGATAAAAGTTGTGTGAGATTTTTCTTGTCTCCTTAGGCTTCAAAGGATAATATTTAACCTAACAAAACTTCAAAACAAAATTTTTGGGTCATCAGAATAATCTACTTTCTTGCTTTAACAATTGCCATGTAAGATCCTAAATCTTCTCAGGCGCTTGTAAATAAATTAGTAGAGGTTGTGTGAGATCCTTAGTCTCCTCAAGCCTTGAAATTTAATGCCCATTTTCAAAAATATTATGATAAAAAAAATTCAAATATATATATATATATATAAAGAAAAGTTTATTTTACTTGTTATTCATAATTAAAATCCTAAGAAATTTGTTTTTTCATTATGTACTCATTTTCAAAATTAAAACAAAAATCCAAAATATATATATATAAATTCAAAAATCCTGAAAAATGGTTATTCATTATAATTTCATTCCAATTTCAATAATAAATTCCAATTTTGAAAATCCAAAAAAAAAATTTTCAAACAATATAAACTCCCAAAAATTTTAAAATCTTTGTCCATTATCACTCCATTTAAATAAAGGTTAAAATTTTAGAAATAAACCAAAATTAAAAAGAGGAAAAATGAAGAGATCAAGAAAGCTAGATTAATTAGGTTGTTGCAAATTAAAACACACAAATTAAATTTTAATTTCATTTTATTTACGAAAATTTGTTTAATTTGAACTCTCATGTTCTCGTCACAAAAATTAAAAATCACCAACTAACTGACTTTTGGTCGAACTACATGGACTTTGATCCTTATTACAGGGTACGTAGGCCCTAGGTTTTCATCCTAGGTTAAGTCCACCATTTGCAAATATCAGCATGTTTGCTTTCATTATTGTTGGTTTTGTCTTCTTCATTTAATAAGCATGCATGTCAATAAAAGGATAATTGAGATTAATTTAAGGTCATGTTCTATTTCAGTTAATTAGTTTAAAGTAACCGTCCTTATAGACGGGTGTTGTGGGGTGCTTAACACCTTCCTCACACTTAAATAGACTTCTGAACTCATCTCTGATTTTGCAAACCATTTTGCCTTTTCTTTTTGTTTTAAATTGGTATTCCACAGTTTTTCGTCAAAAATTTTAGTGGCAACTCCAGTAAATTGATTTTCAAAATTTGTTTTAGGAATTAATTTAAACTACTTTTTATTCTTCTCATTGAAAGGTCGGTTATGAAATTATAAAATTTTACAATTTTTATCAAAATTAAGTTTGCAAAATTATGTGAATTCAAAAGTTAGTTTAGGAAACTTTAATCCAATTTGACCATTTGATATCTGTCGTTCCCCTATTTTTAATCCTTCTCTTCAAAATTATACATTGAAGTAATAGGAGTTATAATTATTTTACATTTTCGACCTCTTCATTCCATGAAAAAATAGAGAACTTCACTGTTGTTCGATTGATTATTTGTCTGGATTTTCGGGAAAAGATCTTTATATAATAGTTTTATATTAAAGTTAAACTCTAAATTTAATCATTGGATCGAGTATGTATTTTAATTAAGTTTTTTATTCAAATTTTTAACTATATCTTTGAGGTTAGGTCTATTAGGTCAATCAAGTTTTGTTAAATCATGATCAAGTCAATTTGTTACTTAAGATAAATAATATAGTTAATTGTTATTATTACTTGTAAGATTATAAATAGAGAAGTTGTAAATCTACATGAGTTTTTTTATTGACATAAATCTTTTAAATATGAGGTATTCATTTTTATTTCTATATCAAAATGTCACCTTACAATAAAAAATGTCTTTAAATAAGTTTTTCTTATTAAAAAATATTTATTCAAGCTTTTCAGACTTGGATTAAGCCTTTAAAAAAGTCCGAGTCTGACATATTTTACAAATTAGCCTTTTTTTTCTAACTTTATTTTTTGAGCTAAATTTACTAAGTTAAACAGACCTATTGAGTTACAATCAGGTATACTTTAGACATCTACTTGTATGCTTAGCTTTGAGTTATTTATGAATACTTTTTAATTTGAAATAAATGTAGTTAACCATTTTTGTAGAGTGAGATTTTGTTAATTATAGAGTCTTTTTATTATGTCTTTTTTCTCTTATTTAGGACCAATATCTATTTCTTATTGATAAAAATAATACATGTTTTTTTTACCTTTTATATGTAATTGAATTTAATTTTATAATTATATCTTAAAGTTTATAGATTTAATATGCACGATAGATAAATTTATGGAATGATTCAACATCAAAAGCTTATAACAAAATTGAATCCGTCTCAATACCTTCAAATTTGGATAAGGAACAAAATTATATATATATATAAAAAAAATCCCAGAAGCAAGACAAATTTTGAATAGAAGAAGCAAAAGAGGCAAACAAGACAAAACAAAAGCTCTATATTGAGATTTAGATGTTACTTTTTTTAATTAAAAAAATTTCATTATTTGCATCTTTCAATAAGAAGTTATAAGAAGCTTTAAGAGAAAAAAATCGTTATAAAATAATGAAGGAGTAAATATTATTTTGGTTTGATATTTATTAGTTGATTTTTAATTTAATTACTCATTTATTATTTTATTCTTAATTTTCTTCTTAAATAATTTTCATTCTGAATTTGGTTCCTTATTAATATAAATGTTAGCACATTTATTTTAAATTTAATTAGGATTACGGGACTAAATATGTTTTACTTTCATATTAGCAAGAAATACATTAAGATTAAATTGATAAGTGATAAATGGAATTGATTTATGAAAATGTGGATACCGGTAAGTTTGACGTTCACTCGTGACGCCCCTATTTCCAAGTGAATACTGTGCTATGCTCCTCTTAGAGGCAGTAAGGTCTTGGGTTCTACAAAGACATCTTGGTATTTATCCAATAGCGATTGTATAAGTTGAGGGATATGTTGCACTAATGAGTTAGTAGTTTAGGTGGGTGAAATAAACATATAGCAATAGGAGATGTTATTTGTCACCACCATACTATGTAATTGTGCAACAGTGAAGGCCTTGATGCCAATGGGTGCCAGTCCTTGTAAAGTGACATCTTTGTCACCATGAGTAAATGACATTGTTAACTATTGGAAATTCATCGCACATGGTCTTAGGGTCGCCATCCAATCTACTCCCAATATTATATCAATGCTTTTAATGTTGAGAATATGCAAATCGACCTCAAACTTATACCTTTGCATTACAATGAATACCCTACAACATTTATATTGGCACTCCAAGTATTCTTTGTTACCAATGATGACTTTAATTGGTTACATGGGTGAAGGTGTTAAGTGAAAACAAATGCTGGATAGGGTTGAATGAAGTTCTAGGTAGAGCCAGAGTCCAAAAGAATTGAAACCTGGGTCATATGAGAGTTACCTTGTAGGCTGATGGTCGAGGCGTGTAATTCCCCTTATAGAGCCATCAAGCTTACTTCTGGTGTGATTTCTGCGGTGGGTGGAGCTTCTTCTTTATGGGCTGACTCATCTGGTTTAAAGTCATTGGTGAGCAGTTCATCAATATCATGTGTGCACACATCTATGGCTTGGGGTGTACTTGGCGTTATAGTAATAGCACAACCCCTTTTCTTTATTCTGATTGATTTTACTCACTGTTAATTTCTTGTATGGTGCTATAACTGTCTTGTTTGTGGTACTGGGTTGGATGGTTTGGCTAGTGTTGGCAAGGGTGAATATTTGGGGTTGGAATGCTGAAGGTGTTCGTGAAGAGGTGATGGTTACTTTTGGTGTCGATTTGGAAAAAGGGTACTGGAGTGTTTTGTGGAGTTGGCTATGTTTTTTCTCATATAGCTTGGCGAAGGACATGGTATGAAAATAGGTTTGGGGTTGAACTAGAAAAAGCTTAAAATGAAAGTGAGGTTTCAAGCCGAAGATGAAAAAACTAGTCAACCAACTTTCTGAGAGTTCGTGAAATCGAGTCGCCAGGCTTTGAATTTTGCTTGGTAATTGTCGACAATCGTTTCCTGTTTGAGGTCCTTTAGTGCACCTCTAGGATCCTCATACAAATTAACCCAATAATCAGATCTAAAGAAGGCATAGTGGCATAAGGCATTAGCATCGTGAGGGTCAATCAAAACAACATTCTTTGAAATTCTTGCCATTTGAGGAAACAGTACCTTGGATGTCCAAAGTTGTCACCATTCGAGGGTGACGTCCTAGATTGCCACAAAAGCCCCACTATCACCTATTCTTTTATTAATGAAACAATTATCTCAAATAATCCAAATATTTTACTTTCTCAGTGCTCCAAGTATTTTTATTTTTTTTCAAAAAATTAGAATTACCTTTTCTGCAAAAACGCTCCACTACTTTCCCATTTCTCTATGTTTTCCCCTTCGTTTCAAATGTTAAGGTGGTGCGGTTTTTTGACATGGACGTTTCATCCTAATTTGACGTTTCAGCTTCACTTCCTTGTACCCTGAAACGGGATGCTTCTTGAGTTTCTCACTCACCTTCCTCTTCTTCTTTTCACCATTATATATATGCTAATTAAAAAATTAGTCCACATCTCAAAAAACAGTCTTGTAATACTATTAATAAAATTGTTGAGTTCTAAAGGAGAGTGAAAACGAAAATGATATAGATCTAATGTTAAGATTTCAAATTAAACTCAACGTAAAATGATCGTTAAAGATCACTCCAATTTTTGAGACTGTTTGAGCTTCTAGTCAAACAATAATATAAAATCCTTTTTGGACAAAAACACAAATAGATTTAAACGGGGCATGCTTAGATTTTTAAAATATTAATTTTTATATATAATTTTATTTCATATTTTTAATTTATAAGAACTTGTTCTTTTTGACTTGTAAGAATTTAACTCATTTAATTCAAATATTTAGTATGAAAACTTTTATCCCCCTTAAATTAAATCTTAGATCCATCCATACAAAAACAAATATACAAACAATAAGTAACTAATATGACAAAGTGCGGACTCAATTATAAATTAATCCAATAAAAACACTCATCATAACAAAATCTCACCGGCTGTCTACCCCCAAGCACAACAAGAATTACTCAATATTGTTTGATGGCCAAGACAATACAAAATTATTTAAAAGAAAAAAAAAAACCCATATTCAAACATATCCACATTGGTCTGTAATGCCCTTGTAATCCAATAATTTGTCCAAGATAGTGTCCACAGTCCCATCAGAATCCAGCATATCTTTGGGTTGTCATCATTATTCACTAAAATATGGACACGAACATTCCAAGTTCCTTCCTGGTAGCTAGAAGTTGAGATGTCTAGAACAGACAAACGAGGTGATATACTAAATAGAACAGTGTTTGATGGTAGGGGTTGCGTCTTGCATACAATACAAGCTCTGAGAGATGGACTGCTCACTGCATTGATAGATGAATTTGGTTGATAATACAACTTCGTTCAACGTGTTCTCTGCCTAGCAATGATATACATATATATATGTAAATATGTAGTTTGTCTCTTTTCTGTGATATCAGTATGTTGTCCTCTCGCATGGTGGCAATATTTTGACCATATTATTGGATAATTGTTTGTTTTTTATGTCCCATTTGGATAAGTTCAATGAATCTTTTTTTTTTTCTGCTCCTGGCAAGCAAATGTTCTTTTTTTTTTTTCTTTAATTTTTATAATAATTATCGCCAAACCGTGAGTAATTCATGAAGAAAAGAGGGATTAATATAAAAAATTTGTGACTAAATTTGTTATTTAAAAATAAATAGCCCTAATAAATTGTATAAAGAAAAAGCTAACTTATACTTTTCTCTCATAAGAGATATTCAAATTACACCATTCTTTTCTATATATAATTTAAGAATTTATATTCTTCTCCCTTGAAATTAACCCAAAAAAAAAAAAAAAGGAGCTACAATTATATAGATTTTGATCAAAATACTCATATATCTATCATATATATAATCAAACAAATATTACATATGTCGTTGACTGCCAATTTTCTAAATTTCCAGTTCTCGTTACAGGAAAAAAAAATTCTTTTGGAATATTTTGGCATTATTTTAGCATCAAGATTTCTCTATATTTTCATAATAAGAAGAATTATTATTATTATTATTATATAATTTCAATAGTTTTTTTAAAAAAGAATTATTTATTCCTAAAAAATGTTAGACACAGTGAAACTTACTCATACAAAAAATATTAAAAAGTTCTATACGAAATCTACTTTGAAGATATTTATATTAATAATAATGTAGTCAATATTTTATTTTGTTAATAAATTGAATCGCTGATCTCAGCGCATACTATATTCCTCATTGCCCATTATTGCTCTTACCATTCTTTCACAAGGTCAATGAGGGATGTAAATTAAAAAAAAAAAAACGTAAAAATAGATAAATGATGCTTATATAATTTTATTCCTCTTACCATTTGCTACATTAGTACCATTTTTGGACACTTAATTTGAACATACTGGATAATGGCCAGATATCATGCCAGAAATTGCTTAATAAGCCAAATTTGTTTTGTTGAGTTTGCCAATATGGAGTGCCATAATTCATTTTACTTAATCAAATTCAGATCTCACTTTCCATCACCCTAATAAATAATATACAAAAGAAAAGAAGCAGATCTCGTCATGTAAAGAAAGAGCTTCCATGGTGGAACTCATGTTTCTAATGATTACCTACTAATTACAAAGAAAAAAGCAAATCAAACAAATCAACTACAACACGAGAGAATGAGACAGCTCCTGTTTTCAAACCTTTTTTTGCAAATCGAACAAAGTATCGCATCCCCATCTTTTTCAACTTTCATGTTCATAAAGTCACATATGGGCACATCCAAGACCTTGTTTTTTCATTTCCTCCAAGTAATTTTTCTCATAAGGACAAAATGTAAACAAAAACAGAACAAGAAAGAAAAAAAGAAAAGAGATAGGAGAAGAAAGAGATTAATTAACGTATAAGTAATTGTAGAGAAGTAAGTAACTTCAATTTAGTAGAAAATTAAGTATCATACATGCAAACTAAGTTCGTTTTCATACATGCTTTAGAATTAGAGTTCAAGCTTTTACTTAGTTAGGTGCTCCTTAATCTTAATGTAAATATGTGTTTCATGTGACAAGCTATCCACTTTACTCGTATCGCATACACCGATTTCAACCAATTATTCTTGTGAACATCATAATATGATAGCATCTTCATGAACATTGTTGTACACACACCTTTTTAACTTATTTAATAAGTTAGATTCGTCTTTCATTAGATTACCTAGGTGTTTGATTCCGTTTTGTATCAAATGCTACGTATAGAAGCCTGACGCATATCAGGCATTACCTCACCTACAAGGACAAAGAACCAAAATGAATGTTAATATAGTTAAGAGTATATATTTGTTATAATAAACATAGAACTTTGGATATTGCAGCGTCTTGGTTAGTGAAAGTAGGTTGTGACCTTTTTTTACTATGGGCTTTTAGAAAGGTTTTAAATAGTTACATAAACAACTCAATTGTCTTACCATACAACAATGCACTACTGAATATGACTGTTTGCTTATAATGATTAAATTTAGAGAATACGACAAGTGGCCAATGTGTACAATTCGTACAATAAGTTGTGTCTAGGGAAACGATATCATCAAAATATTTATAGTCAATAATCATGCATGCATCAACCTAGAAGATATGTGTTATTTGTTCATCTACATCTACTTGATAAACATGAAAAAGGATGGATTTTCCAATAGATGATGCCAAAAAATTGCAGAGGACAACCAATTTCCTTATAAACCATACTACATAGCCGTCTTGATCAGAAATAATTTTTAACATCCAATCGGGCAAAACCAAGACTGGTAATTCCTCCTGCATGCATGTACATCAATTGAAATATAGCTTTTTGTTGCAATCCAAAGTCTTCGTCCATTTCAATATCATGTCCTTGAATTTGATATAGTGGATAATATATGTGTTGTTTTTGGAAGTCAAAGAGGTTGGTTATGAACTTTAACACGCTCATTGACAGTCAAGTTTCCCTTCCAAGTGACAAGTGTAATTCTCTCATTGCAATTAATTTTAGTTTTAAGCCAATGATTAATAGCTATAGTGTCCCTTTTATCTGTCTTCTGATCTTCCTCTTTGCAGCATACAAACCTACATGAAGTCATTGATCGATCTTTCTTCTTGTTCATATATTGTTTTCTTATGCCAAACCCCACTTTCCTTTTATATTCAATCTAAAAATGTCATGCAGCCTTTACATTATCAAATTGCATACTAACTTGAGGCTTTTGCTCCATCATCACCTTCTAAACTTGCAAACTCCTAACCTAAGATAATACTTGTCAAAACATTAGTAAACCAACAAACTATATGTTAAAGTCTAGTGCAATCTAAGATACAAAATATTTTTCTTGCTAAAGAATCTCCATTATCCGAAGAAAATTATTTTTCACAACCATATTCAAGTATAATCTGGAAGTATCTTTCACAAAAAATTTTAAAGACTTTCACCTCAACTAAATAGTTACACCTGGAAGTATAAGTTCAATACCTCATTGTATGGGATTCAACATAGTAGCATCATATAAAGTCCATAATTGCTAAGACACACTTAGGTATTCGATGCAAAATTTTTACATTGTACATTCTAACAAAGGATTTTTTTCCCTCAACATTGATTTTAAAGACACTAAGGCATACACACACACACACAAGACTATCCAGCCATTCTCATTGTTTGAAATCTCCAAGCTTTACATTACAGGTTGAAACACTAATTTTTTCCCCTAAAAAACAGAAACTAAAGCAATTATATGAAAGCATACGTAAGCATACAAAAGATATATATATACGTGTGTGTGTGTGTGTATGTATATTTAGAGAGAGAATCAAGAAAGCTAGCATCTTTTGCACTACTAATTGCCAAAAAAACGACATCTTTGCAGAAGAAGAATATACAGAGGAGAATGACACTCTAAACATGCCAATACCCTCTCTCCTCTTTGTGCATTTTTCTTACCTTGAAATTCCTTATCTTTGCTGAAATGGTGAGCGTTTCAGCTTCTAGAATGGCGGCAAAGCAGAGGTCCTCGGTGGAGGTATATTGGCTGAGGAATGGAGGAAAACTTGGCGCCAAAACACACACATATTGCAGAAGAAGGAAATCATCTACTGGAAGAAGAAGGAGGTTAACATGCGCTAACTCCCAATTCCTCCCAAAACGATGTCGCATGGTTGTTATTTAGGTTTAAAAATATACTTTTCAAAATGTACCGTTTTGACATAGCATGCAAGATACTCTCCCTTACCCATGGAATGACGTTTTAAAGCTATGTTTCCTGAAAAAAAAAAAAAAAAAAAAGCTCTCAAAACTCACCATTTGGTTAAAAAACTAACTATTTTCTTTAATGAAGTGGTACGTTTTGAAGAATATGTCTGGACATGATAATTTATTGAGCGTTGGATCAGATGAAGATTAGGGATTTTTTATTAGAAAATAATCGTAAAATCACTTTATAAATTATTCTAATTGAGAGGATCCAAATGTTAAAAGGGTTATGATTGACTTAATAAAAAATTATTTTTGATTAATGTTAAAATTTTAATATATTATTTTAACACTAAATTTATAAAAAAAATTAAATAGACACTAAACTAAAAAAATAAAAGATTAAAATAATACTTTTCTCATAAATCAAACTATGATATTTAGCACCCATCGTTTTCAAGCAATAAAAAGGAGCTATCCTTATACGACTGAAAACCTACGTTGCGTTGCGAAGTTGAAAAGGTCGTAGTTTGACAAAAGTTAGGGTGCATGTGAACATCAGTTTTAAATACTAAGCTGAACGAATTATACAAATCCGTGAACTAAATTAGCAGAAATCTTGTATTAATGAGTCTACTTCAGAATTTCTTAGAAATGTTTTGTGAGTGACACGTATGAAATCATAGGTTCTCCTTATCCAATTTATGACAAGGGCCGCAGTTAGCGGATCCTCACACAGTCATATTTTTCTTCATTTTTCTGAATTCTGAATTTCAGCCTTCAACTTTCTCATCTCATCATCTCATGCCCTTTTTTTCATTTCGTTATTAACATCACATGTAACATCTCACCACTTCAAAACTCACTCTGTTACGATTGCCACGCCCGCCCTTCATCTTTTGTCATTCTTCTTTTTAAACCATATTTTTCGTTTTTTGCATCTCAACCCCAAATGTGCCCCCTGCATTATTTTTTCTTTCTTTGAGTAAAACATCAATTTAATCCCTTACTTACCATTTGAGTCTCAAGTTAGTCATTTGTTAATTTTTAATTTCAATTTAATCATCACTTATAATTACAGTCTTAAATTAGTTATTTATTAATTTTTAATATTAATTTAATCTCTTATTTATGAGTTTAGTTATAATTTAACTCTCATTAATATAAAAGTTTATATATTTAATCCTTCATTCGTAATTAAATTTGGACCAAATATACTAATATTTATATTAGTGAGAGATTGAATTGAAATTAAACAACTAAGTAAGAGATAAAATTGAAGTTAAAAATCAGTGAGGGACCGTATTGGATATAAATTCATAAATGAGGGATTAAATTAAAGTTAAAAATTAATAAAAAGCTAAATTAAAAATAGACTCAAAAGTAAAGTAAACAACCAAAAATGGTGTTTTACTAATTTTTTTTCTTTTTTAATATGAAAAGAGGCCCATAGCAAAGAGATTATGAAATGAATTTCTTTTCTAAAATATATTATAATAGTTGTATTTCTTTTTCTTCTGATAAAGTATTTGTTATTTTTGCTTTATAATTATATATTAAGGTATGACACAATAGTTATTGCAAATGATTGGTAATATGCAATATTAAAAAATTGTGATTTGTTAATACTTATTACATAAAATTTAATAAATTAATGAATTTTCGCAATATATTATTTTTTATTATGTAAATTTTATTCATCTTGAACTTTACCGGTCCGAAAACGATTACTGTAAAGTGTGGGGTTGAAGAAATAAATTCCAATAAACCGGGAATATACTTCAAAATATACCAAAGAACAGTCTTCCACATCCTCACAAAGGAAAACGGATAAAGCCCAGGAATCTCTCTCTCTATCGGCAAATTTTAACTTACGTGTACATTCCTGTCTAGCTCTTGCACTCTCTCTTAACCATTAACAAATTTTATCAAATTATATATAAATATCTCACCTTCCATTCTTAGATTGTAGTGGTCTTTTAGTTTATCCTTTGATCTATTCTCCAATTATTGAGTTTCAAAGAAAACCCATTATTTTAGGGTTCAAACACGCCGTCCCCGTCAATTCAACTTGCCCTGCCCGTTGATCCATTCCAAAGAAAATCTCCCTTCAGAAAAAGATCAAAGCTTTATTATTTATAGCCAAAGGTTTATCCAGGTATTTGTGGGTTTTCTCTTCCTTGTTCGTAGATTTTTTTTACCCCCTGAATTTGGAGATTTCGAACGTGTTGCAATGGCTGCTTCTGTTGCTGGAGTTATGGGTGGGAATGGGTCATCTTCTTGGATTCAATTTAGGGACAGAGAAAGGAAGCCGAAAAGGATGAACAGAGTTAAGATTTCTTGCTCTTCTTCTTCTTCTGTGATTGATCCTTATAAGACCTTAAGAATCCAGCCTGGTGCCTCTGAATCTGAGGTTAAGAAGGCTTTCCGACAGCTTGCTTTGCAGGTTTGATTCTTATTCTGACATTTAATATTTGGCTTCCATTTTGGTTTTAAGCTTATTTGTCTCCCTGATGTCTGGATTTTAGTTTTGTTTGGGAATTTTTTTTTTATAGAAATATTGATTGGTTGGTATTGAATTTTGTGCCAGTTCCATCCAGACGTTTGCAGAGGAAGCAATTGTGGTGTGCAGTTTCACCAAATCAATGAGGCTTATGATGTGCGTTATTTTATGCCTTTCTTTGAATTCCAGTTCTGTCATGACTTGAATATTAATACAGAACATGAATACTACTGCTTCATAATGAGCTCCTTAATTGCTCCAATGGTTGTCCACTTTTTTTTTCTACCCAATATACTGAATATTTTTTGTATTACATCTATCACATGTATGTTTGATTGCTTATTGCTCATTGATGGTTTATAAATAATAGACATTCATCTTGTTTTCACAAGTCAGCAATTTTATGTTCTTGGGGAAAAATAAAGCTGAGCTTTTAAACTGGATCTGATAGTTGATCTAATTTGATCATTTCCACCATATCGAAACAAAACATAATAACTGCCTTTGGTACTGTTTATCTGATCATTTATAGTATCACATATTGAAAGAAAACATTAATGGATTAATTAATAGAAACTTATCCAATCTTGCTTTTCTGTCATGTGATAATGAACTATTAGAAGAATGAAATGATCTGATCATACCCTTTTCAGTTCTGCTCAACATCAGCAAAACCAAATAACTCATCTTTATGTGTGGACCTGTAAATGCCACTACAATACAAGTATCTAAATGGGATTTCAATGTGTGAAAAGCAGATTGTGATGGCCAATTTGAGAGGAGAATCAAATGCAAGAGAAATATATGAGGAGGCATATGATGAAGAAGGAGGCATTGATGAGCCAATGAGAGGAATGAACGATCCAGATTGGGACTTGTGGGAAGAATGGATGGGATGGGAAGGAGCAGGAATCCGTGACTACTCATCTCATATTAATCCTTACATTTGAGAAATTTCCTGTAATTAATTAATCAATTAATCAGCGTTTATGAGTCATTTTCACGTATTAGTTGAGTTATGCCCACTTGTCCCCACCAAAAGTGGCTGGTGTTCTTTGTATATAGTCTAAGTGGTTACAAAGTCATTGTCCTATGTCCATAATTGAAGTAAAGGAAACAACTTTTTGTTTGTGTAAATGAATATATATCAAAAGAGAAAAATATTCATTTCATGAACTCTGTTTATTGTCTTGTCTTCATTTGGTTATGTCTATTCAAGAGATAAGGGAGCCAGGGAAGTGCAATATGAGGTAAAGGGAAACAAAGGACCGATTTCTTTTAACTGTAGCTTAATTATAATTTTTAAAACATAGTGTTTTGTTTTAAAATTTAAAATAAAAACATTTTATATAAATTATAATTAATATTAACGTATAAAATTATAATAATTTATATTTTCATTATTTTCAATCCTTATTTTCTTTAATATGTGGCTTTAATTAATTTCTTAGACTAATTGTTATTTAATTTCAGATATTTAAGAATTAAAATTTTAAAGTTATCTATTAATCTATATTAAATGTTTTATTAAGAATTATTTTTTTTGGCCAATTATTAAGAATGATTACTCAAATAGACAATGATCATATTTTTATTGATTGATATTTAATGTCTATCATTATTGTTTAATTTAAACGAAATCAGTATAGGACGTGGCCTAGTTAACGTATAAAATCTTTAATTTACGTTTGGGGATATGAAAAAGAGTAGTTTTATTAGTGGTTAGGTATACAATTTAGTTGGTCAATAATAAATAATCTATTATATTTTAAAGTTAAATTACTCTCTATTTTGTTTATATTAATAATTTTAAAAATAAAAATAAGTAAAATTAAATAACTTTTACTCTCTTCCAACAATAATAATATAACTCTTTTTATATTATACTAATATATGATTTTTAAGACAAAAAAATACTACTAGGTTTAAAGCCTTGTTAGTTGTGATAATAAAAGAGTTTATTATTATTTTTGGGGTCAAATGAGTTGATTTACTTTTAATTCTTCAATATTATTCTGTCTCCATTAAAATTCAAATATCAAATGTTTTATTTTAATCTTTTAAAAATCAATTTTATTCTAAAATGATCCTAATATATTGGGGACATGGATATGATTATTGTGATCCATACGTTGACCAGCTTAATTTTAATATTATCTTATTTTTCTTTTACATTTATTATTTAAAATAATATCTATAGAACTTTTTATGCGTATTTATTTAACGGTTAATAGTTACTTTTATAGTTATTCTATGTAATGAGCTGACCTGTATAATGTAACTATTGATACTTGAATACAATCTTCGCTTGTGGGCGATTTGAGTAGGATATAGCGTTGCTTTTGAATGTACTTTATTAGATAATTTCCCCACATGCACTTCAACCAAAAAAAAATTAGGCCGTCAAATAGGGTTAACTTAACCATATGACCTGATTAGTCCAAGTTGATAAATTAAATGAATCAATTTGTTTAACCCACTATAAGATGGTCAATTAAAAATTTTAACTCATTCCACTTGATAAGTTAAACGAGTTAACTCATTTAACCTACAAAAAAATAAAAATAATATAAAAAATTATAAAAATTTAAATGTAATTTTTTTAGTACATATCTTATTTAATCAATCAATTTATATATTAATATAAATAAATAAAAATATAACTAAATAAAAAGTAAATTTCAACATATTAAAACAAGTAGAATAACTCAATAATTTAATGATTCATTAATAATAAGAATATGATTATGAACAGAATATTTAAATCTTGTAAATTATAAAATAATAGAGACAATACGACATATACATTAGGGTTAATTATTTTAAATAAAAAAATATAGTAGATTGAGGTGTTAAACTAAGTGAATCAAAATTTTTTTAACAAAAAAATACACAATCCAATAAAAGTATATTAAATAAATTTTTTAAAAAAATCTTTAACCTAATTTATTTTTGAGGTGAGTTACACGAATTCGACCTGATGGATCGAGTCTATTTTGACGTGACTACAACAAAAAAACAAAAAGTAAAAAAATAAAAAGAACATCTGTGGAAAGAAAATTACATAAAAGTAAAAACATGCACACAAAGGATTTCATTGGCAAAAAAAAATGCACTGGTAAAGATTGAATTTTTTTCATATCAGTTCACCTGGGTGAAATCGGTCGCAAGAGAACTACTTTGTTGCCCTCTATCAGACACGGGGTGGTCTAACTACCGACTAGAAGTTCTTGATCGTTCGGCGATTACTCCCGCGTTCAGGTACTTTCTGACTTGTCCTAAATAAAGGTTTTTTTTTCTTCTTTTTCTTACTGTCATTTGATCTGGTAAAGATGGTTCCTTCGTGACTGCAGAGTTGTGTTAGTCACGTAATTCAAGATCTCCCCGCCGGCTTCAATGCAAATCCCAGTATTATCTGACAATTCGTTGAAGAACAACCAGAGTTACCCGCTCCAGGTATGAATCTTTTGCAGATAATTAGTTAATGAAAGGTATTTATAATTGTTTATAAACTTTTAAACGATTTTTACTCTTCTTTCTTATATTTCTTAGCGCGGCTTAGGTGTTGTGATCGACAAGGAAGGATCTATCTGAGTGCCTTATAAAATGCTGAGGGAAGAATATGTTGTTCATAACATGACAGACTTGTTTGATAGCACGTATGCATTGTGGGTGTCTAATTTGTATGGGTTTAGCATATTGCTCTTCTGCTTTTAGTTTTTCATATTAAGGTGTTTTTTTCTTTTTTCTGCGTAAAAGAAGTTGATTACCTAAGTCAAGTGTCTAGAATTATTAGGTCTGCGGTACTATAATTGATTACCTCATTTTGAGGTGTGGCCAAGGCAGGTTTCTGGGTGAGGCCAATCCGGACATGGTCCTGCCACTACCTCGCAGTACAAGTTTTTCATTAACCAAAACATGATGCTGTTGGTGAATATACTTTAGTATCCTTAACATATGCAAGCTTCATTTGGAGGGGCCAAAAGTGTATAGATAGAATAATTCTGTGTATTCATTGTCTACAATATTGATAAACACTATAACACTTCATAATATGTTCTTATAATGCTATTGAAAACAATTACTGAAAACAATAAAGTAATATGGTGGCTAATGCTCTTACCTCATGAGTTTGCAGCAAGTAGTGAAACGTTAACAATGGCAGATCTCAAAGAACGACTACTTCCACCGAAAGCTGCATCAACAATTAATTTAAGAGAGCCTGTTAATCGACCATCAGCTTCTGGAAGGCAACCTTTTCAAGGAGTGGATGTCTTGGGACTAAAGAAGCGAGGTCAAGGTCTACGATCATGGATTCGTGTTGACACTTTTGGAAACTCTCAGGTCATTGAAGTCGACAAGTTCACTATCATGCGACGTTGTGATTTACCTGCACGTGATCTTCGCCTTCTTGATCCTCTGTTTGTCTATCCATCAACAATCCTTGGCAGAGAAAAGGCTATTGTTGTAAATCTGGAGCAGATACGGTGTATTATTACTGCAGATGAGGTTCTTCTCTTGAATTCCCTAGATAGTTATGTATTGCACTATGTAATGGAGCTACAACGACGTCTGACAACAGCTGGGGTAGGTGAGGTCTGGCAGTCAGACAGTTCGGAAATGAGCCGAAGGAGAGGAAGTAGGAATTTTGACAATGCCTTTACCAATACATCCCCTGATTATTTGCCTTTTGAGTTCAGGGCTCTTGAAGTTGCTCTGGAGGCAGCATGCACATTTCTTGACTCTCAGGTTTGTAGAAGTACAGAATTATAATAGAGGCTAACTTCTGCTGATCTTTTCACTATTCTGTTGGTTTATTTTCTTCATTTCTACCTAATTTTCCCCAGAATTAGTGGTTACAATGGACAGAGATCTAATTTTTCTATAAAATAACCTGCATAATAGCACTACAAAAAGCATTTGGACTTCTTTAGATATTTCTGGTTAAATGAACTTGTATGTAATTTTGTAAATCTGCCCATGCATATTATATGCTGTTTTAGTGTGTACTGACTGAAACCCAAAGCCTATCTTATGATAACATGATGCAAATTCCTCAGAAGCCAGAATATATTGTTGAAAATTTTTCAAGAAAGCCAGTGTGTGAAACTCCTTTATGTGTGACCTTAGTGTAAGTGATTTGCACCATGTGCTTGTAGAGCTAGGATTTGTGTTTTATTGTTTCTCTGTAGGCACAACTGCATTGCCACACCTCAGACTCATGTCATCTACGAAGTTATGGGAGGATCACATGGCTGTGCAGTATTTAAGAGTTCAGTTACTCTTCCTATCATGTCAGGCTGTTTTCAGTTTTATGTGTCGTAAATACTAAGTGGTCTGTTGACAGTAAAATTCTCTGGGTGTTTCTTATAAGAAAAGAAAGAGAGAGAAAGAAAAATTATAAAAAGTATCTGGGCATCTAATTTGGAGTTTCTAGTGGACTAGTGAGAAGTTTCTATTATCTACAAAGTTAGAAGATTAGTAGAAGGTTGTACAATAATAATGGCGATCCCTGTGGTAACAAATCCAGATATCTGTTGAAAAACTTCTACTATATTGGGATTTATCTCAATTCTGTTTATTGTATTTCCGTTGTCCTTCTTTTTTTTTAATAGCAATGCGTTAGAGTCGATTGCATTGAGCCTTATTAACAATCACATTTGGTGATAATTCTTGGCATCAGCTTGGAGCATTGTCAGTTAACATCATAAACTGTCAGTGATGCTTATGAAGTAATTGATCTAGACTCTATCTAAAATAGAATCCAAATAATCTTGGAAAGCAGGAAATAGGACTGATCAATATGATATGCTGAGATGACATTGCCGGTGAAAACAGCTTGCAATTTTAATATGTACTTGTCTAAGTGGCTACTGGCTAGCAATTGAGTATTAATATAGTTTTAAAAGTGGAATAGATGAATAAAACCTATGCTGTTCTCTGGTGCACATCCAATTAGGGGTAAGTGTTTTGTAAATCTGTGATGCACGCATAGAGTTTGGAAGTTTGTATGAGGTTGTTTACACTAATTACTTGCCTTAAAAAAGAACCCTTCTGTAATTATAAAATTGTGTGCAAATATAGAACATTGTTTTTTAAACTCCGAACAGGGTTTTTTTTATTGCCAAAAAACTCCAAGTAGGATTCTGGACCTATGTGCTTGCATGGAATTTTTTTTCTCTCTTACATGATTGTTCATTTGATTTTGATAAAATAGTTAGTAACACTCAATTCTGTTCTGGCCAATACCAAAAGTCAGCAGAGTTGGAAATCGAGGCTTATCCATTATTGGATGAACTAACATCAAAAATCAGTACACTGAATTTGGAACGTGTTCGGCGGTTGAAAAGCAGACTTGTTGCCCTGACTAGGAGAGTTCAGAAGGTGATGCTCATTTATACATCCTTTCTTCACGGTTATTAGTGACAGAGACTGTATTCCCATGATCTTATTTTTTGGCTTTACTTGTTATGGATGCATATATTTAGGTTAGAGATGAAATTGAGCAACTTATGGATGATGATGGTGATATGGCTGAAATGTATCTTACTGAGAAGAAAAGGCGTATGGAGTCATCTTTTTATGGAGATCAATCTATAGCTGGATACAGATCAGTTGATGGTGCATCCATTTCTGCTCCAGTTTCTCCGGTTTCGTCACCTCCCGATGCTCGAAAGCTTGATAAGAGCTTGAGCCTTGCTAGGAGCAAACATGAGAGTGCAAGGAGTACAGAAAGTGGTACAGAGAGTATAGAAGAGCTTGAGATGTTGTTGGAGGCATACTTCGTTGTAATTGACAGCACCCTAAATAAGTTGACATCGGTAAACACTGTACTGTCTGTTTAAACCTTTTCCTGCCGAGCTTCATCAAACTGTTTTTTTAATCATTGTTTCTTGTTTCAGTTAAAAGAGTACATTGATGACACAGAAGATTTCATTAACATTCAATTGGTATGTTTCCTTTCTCTCATTTGGCCATTTATATTATTCAGTCACCAAAATGTCCATGCCCATTTCGTTTTTCCCCTTTCAGTCACGTTGCTTAATTGATTGTACATGCATGCACGTGCTCACTCAGACCCATGGAAATAGAGGAGGGGAATAGAAATCTTAGTTGCATAGTACTGAAATTGTTACTTAGTAGCTATATGGCTTTGGTTCTCTACGGAATCCAGGCTAATCTTTATTACTTATTATTATCCGATGTGTTCTAGTGTCTGAAAAGAAAAGAGATGTCACTATACATTGTACGCCATGCCTTTAATGGTTATCTGATGGCTTTTTAGTTCAGTAAACTTACTTAAACTGGGAACTGATTACTGATAATTTTTCCTTCCAGGATAATGTGCGTAATCAACTTATCCAGTTTGAGCTTTTACTTACAACTGCAACATTTGTGGTAGCCATCTTTGGTGTGGTAGCAGGAATATTTGGGATGAATTTTGAAATTGCATTATTCGATGTCCCCTCAGCATTCCATTGGGTCCTTATAATTACAGGAGTTTGTGGGATCTTCATATTTTGCGCGTTTGTGTGGTTCTTCAAGTACAGAAGACTCATGCCTCTATAGGATAATAGACCACTATTAAAGATATTCAGCAATTGCACCTTTACTATTGTTGTTTATCATTTGGCATGCAATTATAATCAAAATATAATGCGGGCTTACTTCAAGAGCAGTTCTTTTAATATATTTTTGAATCAATCATAAGTTATATCCTCTGCTTTCCTGATTCAGCTACCTTGGTTTACAAGACGAATTGTATAGTTGAATAGACAATTTAAAGTTTTCTATGAATTAAATTTGCTGTCTAGACTCAACATGCTGTGGCTTTATTATGATATGTTCTTAAAATGGTGCCATTAAATTTAAGATCTCAGTTTGTATTGCGCAACCAAAACTGTGGCGATCTTCACATTGCTTGTCAGCCTTTGCCAGAGGTGAACGGGCAGAATGAAAGAACATGAAAAAGAATTGATATAAAGTTAAACTGCCCTTGGTGATAGGAACGTACTGATGCATTCTGTGAATTATACGTGGTCTAAAAGTGCGTGTATGGATGAAATCCTTGTTCTTACTCGTCCTCCGTCCACATTCTACTATTTTTCATGTTAAGACACGTTCAATATGTACCCCAATGCAAAACAATGCAAACTGTGGGAGCAATCTATAATGCGATTTTTAAGACTAGCTATATCATGCTGTTTCTGGCGGGTTTTAGTAAAATTATTCTGGTTCGGTACACGTACAACCTCTTCACCAACAATCAATTAAACAATGAGTAATGCTAGATGGAGCACAGTACTGAGACAAGACGAGAAATGAGCATCTTTTCCTCACAAAAAGCCGAAGGAAAGAAAACGAGATACAGCAAACGTTCTAACGCCTTTAGACTTCTAAGTTTAACTAGATTATTAAGCACTTAAAAGAATGCAGTATACGATCATTTAGCAGAACCGGATGAGAGTCTTTGGCTCCTTGCTTTATCAGCTCTCTCCAAGTAATCTTGGTGAGACATTTGCTTGGTTCCTGCAGGGAAACAGAAGTTTAATAGATTACTTAAATGGAGACAGCAGGCAACATATGGGTATTAAACTAAAGTGGACACAGATGAGCAGTTTAATTATCTAATAATCAGCCCTCTTTGCATGCTACAATTGTAGTTATCATGATTCATAACACAACAATGCAACAGAAAACTTCAGTGAGGGTGCGTAAATGATTGCAGAATGTCTAACTCGTTATAGAAGGAGCTGTCACATGAAAAATAGAATGAATTTACTGAGGACAAGACAGTTCATAGTTCAAAGAATGGGTACAAGCAGTATATTTCTTAAGTCATCACAAAAGAGGTAAGTCAGGGAGAGACTAGAGTTAATGACATAATAAGCACATAGTTTCCACAGGCCATAATCTGCAGGGAGAAGCCTTGAATAAGTGCATCACCATTCAGCTGTAACACAGACAGAAACGCAACAGGTATTATCCCATATTCTAAATCTAAATACCTTGCACTATTTTTTTTCCCTTAAAAAATCTACTACACTAATATACCTTTCAAATTATTTATGTACAGCCAAAAAAATTACTTAATTCTCATAGTCTTACTCTCAATTTATCCTTTTTTTTCTTTTGTGTTTTTCTTTTGGAAAAAAAAAGGAGGGGGGGAGGGGGGAACGTACTGACATGTGAAGTCTTCCGCTAATATTGGTGTCTGACACTTAAATAACACGCTTGAAAATATGCATGGGCATACTTTCATAGCTGTGGATGACCATAATATTAATGGCAATTCATGTGTAACAACTGCACTAAAAAAGTCTTACAAGCTGGTAAAAGTAACAAGGTATAGCCAAAACAGCATACTAGAACTTCATTAATCCATAAATCCCAGAATGAATGCTCAAGCAATACGGCTCTTGCATACAATTTCAAGATTCCACTTAATTCCACAAGTCTTGGGCAAGCTCTGACTTAAGTAGCAAAGAGGGTGCTTGTGAACTTATAGCATAAGCATGAATACAGCAACCGATTTATGCAATAATAATCCAGTAGAGCAAGAGCACCGAAACACTTAGATTGCACATGTGAAGTTCAATTCCACGCTATAAGTTCATCTTAGCAGCTTAAAATGACTACCACTTCAAACTACAAGCCACACAGTATATGGAAAGACCAAAAACATGGCACTTGAGGTTCGTTTATATAAACGTATTTTTTTTTTTTCCTTTTTAAACCACAATTGCTTATCCCATCTCTGGGACTTTGAAACTGTAATAAAAAACCTCCCAATCAATTGTTATTTGGGGTTGAGGAATAATAAAAAATTGCAATACTAGAAGTCAATCTCAGAGGGCACTACGTGTCTAAATCCTAAAAGAACCAATTGGACTCAACTTCTCCTAACACAGAACAGAAGGAATCATTAGATCTTTTCAAAGATTCAAGCTTTACACATATCAAAAGGATGATTTTCAATCCAAAGCTACATAGAAATTTCTCCAGGTGTGAAATAAAAATAACAGAACAATGAAGTTCATTCTATACAGGAAAATATGAGAAATTTCGCAGTAATCCCAATCCTCAAATTGAAGGGAGATCCAAATACTTGTATATACAAATTCCTTAACTGATTTTTCGCAAAATCAATTTAAAAGATAATTGAAGGAAGTTGGGCCAGTAAAAAACGAACCTCTGCTCATAAAGTACCAAGGAATGCCGAAGACCACAGAGATGAGAGCTATGCCAACCATGACATGCTTCTTGTCCCCGCTGTAAAGGTAGTGATCCAACCTTGCCCTAAATCCCCCTCCACCGTTGGCACCATTGTTGGGTTTTGTCTCACCGCTCATTTTCTCCCCTCACTTTCTTTCTGCTCAGGTATTTTCCGTGTCCTTCTGCTCTTTCACCCCAGCAGCCGACTTAACGATGCCTCCTTCCTTCCCACCTCTCTCTCTCTCTCTCTCTCTATATATATATATATATAATAATTATTAATAATATTGATATAGTATAATATATATATATCTGTTACTCTATTTGTTTGTGCAAGTGACATATGGGATGGCATGATGAACATTTGAATTGATGGATCCCATAATATCACTTATTAATCTTTCACCCACCTAATAATTCAAGAAAATTTTTTTGTTTAGAACTAACCAATGCAATTAATTATTAAAAAAAATTTTAAATTTTATAACTACATTAAATGTCTTAATATCATTTTGTAATTTTTTAATAAAAAAATTACCCCCAACCATAATAATTTTAAAATCTCATTTTACTTTTGATTTTTTTGTTAAGTTATAATATTTTTCTCATCTTATGTCCTCTTCCCTCATTCTAAAACTTCATACCCTTATGGGAGAAAGAAACATATTCTAAAGGGATATGTTTTTGATATGTAAGTCTTGTGAATTTTTTTTTTTTGAATAAAACTATAATGTTAATATTTATCTTTACATTTATATTCATATCATCTACATAAACAAAGTTATCATATAACACATTAAACATGTAATAACAGAAAAATATACTTGTAAATTTGGTAAGCCTTAAAGGTAAGAAATTTTCATTATAACAAGTGGTACCATAAATGTAAGATTAACAAAATAAGGTAATAATAAACACAAGCACGAACTTTGTAATTGAAATTTGTGTGTTTTATTTACAAGAATTCATTTATATAAAGTGAATTATATATTAGTGCATTGTTAAAAACATTCTAACATACTTTTACCTTTAGTGTAGTTGAGTCAAAAGGAGGATTAAAATAAGTAACCATTGACTATATTAAACAAGTATAAATAGTGAAATCCACTAGTTAGCCAAGGAGCTCTGAATGGTAAGAAATGTGAACTGTAATAAATGAAAGTAAGCAAAGTAATATAAATGAAACATAGTGGTAACAAATTTAAATCAAACTAGAAAACTTTGCATGTCTCATTTTATAGTCTACTTGATTAGATTAAATTGTGTGATACAATATTGTCTTGGTCAAAACATTATAATAAGCTTTTACCTTTTGGTGTTGTTGACTTAAAAGCATATTGTGAGTGGGAAGAAATGGATCAAAAAATGAATAATTCACTGTCACATGAGATATTTTGCTATTTTCACATGGGTAGAGAGATTTTAAAGGATTTAAATTGTGGGCTCCATTATGATAGAGGTCGAACAATTGGTAGAATGATTAATGAAGGGATTTCACTAATGCAACTAAGGACACTTATAAGAACCTACATGGATGAGGATATATAGGCTAAGTAATTGATGTACACTTAGCAATTTGATTCATTTGAACTTTTGGATCTTATAGATGATGTTGGTGTAACACAATTAATAAAGTAAAATGAGCAATGCACACATATTTACATCATAGATAGAGAAGAATTTGAAGCAACATCTTTACAACAAAGCTAAAGGTAGGCACACTATTTACAAAACTACGTTCTGTAACTTGTACATACTTCCTACTCTCACTAAATATGAATTGTTTGAAAAATGCAACTTTGCTTCAAGGTTTAGAAATTGATTAGATGGATAACCCATTAGGCATGAACTACTAGATTTATTATGTGTAGTACAAAGTTCCCATGCACTAATCTTTGACTTAACTTTTACAAAACGGGAGGAATTGATTGTCAGATATCGATAGATATTCCCTAATGTGGTTGTGAAGGCATTGTACAACTATAGCATTGCCTACAAATTTGGATACTCCTTTATTAAAAGTAGCCTGCATAAGATGATTACAAAATGCAATGTAGATGGATGCAAGTGGAAGATAACTGCCAATGCAGTGGCTATAAATTCACCCTTCCTATTTGTGTAAATCTTTTGTAATGAACATGAACACTCAACTCAGGACAACTTCATAGTGCATCAATAAACAAAAGACATAATTAGTTGCATCCATCATTGTTGACAATGAGAGGTCATGTCGAAATAAAGTCCTTAATGATATATGAGCTAACATGTTTAGAGAATATAGACTATCACTCACTTACATGCAAGCATGGAAGTGCAAAGAACGAGTATTAGCTGACATAAATGGGTGAATGGACGATTCATGCATGCTAATTCCTTGGTTGTACGATCATTTAATAGAAATCAATCCAAAAGTTGTTGCAAAGTGTACTACCTCTCCTGACAACCACTTTGAGATTAGTTTAATGCTTGGTTCAAGACCAATATTATTCATTGATGGTTGCCACTTGAGCAGGCTATACCTGGGAACCTTTTTGGCTGTATCTGCATACAATGCTAATTATGAACTTTATCCATTTGCATATACGATAATAAGTGTAGAGACATATGAAGACTAGTTGTAGTTCCTCTAAAATATGAAAAAATTGACAGGTTCTGTGTAGATCACCTTAGTTTTAGATCGCCACAATGCAATAGTAGGTATAATGAACAAAGTATGTGGGGGGATTGACATGCATTTTGTTACCGACACATAAAGGAAAATTTCAACTTAAAATTCTCAAAGAGATGAAAGAGTGACAAAAGAAAGTGTAAAGAAGATCATTAAAGTTGTTAGATAGTATTGCTTATGTTCGGCTGGACAATGAGAATGTGAAACCAATGGAAAATCTAAGGTCATTCTTTCCTGAGTTAGCTAAATGGGTGGGGAATGAAAGTGATGTTAAAAAGTGGGCTTCATCTTGATTTCCATATTGTTGTTGGGATAAAATCACCACTAACCTTATAGAGTCTTGCAATGCTTGGATTATGAAAGAAAGAAAGCACAATGTATGTATAATGATTAATGAGCATCGTGAAAAACTTGCCAAAAAGCTTCGTGGTAGCAAGGTAGGACTATTTCATTGGAAGAATAGGGTGGGTCTTAACATTAAAATAATACTGAATGAGTATGTTGTGAAGGCAAAACCTCTAATAATAGAGCACTATGGTCTTAATAGGGTATTTGTGCGTACATGAGTATTTGATTTGCACGTTAACATGGCATTAAGACAATGCACTTGCCAAGCATGGCAAATATCTTGACTCTTATGCCTATTTGCATATACCACCAAAAAAAAAAAAGTTGCATGATTATGTTTACTCCTATGTTTAAGAGTGCTACTTGCTTAGCTCCCAATAAAAGATTTACATGCATACTATGATCCTAATTGAGACATATGACATGCCAAATTTGAATGCATAAACAATGGATGATTATTTTGAAAATATTTTCTTACAGCCACCTATCACAAGTCATCTTGCAAGGAGACCTCTTATAAAGTGACTTGAGTCTTTAATTTCAAGACAAGATTATATATCGCTGTTTTTAATTCATCCTTTTGAACTATTTATAGGATTTGATTCCTTGTTACTAATCATCTGATACATTTTTTGAACAAGTAAATTAATTGTGTTTGAAATTTAGATAACATAGTTAAATAATAGTAATAATAATAATAAAAATAATAAAATAGAGGATTCACGTATGACATCGGATGGTAGAAGGAATCTTTTGATAAGATTCCACTTTAGGCTTTTCTAGTTATGTGTAAAATGCCACTCTTTCTTTCCAGCTTCACCCTTTTTTGTACAAGGTACTCCAAAACTTTATTATATTGGCTCCTAATGGACAACCATATTGCCAATAGGAAATTTCTGAAAGAAGGACAACTAAGAATGCAATAAAATATTAGCAATTTCAAACCATAAATATAAAAGAAAGAAATCTAGGTTAGGGGCATACCATTAGATATATAAAGCATCCTCTAATGCTTTTCTTATTAGTGTTGTTATCTAAAGCCAACTTATAAGTTCTCACTTCCTCCACTAGTGACAATAGGACAAGCTACGTCCAATTGTACTTAGCAATATGGTCAATGTCCACAACTACCTTTAGTAATCTTGAGCTAATATATATGCTAGAAGTGGGACATACTAAACTGCCTAATGAAAATAGTACAAACACCCTTTTAAACTTTGTATCCACCTCTCCAGATACAATGCTTTCCTTCAAATCCTGCATATGCTTCCTTTAAACTAATTTTCCACCTTATCAAGTTGTTCTTGATCATAAGATTTAGGTATGGTTCTACCTTCTGATGGAATATCCATAACGATTTCAACATCTTTAGCACTACCAGGCACCTATGATTGAGGTTTTAAATCGCGATTATAGTTATGTTACGATTATTGTGGTTGTGAGTGCTATGGATGTTATAACGTGGATTGCAATTATTGCAACCGTGATTTCTTTAAGTTACTTAAACTATATAAAAAAATATTTAATTGTTGTAACTTTTAAACACACATAACATATTATGTATGATATGCATTTTAATTCAAAAAATATACTTTATACAGACATATTAATATAACTTGAAAATTTTAAAAAATAAAATATTAATGAATCAAAGATAATAGACAAAAAAGCTTACATAATTATCATATGGGAAGAATAATACTTGTTATTTGTTTCATATAATGAATATATTATCAAGTAAAAATTTCAAATAAGTATATAATTAATAGTAATATTTATTTAGTTAAATTACTATAATTATTAATATAAATCAATGCATATATATGATTCTTATTACTTTTTATTTATATATTAATTATCTAATGCAAAAAATTTTAATATTATTTCAAAAATTTATACTTAACAAATTTTAAATTATGTACATTTTAAATATATTTTACCTAAAATACTTATACCCACCTCCCATAAAAATGACTATAAAAACTTCAAAAATGATTCCCCAAAGGGTAATCAACTCTATGTTAGGAGTAGAGCAAACCAAGGAGCAAATATATATTAAAGCATTTAGATCAAATTTTCTATTTTACTAGGAGCAGCGCAAGACACTTTATAAGCAATGACAGAAGGAGGGGGCCAATGTGTGCCATGGCCCCCTCAACAACCTGAACTGAGCATATATAGTATATAGATATAGTATGTGAAAATTAAATTTTGGAAGATAAAATTATAATTTGGCCTCATTCAAATCAATATGGTATTGAAAGAAAAAATTATAATTTGACCCCAACAATTTTTTAGATCAAATAAGATCATTTTTCATCAAATAAGATCAAAAAAAAAAAATTACATTTGTCCTCTCTTACTTTTTCATATAAAAAATTTATAATTTAATCTTTGGAAGAGAAAATTATAATTTGGCCCCAATTATAATTTAGCATAAATGTGATAATTGATGAATTTTACACCATGAAACATTATCAAACACAACTTAAAAAGTAAAGGTATGATGCTTGATTAATTATAATATATTGTCGTTAAAATGTTATTTGATATATTAAATATTTTACTTAATTGTCAACTTTTTTGGCTTTGCCACTGCTTATAAGCTTTTTTCCCACTCTACTATTCCTTCTCCCAGCTCATTAACGTAACATATTATTTTAGTAGTCAATCACCTTGCAATTACGGGGTGCAGTTGTGACAATGGCCACAACTAAAACAATACAACCGCAGATGCGAACCACAATTTGAAACCATGCCCATGATTCTCTTATTGTCAATGTCTTAGTGGGCATATCAAAGCATTTTATTTACTCCATACATATCTCTTTGGACAACTTTGGATAGCCAAGCTTTAACAGGACCCAAAGTCTATTTGCTCCATAATGGCCTTTAACAAAGTGTTATTCTTAATCACTTTTGAGACTTCCCTAAAGAAGTATGGAGAGCACCTAGTTGTGAATGACACCTATGGAAGAAAATAAATTATAATCATAGAAGGTTATTTTATAAGATAAAAGGATTTTAGCAAGCACGTTTGTATAGTTTTCCAAACACTTAACATTGGTGTAGGATGCTTTCTTTTATGCTCCTCTTTCTTTCTTTGTTTGTTGTATCAGTATGTCATTTCCTCTCAAGGATAGACATTTTATTCTATTGTTCTAGCATTGTAGCATGTCCCTGAGAATGAAATTACAATCAAAACATGCCACAATACAAAATGCAATTTGCTAATTATTACAACTTTTTAAGTTTACAAATAGTTTGTTTTGTTACCTCGGTAGCATCATGGAATTGTCCTTTGTTCTTTGGGAAAAATTATTTCCTATAAGTCATGACAAATGCATAATGTTATCAGAATTTGCACTTCATGATTGTATTAACCATGAATGACAAGAACATAATAGAAACAACTCTAAAGATCTTATGACGTCGCTTTGACAAGAGGATTTAAAACCTAAAGGAAAAATATTAACTATAATTCAACTGCAAAATTTTCCATTAATACATACTAATTGTGAACTCTCAACTCATCTCTAAAAGTTAGAACATGCTGAGATTTCCCAAACATTCAGATAAATAAGTGAATCACAAAATCTTAGCACATTCTAGATCTCTACAACATCTGATGGACAGATTATATCTACGCCAATTAATCATTAAAAAGTCTTAACTACATAGATGTTTGTGAACACTACTGAAGACTAAATGCCAAATAATAAAAATGTTTCATTAACTGTAAAGAAAAAAATTTATTCAATGTCTAACAATATATTTCTTAGCAGTAAGAAAAATATACCATTAAAGGAATTTTAGCTTCAGAAATAATTGTCTATTAGGGGTTCAGTATCCCAAGCATAAAGAACAAAGAATACTTACAAATTGGTTCTACTTTAGAAATTTCTTCAATATGAAAGATAGGTAAATAGAAAAAGACTGTTAAAGCAGGGGGTGCTCAATAAGAAAAAGGTATTAGATTGAAGAAACAAAATTGAAAAATAATGATTCGCTTTGATTGTCTTGTTTTGGTGATTAGAGGAACAACAAGCGAGAATAGTTAATGTCGTCTGTCATCTATTTTGTGTGTTTCTGTCCCCTATGTTTGCATCTACATCTTTGTGAGTTGTTGTTTGAAGAATCAAAAGAAGTAAAAGTCGTATAGGAAGGCAAGGAAATAGGTGAAAGAATAATCAATGTAGTCACACGTGGAGTTAAGAGCACAAGGTATTGCAACTAGGGCTAGCCTTTGCCTTTCTATGCAAAAAAGAAAAGTGAGTATTGAGTAAAGCAATGAGAGTTTCATAATCTTTAATCTTTAGGAAGTGAAGCGTCGTTGTTAAAGAAGGAAAGGGGCTTCCATTTGAAAAAAAAAAATCAAAATGTTTTGGCAGGTAGGATATTAGGACTATTTAGGGGTAATTTTGTCCATTAAAAAGTCATAACATAAGATTAGGTCTTTTAGGGTAATTACAAAATTTAAGCTCTTTTTTAGTAATTACTTGCATCTATTGCTCCTAAATGAAAATTTCCTTATAATTCATTCACAGAAACAAATAATTTTTCAATGGTTTACGGTGAATGATCTCTTAAAATTATGTTTGATTTTTAAAAAAAAAAAAAAGAAAATTTTTATCGCAAATCTAGCTCATGTTATAAATGATTCTTTTATACTTATTTTAAGCAATCATCTCTTCCTGCATCTTGCAATGTTTTAAATTTTATCTCACTGTTGCATATGTATTGGTAAACTATAAGGTCTTTTTTTTTTTTTGCACTATTATTTGTACAAATAACATATGGGATTACATTAGTATAAGGCCTTATATATGCAATATGATGAATGTTAGAATTTTTTGATCCTATAATGCCATTATTATTGACCATTCTCGTTATTTATCTTACAACTTTACCTTGTTAGCGTTAAGATGGATAGTTACAATTAGGGCTAGTTATTGCCACTAGGATTGTTGATTAGAGTTAATTTAAAATCCAGTTGCATAAGATATGTTTCAAATATAATTTAGTTAGGATTTATATATTTTAAAATTTAATCTTCCTAAGTTTTAGGGATGCAATCTTATCTTTATTTATTTTTTTTAAGGATTTACTATGTAAAACTGACTATATAAGATGAGTAGGGGTTTATTTTGTATTTGTTCATAATTAATAGAATATATAATTCAATATTTCACATGGCATCAGAGCTTTTAGCCTCTATTATGGGAAAATTTTAGTAGCCTTAACATCTACCTCTTTCTCACATCTTGACTAACCAAACCCTTTAAGAAAATGTCAGAAATTACTAATACCAACTTTATCAAGAGTCAGCCTCCCACTAATAATCTAACTGCCCCAACCAGTGATTTTCAAAGTATCCAGGTAGCTTGTTTGGTCTGAATTTGTTAAGACATTCCTTAAGGTTTGAGGGAAACTAAGTCATTTGCAGGGCATAGGCCCATCAAAGGAAGATTCAAATTTTGTAGCATGGGATGAACTAAACCCTATGGTTATGTCTTGGTTATAGAATTCAATGATCCATAAAATTAGTAATACTATTATGTTCCTTAACACAACTAAGGAAATTTGGGAAGCAATTCACCAAACTTACAAGAAAGTGAATAGTATTACTCAAATCTATGAATTGAAGACAAAGTTGATCGCTACCAAATAGAGGAGTAAATTAGTCACTAAATATGCCAATCTTTTATAAGCGTTATTGCAAGAACTTGATCATTATTAATCCATTAAGATGAAGTGCAATGATGGTGTAGTAGTTCTAAAGAGATTTGTTGAAAATGAGAGAATATTTAATTTTTTTTACTGTATTAAACATTAAATTTGATCTAGTGAGAGTTCAAATATTGGGCAAAGATTTGTCACCCTTACATGAAGCTATAGTGATTGTAAGGGATGAGAAAGGATGATGAATTATTATGATAGAAAATCAAGGGGGAGAGAGTTCAACATTTGTTTCAAAATTAGCTGGACAAATGGAGAAGTTACAATTAGTAAACAACCTTGAAAAGAGGGGAAAGCAGTCAATAAACAAGGACTCTCTCAACTGCACATACTGTAAGAAACATCGTTACACTAAAGTTGAATGCTGGAAATTAATTAGGAAGCCTACACATTTCAAAAAATGGGGAGAACATGGATGTCAGGCTATGGTCACTAGTACCAACCATGAACATATAGAAAAACCAATAAAAAAAGCACTCATAATGCTAGTTGGGAAGACATTGAGAAACTAAAAAATTTTATAGGGTTCTCTAAGGAAAGCAAATCCCAATATGATATGTACATGGTAATTAATTCTGGAATATGGGTAATTGATTCTAGAGCTACTAATCACATGACCTTTTCCTCTAACCTATTTTCCCCTTATACACCCTATTCAAGTAACAAGAAAATTACCACTACAGATGATTCAATAGCCATAACTGCAAGATGAGAGACATTCATCTGGATTCACTTATCCTAAAGGATGTTCTTTATGTGCCTAAAATATTTATGAATTTTATATCCATTCAAAAACTTACTCAAGATTCTAAATGCCAAGTAACATTTTTTCCTTCCTATTGTGTATTTCAAGAAATGGCATGAAGAAGATGATTGGGCTTGTTAAGGAATAACATGGTCTTTACTATCTAGAAAAACATAACCCAAGAGAAGACACCTATAAAATAGTGTCATAGTTCTTCCTCATAGAGTTAGTCATGTCTAACCTAGATAAAGTGTGGCTTTACCACCGCAGATTAGGACACCCATCCTTTTCAATTATAAAGTTCATTTTCCCTTTTTTGTTTACAAATTTAAATGTCAATTCCTTTCATTGTCATTATTGAAATTTCAAAACATAGATGTGTACCCTTTCCAATTCATAAAAAAAGAAGTTCTACACCCTTTGTTTTAGTTCATAGTGATATTTGGGGGCTATTTAGTATTACTAACATTTGTGGAGCTAAGTGGTTTGTTTCTTTCATAGATAACTGCACTCAAGTAACTTGGGTGTATCTTTTGAAACATAAGTCTGATGTTAGCAATATTATTCCAATCTTTTTTCAAATGATAAGGAACTAATTCAATGTTATAATAAAAGATTCTAATCTAATAATATTAAAGATTATTTCAACCAGACTATTTCTTCTTTTCTTCAAAAGAAATGTGTGATCCATGAGTCCACATGTGTTAATAAACCCCAACAAAATAAGGTAGCTTTACAAAAAATTGGACACCTTCTTAATATTGCTAGAACCTTGCTATTTCACATAAATGTTCCTAAACAATGTTGGGGGGAAGTTGTAATAACCGCAACCTATCCTAGTAATAGGGTCCCATTTAAAGTTCATGGCTATAAAACAACAACTGACTCATTAAGTGACATATTCCCAAACTTCTATGAGATAAAGAAATTAGTTCCTAAAATTTTTTGAAACACTGTTTATGTCCATGCCCATTCCCAAATCAAAGACAAATTAGACCCTAAAGCTCTCAAATGTATTTTCAATGGCTATTCCTCAACCCAAAAAGGGTACAAATGCTTCTAACCTTAAATTAGAAAGTTTTCGGTGTTAGCTAATGTCACTTTTATAAAGTCAGAACCATTCTTTAGCAAGTATGGTGGTGTCATAATTGACATACCCAAATCAAAACCAATTGATTCCCTAGTTAAGTCACCAAATTGTCATATCTGGCATCACAATTGATAGTTAATGAAAGAGGTTAAAAGTGATTCCTAAAACAGATTTCAAAAATCAATTTATTGGAATTGCCACCAAAATTTTTAAATGAAAAATTTTGAAAAATTGAAAGAAAATAAAAGGGTGGCCTATACCTAAGATGGGTTTGAGAGTTTGTTTGAGTATGTAGAAGGTGTTAGACACCCCACAACACTTATCTGTGAGGATAATTACCTTGAATTACTCAAGCGAAGTAAATGGGATATATCCTTAAATTTATTTTAATTACCTAAATCAAAACACGTACGAAATAATCAAAGAAAATAAAATGAAATTAACAAAAACAAAAAAATAGACATTTACAAATGGCTGTCTTAACTAGATATATAAGTCTAGGGCCTACGTACCTTGCGATATGGATCAAAAACCATGTAGCTCGTATAGAAAGGATTATCAGTAGGTTAGTGTTTTTTATTTTTTGCGAAAAGAACAAAATAGTTGAAATCAGACAGATTCTCATAAACAAAAGAATTTTGGGTTTTGGTTAATGCATTTTAGTTTATGAAATTGATGTAACATCACCCTCGTGCTTTCTTCATTTTATTTATATATGTATTTTTTTAATTTTTCAAAAAAGAAAGATTTGTTTTTTAAAATTAAAATTAATAATGGAAAAGGTGATTTTTATTTCTTTGGTTATTTAAATGATAAAAATTTTGTAAAGAAACTCTTGAAACAAAAAGTAATACTTTATTTGAAAACCATTTGAAGAAACAAAAATTGAAATTTATTTAACAACGCGTGTAATAGGCAGTTAGAGCCCAAAATTTATGTGAAAGAAAGCGTCCAATAATGGATAATATCTATGGAGTTGTTATATCTCATATGACCCTACTGATAAATTCATTAGGTGCTTGTAAAGACATTGGCCTCACACAACAACACTAATGTTGGAAATGAAATTGTAAAATATAGCTATGGAGGCGTTGAACCTCACATGGTAATATCGCGGAGAAAAAACATTATTTTCCAAAACCTGCTTATGGAGACATTGGCCTTACATGATAAAAAACCAAACATGCCTATGAAAACATCAAACCTTACATGGTAATAACAAAATGAATAGTAAAATTATTTGCATAAGATGTCATAGAGGCGTTGGACCTCATATGGCAAGAACGAAGTGAATAGTAAAATTATTTTCATAAGATGTCTTTGGCTACGTTGGACCTCACATGGCTATATCGAAGCAAAGATTATGAAGGAATTAAATCTCATATGACATCATCAATACATTTATGCTTGTGTATATTGGTATCCAATTGAATATTCATTATATATTATTTACAACATCAAAGATTATACCAATTACATAAATTTTGCACAACCACAAAACCTATTTTCACTAGCTTTACCACCATTTTATGCCACCTTTGCTTGGTTTGTTCCTTACTTCTTGATTTGGTAATAATTTAGTTGCAGTATCCATGCATCAAATAGCTAAACTTCCAACCATGGACAAAATTGGGTAATACAAAAGTTAATCATGCAACAAGTTTAAGGGGCAAAATGAATGAGATGTGGATGCAATTTTTTAACCTAACTTAGATAGCCAAAGGTAATGCCTAAGTGCAATGAATTTTCCTAAAAATCATGGGAAAAAACATAAAAAGATTCAGCATGTATCATAGCTAGAAAATATGACTCAACATGCCTCTAAATTCAAACAAAATTATACAACACATGCTAGCTTCAATATGGCTCAATCAAGTCTAAAAAAGATAACCCAATCTAGTTCATATAAGAGGTATTAAGGGCTAAATATGCATAACATATGTAAGCTCAAATGGAGCACAAAATGGACAATAAAATGAAGCTAAAAATAGGTGTAATTAAGACTAATTATAGGCCACATATTGATGCTAACATAAGGTACACTTATGGCACAAAATATACAATGGATACAAGTTATAATTAAGCAAAATTGAGGCATAAATTATGAGATTATAAAAGAACCAAAATGTAGAAAAATAAATCATCAAATTCCTTAGCCACATTTTATCAAACACCATGCCAACACAACCTAAACACCATATAATTTTTAGCACACATCAATCCATCAATTTGAGGTTATTTTCTATGAAAATTGGCCACTAATTAAAGAATAATTACATATGAATTTCCAACCATAGAGATGATACCCTACATCATGATTTTTAGTAAGAGAACATGCCACAATCAACACAAAATACAACACTTAATCTTAATCAAAGTTTAGTGGAAGATTTCCCTATGTATGCGCTTAAAATAAAAATTAAGTGAGGGATGAAAATTTGAAAAAGGGAAACTCACAAAATTTAACACTTAAAATTAAGCAAAATTTAATTGAAAGTCACCTTAAATATGAGCTTAAGGTAGAAAAGAAAGAATATATGAAGAATGTGAAAGAAAATTACCTTCTCCTTGACCTTTAACACCCTTTTTAGCTTCCTTTTCACTTGTCACTAGCACCCTTGGTTAATTTGAAAGAGTTTGGAAGATAAATTAAAGAAGAAGATCACATCTTTAGGGCTCCTTGAGAGCAAAGATGATGAGAGGAAAAAATCTCAAGTGAGGTGTGTATTCAATAAGTTTAGGTGGCATGAGAATGAATTAGGCAAGAATAGGAAACTTGAAAATTAAGCTAAGATGTAAATGAAATATATATGAAATGAAAATTTTTATGAGAGGAATGAATGTGGCTTGAATTGTGTGCTATGTGAGAAATAAAAAAATAAAAAATTAATTAAAGGATAATATGAAATGTAAATGAAAATGGATAAGAATAAATAAGAGAATGTCATGTGTGAAGTGTAAGAAAAAAGAGAAATAAAATTCTAAAGAATTAAATCAAAATGTAGGATGAAATGCAAGTGAAATTAGATAAGAAGAGTGAGTTGAGTGTAAAGTGTGAGGTGAAAGTTAATTGGGAAAAAATTTATAAAGGAAATGATTTAAGGTGGATTATAGGACATGGTCTTAGGTTAAATAACATCATTGATTTGTGTGGTCTTTCAAATCCTTAAGCTCTATCTTAAATGGGCCTATCACATTTTCATCCTCTTAGCCTCTATTTCATATGGATCCCATTTTGTTTAGTTTCATATTTATCTTTTTAGGCTCAATTTTAAGTAGAATCCTTTCATTTGTATTCACTTTTTTATCTCTCTGTTTTTAATATTTTCATTTTCACATGTTATCATTCTAATTAATTTTCTTTCTTTATTTTCATATGAATTTAAATTGACTTTTCACATTTATTAACATTTTGCCCCATTATCATTTATCTTTTTTTTCTCTTTATTATTATTTTTTCTTATTATTATTATTATTATTCATGAATTTCATTATTTAATTAGTTGTTTAGCATTCCTTAATTGTTGTTATTTTTTAAAGTTGCCTAGACAAATTACAGTGTTTACAAGTGGTGAGGGGGAGTGTGTGACATCCAACACTAACATCCACTATGATTTTATCCTAAATCAACCTTTAGAATTTAGTATTGAAAGAATTAAACCCAATCAAGCAGAGGTACAACCAAGAACACCATTAAAAGAATGTTGAAAATACCGAAATATCACCAGAAAATTCATAAAAATAGGTAGTTAAAAAAAAACAAACCCTCTAAATCAGACATACAACATAAAAAACAATCCTTGCAAGTATATTTTAGGAGGAAAAAGCAACATCAACATATACAAGTGCAATCATTTGATCATGCTCCTACACCATGAAAGATTTTATGCCACTAACCAAGGTGAGTTAGTATATCTTTTCAAATGACAATAATTTTGAACAACCTAGCCTAAATGTTTCAAAAAAATACAAAAGACCTTAAATGACTTATAACCCTTAAAAAAGGAACTAGAACTTGCACAAAACATCCCTTATACCTAGTCCTATCCTATTAACAACCTGGCCTAAATGTTTCAAAAAAATACAAATGACCTTGAATGGCTTATAAGCCTTAAAAAAGGAACTAGAACTTGCACAAAACATCCTTTACACCTATTCCTATCCTATTAGAAACTTGCACCTAGCTACAAAACCTTTATTAGTAGTCTCCATTCAACTCTTATTCCAAGAAACGTTTTTAAAGCATTAAGGAATAAAAAGTCGGAGGAAGCCATGAGAGTAGAAATGGATGCCTTAGAAAAGAACAAAACCTAAGAATTGGTGAATTTGTCAAATGGAAAAAAAAAAAAACCAATGGGTTATCGTTAGGTGTTTACCATTAAATACAAGTCATATAGAACTATAGAAAAGGTATAAAGCACGATTGATTGTCGAAAGGTATACACAAACTTATGGCATAAATTACCTAGAGACATTTGCACTTATAGCAAAAATGAGTACAATGAGGGTGTTATTGTTTTTGGCTGCTATGTTTAGGTGGAACTTAGAGCCATTTGATGTTAAAAATTCTTTTTTGCATAGTGATTTAAAAGAAGAAATATACATGGAAGTTCCACTAGGGTTTGAATCTTTAGAAAAGAAGATATAAAGATTCAAGAAGGAGCTTTATGGGCTCAAGTAGTCTTTAAGGGCCTAGTTTAGGAGATTTACAAAGGTAATGTTAATACAAGGGTACCGACAAAGCCAGGGAGACCATACTATTTTTGAAACATTCCAATTATGGAACAGTAACAATTTTATTAGTGTATGCGGATGACATTATAGTTTCTGGTGATAATGAATGGGTGAATACAAAAGTTGAAGAGTGTTTACTTCAAGAATTTGATATCAAGGAACTTGGAAGGTTGAAGTATTTCTTAGGCATTGAAGTTGTTCACTTACAACAAGCCCATATTTATATTCCAAAAGAAATATATGTATGACTTGTTAAAGGAAACCAGGAAGCTAGGATGTAAACTAGCTACAACCCTAAAAGTTTACGACTATGGCTTGTGTGAATCCCCATATGATTCAACCGTAGATAACAGGTCTTATCAAAGATTTTTTGGGAAACTAACTTATCTATCCTGTATACAACTAGATATTGCCTTTGTTGTTAGTATTGTGAGGCAGTTCATGCACAATCCTAAGGAAAGCCATCTAAAGGCCGTTTATAAGATACTTTAGTTTTTAAAGAGAACTATTAGAAAAAGGAATTATGCTTATAAAGGGTGAAAATTTGGCTTTGGAAATATATATTGATGCAGACTATGCAAGATCTTGGTAGATAAAAGAACAACCTCTGGGTATTGTGCTTTTCTAAGAGGAATTTTGGTGACATCGAGGAGTAAGAAACAAAATGTTATGGCAAGATTAAGGGCATAATCATAATTCAGATCCATGGCCTTATGAGTGTGTGGGTTATTGTGGATTAAAATAATTTTAGAAGACTTAAAGGTGAAGTGGGAAGAAATTATGAAGTTGTTTGGTGATAATAAATCTATAATTATATCACTCATAATCTAGTCCAACATGATAGGACAAAACATATTGAAATGGATAGGCATTTTATAAAGGAAAAACAAGAAAGTATATGAATTTGCCTACATGGAATCAACTTACAGTTATCCTAACAAAGGGACTACCAATCAACGTGTTTCAAGAGATTGTTATCAATCTAGGGATGGAAGATATCTATTATCAGTTTGAGAGGGAGTGTCAACATTAGATGGATAATACAATTAGAATTAGTTGTTGCCACTAGGATTGTTGATTAAGGTTGATTTAAAATTATGTTGTATAAGATACATTTCAAATGTAATTTAGTTATAATTTATATCTTTTAAAATCAACCTTATCTTATAAGCAATCTTATACTTATTTTTTTTAGACATTTACCATGTAAAGTTACTATATAAGATAATTAGGGTGTATTTTTATTTATTCAAAATTAATAGAATATACAATTCAATATTTCATGTACCTAGTATTTCATTCGTGGTTGCAAATAGACTTATCATCATGAGGTTTAAAAAAATTGGATTGAGTTTTAGTTAAAAACAAGTTTGAGTTTGTTTTTAATTGAATTTTTATCCATTTTTTAGATATGGTCTATCAGGTCTTACGAGCGTTTAAAGTCAAAAGTAAATTTATTTATTACTGACAATTTGAAATAATCTATAAGGTTAGTGATTATTATAGCTACAAATTAGTTGTTGTATTATTATAAATTCTTTGAATGAAGTTTATTTACTAAGATATCATATAACATTAACTTATAGTTTTATGTATAACCACCTTAAAATAAAAATGAACTCATATAATTAATAAACTTATATTTTACATTTTAAAATTAAGATAATATTATTTTTAATATCTTAAATCTAAATTACATTCTTATTTAATAATTAAATTAAATTTTCTTTGAATAATAATTTTTTAATAAAATTATATTAATTCAAGCATTTTGAATTCATATCAACTTTTAAAAAATCAAAATTTAATATATTTTACGAGATGGACTTTTTTAATCAAGTTTCGTTTTAGTCCAGCTTTATTTTCCGAACCAAAATTATTAAACCAAATAAATTTTTAAAATTATAATAAAATCTAGTTGTAAACACATTTTTAGTGGTTTAATGTAAAAAATCTCTTTGCTAAAAGGCGATTTGTAGTTGTTGAATGGGGGTGCCACCAACAGATAATGCAATAGAACAAAGTTCCGATGCTTTGAACTAGGACATTATTTGCAGCAAATGAACAGTGTAGCGCCACGTAATGACTGTGCACTTCAAATTTAGGATTAAAAGATTTTCATTATTCAAGAAGTTGAGTTTTTATAATTATAAAATAGTTTTCGTACAAAGTGAGTTCGCAATAGACTATCACCAACTAATTAATTTATTACTTATCATACGACATAATTAATTAATATTATTTGTCAAATAATTCAAGTTTAATATAAAAAATTACATAGCAATAAATTTGAGAGATTAATCCATCAATTGAATATATCTAAATCATGATTGAATAAAAGAATAAGAAAATAAATAAGAAAAATATAATTTTAATTCCTTATTTTTGTTAAAATAATAATTAATTTTTAAAAAAAAATAAAATAGTCTTCTACAAATAAAAATCTAAATAGATTTAGTTTATCTAAAAGGTCAAATAAATCTTTAAAAAAAATATTTATTTTTAAAAAAATTTCATCAACCCAAATCAAACAGTTACTGGTTTTGTTATATGCTACCCAAATCAACAAAATCAATTAACTTGAAAAATTAGAGATACACAATAATGCTTCCACTTTGTTTGGATCGAGGGACTGATAGTCACAATATTTATAAAAAATAGATAGACTATTTCAAGCGAACTATCTTAAACAAGTATATCTCACAGAGCATGGGTCTCACTGACTCACACCTTGTCTATACAGCTCATCCATTTTATATGTGCCGGTGGGGGTTCAAGCGGCAAAAGTAGTCAAAAGAGAGTAAGCAGTGGAGTGCAGCAAAGGCAGGAACAAGAGCAGGTCCCGAGTATGAAGGCGAGGATGATGTGGTTGGCTCTATTCGCCGCCTTTGCTTCCCTCTCTGCTGTCACCTCCACCGATCACATAGTGGGAGCCAACCGTGGCTGGAACCCTGGCATTAACTACACTCTCTGGGCCAACAACCAGACTTTCTATGTCGGCGACCTCATCTGTTAGCATCTCTTTCTCTCTCTCTCTCTCTCTAGTATTTTAGCTTTCTACCAAATGCTGTGTTATTATGTTAAATCCCTGGTCTTACATTACAGATCTGAAGATACTTTCCATTTTGGGTACGCGTTCCTTTTTAAAATCTCAGTCATGTTTCCTTCAAAAGCAAAAGGCTAAAAAAAGAAACCTTTTGGTCTAATCTCAGATACTGTGTTAATTGAGCTTCGTCTTTCTTCTTTGAGCAATCATCTCTTCCTGCCTCTTGAGATGGGTTAGATTTTCTCTGCCTTTGATAGTATTCAGGTGCCACAGAATCCAGTACAATGTGTTTGATAATGAAAAGAATGAAACTTCTCATTGCAGTTTTGGCCACTATTCTTAAAGATTCTGCTATACTTCTGCTTCTTCTTTCTTCTTTAAGCAATCATCTCTTCCTGCCTTTGAGATGTTTTAAAGTTTTTAAGAATTTAAGTACCAAAAGACCCAGTGGAATGTGTTTGATTAAAGGGGGGAAGAAAAAAAGAGACGAAGCTTTTCATTGCAGGTGTAGCCACTGTTCTTTAAAATTCTGCTATGTTTCTGCTTTTTCTTTCTTCTTTGAGCAATTATCTCTTCCTACCTCGTGAGATGATTTATATTTTTCCGAGAATTCAGGTACCAAATGACCCAGTAATTGTGTTCGATTTAAAAATAGAAAAGGAAGAAAATTTTCATTGCAATTCTAGTTGCTGGTCTTAAAGATTCTGTATAAGCAATTGTCTCTTTAGATTTTTTTAATTTTTCTGGTGTTTTTTTTGTTTTTCCTTCTATTTAGCATTCAGGTACCAGAAAAACCAGTATAATGTGTTTGAGGTGAACCAAACGGGTTATGACAACTGCACTACTGAAGGAGCTATTGGGAATTGGACCAAAGGCAAAGACTTCATAACCCTGAATGAGGCTAAGAGGTATTACTTTATTTGTGGCAATGGCCAATGCTTCAATGGGATGAAAGTCTCTGTTCTTGTCCATCCTCTTCCTCCTCCTCCTGCGTCTGCTGCAACTGCTGCTAACCATTCAACCCCAAACTCTGCTGCACCAATGGTTTTGGTGGGGGGATTTTGGTCTCTGGTCATGTCTTCTGCTTTGCTTTGGTTTGCATGTGGTTGGATGTAGCAAATGTGTTTGCTCTCAGGAGCTTTATGATTATACTCTTTTTGTCCTTTTAATTGAATTCAGACCTTGTGTCGTGGAAATACTTCATTTTTTTTTCTACTTTAAAATCTTTACCATTCCCATTTTGTTATTGCTTTTATTCTTTGCTCGTTTTTCAAGGCAATAAATAACCCTCTATCTATGTTTGGTACTTGGAAATGATGAAATATTTTCATAAGAATCATAATGGAATAGAATACAATGACTTTAATTATATTTCGTATGACATAAGAGGGAAAAGGAATGTCAATTCATTTGTAAGTTTGGTATGAAAAAATAATGCAAGAATTGAGAAGGAAAGTTTAGCAAATGATCATGATAATTTAGTAAACTTTTTTTCAAATACTCACATTTTGTAAAATTTAAAAGAGTACAAGGATAAGATGGCAAAATTATTATAATTTCCATTTCTTCCTCTTAATTCCATCATCTTAGTGATAGAACAAGAATTTCCACAAAATGAGGATATTCTCTCCCACTAGAATGTTATTTCCTTGTATCAAACATACACACCCATGGAATGCTATTCATATTTTCATTCCTTCCTTCCTTCCCATTTCCTCTCACCAGACATGGTTCCTCCCCATTCCTTCCTACCAAACTTGGACTGTATTTTTGAGGGGGGTGGGGGTGGGTGATTAGTGTACTCTGAAGGTTGTCTTTCAGATGCAAAACAAAGAAAATATGCTTATGATGCTCACACAGTTATATGGAATTGAAGTAGTCAACGTTATATTTAGAAAAAACAATAAGGCAAAGGGGCACTTATTTAAGTGCAATATATGCTTCTGGCAAATAGGCAAAGAATGTTTTGGTGTCTTTTATATGAAATTATAGTTTATGCCTTGATCTGCTGTAATCGCGTGGCTGTGCCTTTACACTGAGATGAGAGGTCACTAACATGCATAACAATATATCAACCCGTTATTATTATAACGCTCAACCTGACATATGTCTCCTTCATAGTCAGGTGAAGTGAGCCCTTCCAGTTTTGAATTTCGTACGTAACACAAAATTTGCCAGGTTGATTTTCTGTGGCTGACCCTGTGTGCCACTTTGTTAGTCAAATTTTTTTCACCAATTTCTCTGAATGAGAAGAGTGTTCAACCTTTCACTGAGTTCAATCTTCATAAAGTTGTTATATATGCAACAAAATTAACACCGATTTATTGAAATTCCAACATATACGAAATTAACAAGAAATTAGCAAAGTTTACTTGATAGCGTAGACATGATTGATTGATGCAATAAGAACATCAACCTATAAGACTTGCTTTATTGAGAGAAGAAGAAAAAGAGAGACTGAGTTATGAAATTGTGTGTATCAAAATTTCTTAATTAATCTTAGAAGACTAAATGATGATCTTACTCATGTTCTTCAATCTCTTTACAATTAGGCTTAAAATTAAGTTTAATAAACTTTTTTTTTTTTAGTAATCTAATGGGATAATTACTAATTAAAGTTGGACTATAAGTTGATATCTTTATCTAATAAGCTAGTAGATAATTTGATCTATTACTGATTATCTACTTTTAATATGGACCCAATACATCATTGACTTAGCTTGATTATATTAATTGCCCAATTAACTAACTAAAATCTATGTATTAATCCAATAACAAATTAATATTAATCCATAATTTATTCTAACAAGATTTTCCACCCTGTCACTTCTGTGTACATTGGAGCTTGAATTGACTCTTCAGAATCGATAATTCGCAAATTTCTGTTGTTGTTTTTCTCTCTTTTGCCAAACACATATGTTTGTTATTGGGAAAAAGGACTTCTGTAGGTCACTGTGGACATCATTCGGTTTATTAAAATTAGCGTTACATTATATTTCTAGCGTCCTATTGCATGTCTATTTTGTTGGTTTCGAGAGTTGCTATTCTCCAAGATCTCCAATGATCAATTCAGTGCGATTTAAAAAATGCACCTTTTGAATTGTTCATCTTTTATGAACAAATAAAATCCGAAAACCGAGTCATTCTGATTCATAGTTCAAAACACTTCAGCAAACCATGCTTATAAGGTATCAATAAACAAGATATGCTATGGTATAAACACAGAAAACAAAAGGTCTCAATTTCGTGGATGGAAATGTTATGCACAGAGCAATAATGGTATGGATGATGATAATTCTGTTAGTTGTTATGCAAGCCAATAACTCTGACTCCATCCATGGATCCATTTTCACTTCGTCCTCTCAATATGCCTTTCGATGGGCAAAATGACCCAGAAACAGAGGCATTGCTTCAAAAATGCTGGGGAGGATGCTGGATATGGATCACCATTCCTGAGAAGTACATGAGCTGTTTCAAGGAATGTATGATGCAGAAACAACGTTCGTTCATTTCAGATGTCAACTACAATTAGTTATCAGGTAGGATATTGCTGCTCTTTAACAAGACATGAGTGTTCCTAAGTAGTGTTCCTAAGTTTTTCTTTATAAAAACAAACACATTTATTGAAGATTAGTGTTATTTATGAGGAAAATATTATCAAGCAGTACTTGCTGAAAAACATGGATATATCACTTTTCTTTTGGGTAATAAGTGCATGTGCATTTATTTAATTCAATTTAGGATAACTTTGCCAATGAGTTTAGTCTTGATATTTGATATTGATTGTAACACACACACACACACACACACACATATATATATAGTTAAAGTTATACAGGTTAAAATCTATAGGCTGATTTTTCCTCTAGTTTTTTTATCTGCTGCACCCTTCCCTTCCTTAAGTCCTCATGCTGTACTTATATCCAAAAGTTCATTGGCTAAAGTCAGCCTAATTTGCTTTGAAATCTGGAATTAATATCTCTTTGTAATAATGCAGATAAGCATAAAGTTTATTCTCACAAGAAGCTTTGTCTTGGGAGCTGCAATCAGACGAAGCAGTAAAAGATAAATACAGAGATGCAATTGAGACTTTTATGGAGAGATTCTCATATATGGTATTTTTATAATAGATTAGTAGATGGAAATATGAATTATGTGATCATTGTCTGATTGATACTATGACTTTTCAAAATGGACTATAGCATATCATGAATGATATGATTACTATATATTAATATACGAATTAGGTCAAACACACTCTAACTAAACCGAACTCTGACTTGGTTATTTGTCTGTATGTTTGTCTTTATTACCGAAATTTCGGGGTTGGAGAGCATTGATATGGGTTTGTCTTCTTCAGGATTTTAAAAGGACAAATACAAGGAGACATTTGTGATAGATTCAACATTACGGGAAAAGTATGTCAACGAATATATGACACAGACATTAAGTGACTGAAATGGCACTCTCGTGGGTTAATAGTATTGTTCTGATAGTGATTTACTTTGCCATGTGAATTTGACTTGTGCGGTCCAAATTTTTATGACCATTCAACTAAACACATACCAAAAGTGACTGTACCATCTATATCATCATATTTCAAACCATTATAAGTTAATGGATCTTTTAGGTGGAAAAAAGGATGAAGAAAGTTATGCAACATACAACATATATTTCACATTACAAGAAATTAAAAAGCTGAAGTCTGATAGAGAAACTATCAACAATATAAAACCTATTCTGCAGCACCCTTCTGTTTTCTTCTTAGTTTGCTGTACAATTTGGAAGGTGGAGAAGGAGAGAACTCAAATTGAAGTGGTGGGAGATCCATATCCCCCTTCAAAATCTTAACAATATCCCCAATATCTGGCCTTAACTCAGGAATTTTCTGTGAGCAAGAAAGTGCCATATTGATGCACAAGCTTGCTTGCTCCTTGTTGTAATTCCCTTTCAACCTCTCATCTACAAGTTCTAAAACGTTACCAGTTTGTGCCAAGTGCCTACACCAGCTTACTAAATTAGCTTTCTCCAGCTTCATGGGGGATGGTAGAACATGTAAGGGTCTTCTTCCTGAAACAATCACAAGGACCAATACTCCTAAACTGTAAATGTCAGCCTTCTCCATTGAGAACCTACATCCACCATATTCTGGAGCGACATAACTCAGTGTCCCTCTCATGCTGGTCGTGCTGCTGAAAAGATCTCCGCTCCACATCTCACTGCCAATGGACGGACTACTTTCTTTCTTCCTCCAACCTCTTCTGAAACTAAACTCCCCAATTAGATCACGCTCATTCTGACCTTCCCTTGCAAAGTTCTTACACCTGCAAAGATAAAACCTCCTACCCAAATCAAAATGTGGTACTTTGAACCCTTTCTTCCACTTAGTTTGGAATTTTTTCAGCTTGCGGCTCTTATTGGTTAATTCAGTTAGGCGCTCTTCCTTCCACCACTCTTGCATCTTCCTGGGCTTCTTGTTATGAATTTTTTCCCCCGCTGATTTTTTGTTCTCAGCCCCTTTATCAGTATCTCTTATCCCCTTTGTTTTAAATTGGAGTCCATTTGCATCATCTGGTTTATCTGCTGGACCTGAATTATGTAGTTCTGTTCTCTCATGAATGTTCTTCTTTTCGTGATCCCAAACAGGGTTTGATGGACAAATCTGACTCCCTATCCACTCCATGACATAATCTTTACTGCATAATTCTCCACTTTCATCCTGTCTCCACCACCAGTCTTTTCCCCATTGTTTTCCATTTGCTTTTCCTTCATCTACTGAGGAAGCATTAACATTTAATTCTTTACTATGATCAATGCTGGAATCATCATCATACGGAACAAATTTGTTCTTCCAATCTTTGCCACCAATATCTATAGTTGAGATTTCCTTCCCCTTGACACTACTCCTTATTTCATCTTCACCTGCAATACAGGCATTATAATTCAAAGAACTCAAGTTCAAAGCTCTAACATTAAAACATGCCCTGCTATTTTCGGATGAAGAAGATGCCTGCAAAGCTAGAGCAAAATCTACTTCATTAACACCTTCAACAGGAGTATCAGTGGCTGGACTTTCTGCAGTTAAATTACCTGAAAACTCTTGGCTCTTCCATAGCTCCTGACTCTTATCACCCAAGTCCTGGCTAAACAAGTCCCCACCAAAGTCACCTTCCTCCACTTTAATCCTTGACAATCCAAAATCTGAAATCTTCCCACGGTACTCTTCATCAAGCAGAACATTGCTTGGCTTGATATCCCCATGAATCACTGGTGGGTCACATCCAAGGTGTAAGAATTCCAGAGCTCTAGCAACATCCATTATTATAAGAAACCTCCTCTCCCAGCTCAACCTCAAACATCCATCATCTCGAAAAAGAAACTCTTGCAAGCTTCTCTTAGGCATATATTCAAAAACCAAAGCTCTCTTGTTCTTTTCCACACAATATCCCAAAAGGGTCACAAGAAAGGGAGATCTTAACCCGCCAAGAATCTGAAGCTCATTATGAAACTCTTGCTCTGTTTGTAAGCACAAAGCATCTAGACGCTTAATAGCAATAAATTTCCCATCTTTAAGCATTCCTTTGAAAACGGTGCTAGACCCACCTTTACCAATGACATTTTCCGCGTGAAAGCCATTGGTGGCTTGCTTTAGCTCTTTATATGAGAATCTTTGAAGCTTCAAGGGAGCACTTGCATCAAATGGGATGGTTTTAGCTTTGTGTACAATAGAGTTCCAGAGACGGTAAAGGAAGTAAAGTATAGAGCAGAAAATGACAAGAGACGCTGAGATAGTGAGAGCCAGGAAGAGGACCCTGTTTTTGGTGAAAAAATTGGGACTTGGAGTTGGAGGGAAGGGTCTTGAAGGCATGTTGGGATTGGATTCTACTTCTGAGACACAAAACGGTTTTAGATACAAGATATATACAAGAATTGAAGCAGAAAAGGGGAATGAAGAAATGGCAGAAGAGCATTCTCGTTCTTCTTCATGCCTTCTGTTGGCAAAAGAGAAATTTCTTAAATCGTAAACTAATCTGTTTTTAGAATTACATGACATTGACAGAGATTATAATATTATTAGTTTCTTGTTTTGTTTTATTTGATCTTCCTTGATTTATGGTTCCTTTATCTTTTTCAATCAGTTAAAAATTCTTAAATATATCACTGTGTCTATATGATAGAGTAAAATGAGTTTATTAAGGTTTGGTGAGTATTTACGTAGCATAAAACTTAAACAAATTTCTATAAATAAAATAAATTTAAAATGAAACACGTATAAAAGTAAAAAAAAAATAGTTAAAAGGATTAAAAATAAAAAATAATAATATTGAGACTCAAAATTGAACTGAACCATCTTTGGTATTTGTTTAAATGCCGGACTCGAAAAGTTTTTCAAATTTATATCATACATTATAAATCTTATTTATGTTAAATTTATGTTTCTCTAAAATTAAATTGCCTGTTTAAACATACACTTAAATTATTTTAAACCAAGTTTCATACGAGAAAATATTAATTGGTTAGTCAAATCATATTTTTTTTATTAAAAAAAAAAAAGAGGAATCTTTCATGTAGTGATAAGCATTCATTAATAGAATAATTTAACATAACATAAAAGTGTGACATAAATATATGCTTTTATGAATTAATTATACGATTACATGGCACATGTCCTATGTTTGTTTGTTTTATATGATTAGATTGGTGATATGATTGGGACAATAGGACTAGAAAAAGGAGGGAAGTGAAGTGGGGGGACCCAAGTGCCTTTGACTAAAGGGAAAGTTTTAGAGGCAGTTGGAGGAAAGAGTTAGACAAATTTGATTACAATGAGAAGCTATATGTATATAGAGGTATTGCCTGTACCACAATTAAGCGTTTTTTTTTTTCTTTTATGTAATGTTTTAGAAACGTTCAATAATAATGAAATAATTTATGTTAGGGTCACCATTATCCCAATAATGGATAACTACTTTTTTTAAAAAAAAATTTTTAAGAAACTATGGTAACTCAACTAAGGAATATGTTCCATTACGTTATCTTCACATACTAAGTGATCCGATCTCAGAACTGAAAATGACATTTTCAATTATATTAACACGTTACCAAAGTCCACCATTTGTGGGCCAATAAACAAGATCACAAATCCTGATACAAGCACAATCAACTTCAAATAAGTAAAATATTGTTTTTATGTCATAATTAGATTGCAAGTATGTATAAAAAAAAAAAAAAAAGTTATCTTTTTTATTTTTGTCCTTTTTGCTTACAAATTTTTGACATAAAAATTAAAAGAGCTCTGTTAAAATGTCTGACATCTATCATCTATCATCTACCATCAGTCTAACAGATGATATAATAAAAAATATATATATCTATAATTCCAAACATTTGGTGATAAATAATTGGTGAAAAAAATGCATGCTGCAAAATGGCCATTTAAAGGAAGAATAATCTTGAACTCCAATTGAATCTAAAATCAAATTGAAGCTTAGTATGTAATAATTTATTGAATAGATGCTACACAGAAACATTAACCAGCTTCACCCCAAGATAATAATCCATACATGGCCTCATATAAGGGAAAGAAGAACTAAAATCTCTTCTAGCCTTTCCCTCACAATCATGCTTAGGAGGAATATGATAACAAGGCTCCATAGAGAAGTCCCTTTCACAAGGTGGATCATGAAGGGTCATATTACCCACTAGCCTATAAAGAAGCCATGGCTTCAATCCTCCCAGTCCTTGAGCCACATACCCAAAAGTAGACAGAGAGGTAGTCACCAACACATCACACAAACTCAGAAGATACATTTCAGTCCATGCCTTCATGTTGTGCATATTGTTGTGAAACCTTTGATGCTCTTCATGACTTGGTTGATATACTCCTACCACTTCTCCTGTAATGGATGGTTTTGTCAGATACATAGCCCTCAGATTCTCCCCATATTCTGAAAATAAAGATGCCACTAGAACAGCCTTTAAACTAGGGTTTTTCTGGGTTGAAGATACCGAATTTTTCATGTCTAATTCTGGAATTAACTTGTGCTTCAAGGTACAACTTAAGAGTAGGTCCATAACAGCTTGATGTGGTGTTGTATTAGGACTAAATAGTCTTATTTGGAGGCCAATTTTCTCATCTGCTTTTGCCAAGTATGCATCATAGAATCTGGTTATGAGTCCCCATGCCTCATTTGAAGGGTGAAAAAGGTATCGTCCCAAATGGTGAAAAACAGTGTCTTTTTCTGGGAACATTTGTGTGATCTCAAGGTTAAGAGATGGGATCATGAACAGAGAAGGAACAAAATATTGATCTGTCTGCACAATCAAGAAAGGAACTTTCTGAACAAGTTTTTGACTATGATCACAGTGGAAAAACTTCTCAGGATCACCTTGAACGTGTTGCAGATTAAGATGCAGAACCGACGGTGAATTGTTTTTCTCTAGCATGCTTTGATATGTCTCAACATGCCTAGGATTCCCAAAAGGAGAATCCTTCGGAAATATCCATGTTGAGTTCTGAAATGGCTCACAAAACAGACCCATCATGTCATCTTCAAATTTCACAAGCAGGACTCTGTCTGTTAGGACAGCATAAACAAATGTGGCAGCCATGCTTATCATTCTGTTCCCTAAGCCATTTGTAGGTGTCCAGACAAGGTACTTACACGTTGTATTAGTACTGTGTTTCTTGGACCTTACGAGCTTTCTCATGGTTCTGTTGTAAGCTCTGGTACGAGGTCCACACTTTCTGTGAATTTCTTCATAATTGCGTAGTTTGGATATGAGATGTGAAGAGGGTTTGTGAGGGGAAGATTTTCGATATAAATAAGACTGAAACCTGCTTATGCATGATGATTCATCAAATCCAGAAGCTAGAAGCCCATCATAAAGCTTTTCAGTAACATTTTTGGCAAGTGGGGTTGAATCTTTTGGTGGACTTGTTGATGAATCGTTTGTTAATCTTGCACATGAACCATTTTTGGATCCTGTGACTTTTGAAGAAATATTACAGAGAAATTAGCAAGTAGAGGAGGAAATTTCTCCAAAAGAAATATACTTAAGCTGAAAAACAACCCCAGAAAAATTTTAGTTCCAAGTTTTAATCCATTTTTAATTTGGTTCCCATAGTTTTAAAAATGTTAGTAATTGAATCTATGTAATTTTTAAAAAAAATATATTTAATTTGGTACTATTCATTAAAATTCCATTAATTTAAATTTTGTTGCCATGCCTAACAATATACACGTGGGCAAAGGCTCAAAAAGAAGCTTTGGAAGGCAGACATTGTTTAGATATAACAAAGGGGAAAAAATATCTTAATAAGAAACAGAGTAAAAGAAAGAGGAAAGAAGAAGAAAATAAACCAAAAGAGTGATGGACCATATGTAATTTTAAAGGGAGTTATATGAAAATTTCATTCTTTTGGGGGCCATACTTGATTTTTACCAAAACTTTTATATACATAAAGCAAAAATTAAAAACCCAAGGGCCAAAGCCCCTATCTACATGTACAATCAATTTATTCTAAATATGCATGATTCTTCCAAATAAAATAGATAGAAGTTGAAGATAAACAAAATCAAATCACTTCCATGACATAAGTTAGATGACTTAGACAAGTTGATAGAGATCATGTATATTCATAGTGTCAAAATGAGAGGAAAACAAGTCATTACCTACATCAGGACCTGTAATGTTCTGAGCTCTATCTTCTATTGCTGTAATATTGAGTTTTTCCTGGAAACTCCTTAACTTTGACATGTTCATCAAGGAGAAAAGAGTGTGAGCTTGAGAAAAAAGCAGAATAAAAATAGGAACAGAGATTAGACTCAGATGCAAACAATGAATTGTAAGTACCTCTGAGAAGGTTCGATTCATGTCTGATACATTTTTCACTCTTAACGTCTCAGTTGTACCGTTGTGAGCTCCTCTTCCTAGTTCCTTGTCTTTCGAAAGCCCCTCAAAAAGATCAAACATTGAGTTCTGATACATTAATGTAATTATGACTAGCACAGGGAAAGCTATGGCAAACACAGCAAAGCATGTCGTGAATCTGTTGAAGCTCAATCCCATCTTGTTGTCCATTGTGGGTTCTGAAGCTCAGAACCAGAGCTTCTATGGCAGCAATCAACCCCTTTGACATTGACACGAATGAACATAAGCAATTTCCAACGTTGAACAAGAAGCGCAATACTTATTTGTATTCTCAATAAAACAAAAAGCCCTGTCTGTTTCATACCCAGATGATATTTCCAGTGAAATTCTGATACCAAATTCATGATGAAGCCATAAATTCTGGTTTGGGAGCAAAAGTTTACAACTTTTAATACTTTTAAGGCTATCAAAGAAGAGGGTACTCGTAGTACATACAATATCAGGCTAAATCAACAAAGATGAAACTTAATTTACAGTAAATGGAAGGAGAAGAAGAAAAGAAAATAAAGTTACCTTGAGAAGAAGACAGGCTGTGTGTAAAAACTATGATGTTCAACTTTTTTCCAGAGACAGAAACAAATGTATATATGAAAAGCAATTTTGATTTAGCTTTTTGAAATTGGTTATTTTAAGGTGGTATTTATGTGTTTCCTTAAACGTTCATTCCGAATTAAAAGAGTTTTGTTTTTTTCCCAATGAGGCAGTGACCACAAATATTCACTGCAAAAGCAGATTGATTATTCTAATCCCATGCCTTGTGAAACATTAAACACTGTCTCAATATGGAAGATATGTTATTTCTTGAACCTTAAGATAAACCTCAACAGCCTCCTTTGACGATGTTAATGAACAATATTTATTTCTGTTTTTTCTGCAATTAAAAATCACGTAATCATGTTATAATCAGTAGAGACTATTAACTAGATTTGGTATATAAATTAATTAGACAAATAAATTATTATAATAATATAAATATTTAAAAAGAAACATGTATGAAATACTTACATATTTTTATAGTTGTTGACAAAAAAACCATTCAGGGAATCAACTCTTGACCTTTTTTTTTTTTTTTTTTGTTACAGAGGAAATAGTAATGAGCATATTTGTTAAATTCACAAGATTGTTGGTAAAACTAGAATCGGGATAGACTTAGGCAAATTCAAATAGACTTAGTTAAATTTGTATAAAATTGGTCAAATTCTAATAAACTTGCTAAGTTTGACATAGCAAACCATATTAAAGTTTCTTTTTAGTTTTTGGTTCTAATCTAAATAATCTAACATTTTAGTTAATATTTTTTGAAAAGTTAACTAAGTCAACCCAACTATTTCAACCATTAAACATTAAAAAAAAACTTATTTTACAAATATAATTACATTGTTATGACTCTAATATATTCTCCTTGTAATTAATAGCAAATAACATAACATTGTTATTAAATAGTTAATTCTATTTTTAATTTTTTTTCCATTACATAGTTTAGAATACATTATCATATATATATATATATATATATATATATGTATGTATATATAATCTATTTTAACTTGTTTACGTTATTATTGGTATTGAAAGTATTGTTATTTTAAATTCTAATTACTTTGAATTTTTAAATTAAGTAATATAATGATAAAGTTTGTTTCTACTTTTCTCTTTAATAGCTTTTAAACTCAATGCTTTCCAAAAAAATTTTAAAACTCAATCTCTATCTAATCAATTATAATTAAAAGTTCTATAATTCAAGTATATTTTTCTAATATTTTATTATCATTCTCTAGTTTTATAATTTAAGTTATTACAATAATATTTTGTATTCAAGTATGAATCTTTATTTGCATTTTTTAGATTTGGTTATATGCAATAGCTATTTATTAATAGAAATAAACTTTTACGATTCAACATTATAAGTTTATGTTACGAGTTTACATCTTTTTTAATGAGTTTGTTCAAACTAGTGAGTTTAACAACCTTAGTAACAAAATAAAATTATTTTAATAATATTAGCTAAGGTGTTAATTGTAAGAAATAGGGACTAAAATGAAATAAAATAGGGACCAAATTGAAAGAAAAATTTAATATGAGTCACACAAAAAATATGTTATCCTTAAGGAATATTTCACCACACACAAATTTCTTCCAAAATTAAACAGACTCTTATGAGATAAAACTCAAAAATAGAACTAGCAAGAGAAGAATATTTTCAATGCAATATAACCTAGATAGGTGAGCTATATTTATAAGGGTTTAGAAACAAATTGCTAATTATTTTAGGCTATGTGTGACTTAGAAAATAATAAACAAGTCACAATTAAGCAATGTAGGACTAATTATTTTGAAATATACCTCACATATCCAACAATTCCTAACATATTTCAAAATAATCATAAGAAAAGAAAAAAAATTACGTTACAAGAAAAGTTTATGGGCTACATACATGAGTGTAATTGTTTTGAATCTAGTATCTTTTGGGCTATAAAATAGACCTAGATAGATAAGACTTAACTTATAAAGTTATGGTGAAGTTTATAACTTCTATGAACCAAAAACTCTTTATTGCAAGTTAGAGATCTTATCAGTCATACTACACTCCTATAACTCTTGTTGTTGATGCGCTTTTGCACTAATAGGCCATATGCGCATAGTAGTTCATAAGTGCTTTAAAGATTTCGCCACAATCTCATAGGAGCAATCCCACTCCACACTTATATAGGTGATTTCATTAAGTGTATCTACAATGAATACACCATTTATAAAGACTATAAAAATCATTAAGAACTTTATCCTCATCCTCTCCTTCAAGACATTCTAACACTTTCTCACACCTTAGGAAGGGATAATAATTATTAGTGCTAGCAGAATTAACAAGTGATTTGTTATTATCCATATGAACATTTTTCATGGAATCTCCAATCACAAAGGTTAGGTTACCATTACTATTAATTTCAAATTGGCTTAAGTCTCATTCTCGTCGATGTTTCAAAGATTAATTTTCTTCTCAAAGAATTTATCAGAAGGTATGCCAAATTCATCTCTAACCTCGAATAATCAATCGGTATAATGTTATCACTTAGTAGCTGCTTGACCAAATCATGTCTTAAACGTATGTGTCTACTCTTACAATTGAAAAGTTTTATTTTTTGCAATGGTTATTGTCACTTGACCATCACAATGTATAAACACAGAAGGAGTTAGCTTCATTCCCAATGGAATATTAGCTAAGAAGTTTCTCAATCACTTAGCCTCATGACAAGCTAATTCTACATTATTGAACTTTGATTCCATAGTAAACCTTACAATGATAATTTATTTAGCTGATCTCCAAATTACTGTACCACTACAAACAATGAATATATATCTACTAGTGAATTTTGTCTTATTTGAATATGAAATCTAGTTAACATTATTGCATCATTCTAATACAGTTGGAAATTCACTATACATGATACCATAATTCATGACACCACTTAAATATCTCATTAATCTAATCAATGCAGTCTAATTATCACTATTTAGGCTATAAATATATCTACTTAATCTACCTACTACATATGCTATATCAAATTAGGTGAAGTTCATTAAACATAACAAACTTCCAATAATTTGTACATACAAAGATTGAGTAATAGGTTTATCTTTATTTTTTTTTAGTTAAGTGTTAAGATCAAAAGGAGTGTGCACTGGTTTGTCATCATAATAACCAAACTTCTTAAGAAGTTTCTCAATGTAATGTTCTTATGATAGTAATATATCATTACCATTTTTAAAAAACTTAACACCCAAAATTACTATAGTTTCACCCATGTCTTTCATATCAAATTTAGATGCAACAAACAATTTTGTTTTATGCATAATATTTGCACCGGTACCAAATATCAACATGTCATCTACATACTGATAAATAATTACACAATCAGCATTTTCAAGTTTCGTATACACACATCTGTCAACTTCAATAGAAAAAAAGTCATCACAGACTAAAACTTCATTTAATTTTTCATGCCACTATTTTGGTGCTTATTTCAATTCGTATAAAGATTTCATAAATTTGCAAAGTTTATTCTCTTATCTTAAGACAACACATCCTTTAGGTTGCACTATATGAATTTCTTTTTTTAAATCACCATTTAGGAAAGTTGTTTTAAAATCTATTTGATTAATAAAAAGTTTATAGACTGAGGATAAAGACATTAAAATTCTAATAAAAGAAATTCTTATAACAAGAGCAAAAGTATCAAAATAATCAACATTTTACTTTTAAGTAAAATATTTCGCCACTAATCTTGCTTTATATTTATCAACTAATCCATCAGGATTATATTTATTTTTGAAAATACATTTAATAACTATAGTCTTTGCTCCTATTAGTAAATCTCCTAAAATCCATGTTTTATTTATAATAAGGAAATCAATTTTAGCTTTAATTGCATATTTCCAAAGTTGTGCATCAGATGATGCAATAGCCTCTGAATAGGTAGTGAGATCATTTTTCACAAAATAAGTATAAAAATCATCACTAAAAAAGGTCTCCTTCCTTTGCCTTTTGCTTCTTCTTAAACCCTTAAATGAATTCTTAAGGTTTTCTAGTTTAGATACCAATGTACTTGTATATGAAGGTGCATGAGAAATATTTTCAACTTTTAAAGGAAAAATATGTTAAAAAAGTTTTGCATTCTTTGTCTCTACTATAGTATTAGAGTCAATTACATTACTTTTCAAGACAAGAAACATATATGTAACAATATTTTTAGTATATCCAACAAACATGCTATTAGAAGTCTTATAACTTATTTTTCTTCTCTTTAGGTCAGGTAACATAACTTTTGTTATGCTCCCCCACACTTTAAAATATTTTAGATTAAGTGCATATCCTTTTCATAATTCATATGGTGTTTTATCATTTTTTTTTCTTATACGGAATTCTATTTTGCAAATGACATGTGGATAATAAAGTTTCACCCTAAAGATTATTTGGAGCTGATGAGCTAACTAGCATAGCATTCATCATTTCTTTTCTTGTCATATTTTTCCTTTATGTAACTCCATTAGATTAAGGTGAATAAGAAGGAGTAATTTCATGAATTATTCCTAATCATTAAATAATATGTATTCACCTCCTTTATTTGACCTAACCCCTTTTAATCTTTTTATCAAATTGATTTTCTACTTCAACTTTCTATAATAGGAATGTGTTAAATGCCTAATTTTTATTTTTAGTGTATCTTAAGTAATCATCTATAAATGTTATATAATATTTTTTACTACCCTTAGTTATTATTTATGTTAGGTCTCCTAAGTCTGTATAAATTTAACTAAGCAATTCAGTTTCTCTTTCCATATTATGACTAGGCTTCTTAGTTAATTTAGACTCCACACTAGCCTTACATTTGTTTAAAGTTGTATTACTAATTCTAAAAATTAAACAAAGGTTTTGAATTTTCTTAATATAAGAGATATTAACATGTCCTAGTCTTGTATGCCACACATATCAATAGAGTCAACCAAGTAAGCAAAAGAATATGCATTTTCATTTATAATATTAGAAACATTGATTACAAAAAGCCCCTGAACACAATAGCCTTTGCCCATAAAGATATTATTCTTTTTCATTACAATCTCGTTAGATTCAAATGAAACTTCAAACCCAGCCTTCCCTAACAAAGCCACGGAAATTAAGTTTGCTCTAATGTTAGGCACATGAAGGATATCATTAAGAGTCAAAGTCTTGCCAGATATGAGCTTGAGAAGAATATTTCCCTTTCCAAGAACATTAGTAGTTCTTGAATCACCAAGATACATATGTTCTTCTCCATCCCCTACTGACATGTTGGAAGTAAAAGCATCTTTGCTTGCACAAATATGCTTAGTAGCCCCAAAGTCTACCATCCATTCTTTCATATTGGTCACAATGAAAGCTTGAGAAATAACTGCAACAATAACGTCATCTCCTTTGACCAAATTTCATTTGGCCTCAGAGGGTTGTCATTTCTTACTCTCTAGCATGATAACCTGACTTTCCACAGACGAAACAATGTCCCTTCTTTTTAAAGGTAGCGTTAGTTTGCTTAAGCTTGTAATCAAATTTTTTTTATTATCATACCTCCTTTTGTGACTCTTTTCTTGCACCAAATTTTCCTTAGAGGTCATTTCCTTTCCCTTTGCAACTTTGAGCTCTTTTTTGTTAGTATCTTAAATAATCATGTAGGTGATCAAATCAGCAAGCGATAACTACTTGTGCTTATGCTTCAATTGTTGTTTGTAATCGTTCTATGAGTATGGTAATTTTTCAATAAGCAAGCTAGCAATAGACTCGTCTAGCAAATTGATCTTCTCAGCTCGGAAATCCTCCAACAACTTGTGGTATTCACTCATTTGCATTTTATATCCTTATCATCATTCATTTCCCACTTATAGTAGTTTTTAATGACGAACTTTTGCTTCCTAACATCTTTAGCAATGTATTTGAAAATCATTGATTTCCAAATTTTATTGACTTCCTTGTACGTGCAATAAACATCAAATAGATAATTAGATAATGTAGTAATAATGGTGTGTCTACATACTTTGTTGGCATGTTCATGCCTCCAATACTTTTGAGTCAGCTGTAGGTGAAGGCATGGGCTCAATGAGAGCAGAAGGCACTCTATGCATATTCATGGTTGAATAAATCCTCTCTTACCATCTTTAAAAATTTTACCTTCCAAAAACCTCAATAATTTTTTAAATATCTAGGAAAGACTTTGCATATGGAACGACACAACTAGGACGGTAAGCACTCCTTGGCTAGGAACTGTCAGAACAAATGGTGTGCCAGCATTAGTTGAAGCAATAGGGGCAATGGGGCTGCCTAATGACTTTATATTCTTTAAGATTGTAGGAAATAGGAACTAAAATGAAATAAATAATGACCAATTGAAAAGAGAAAACTTAGTCTAAGTCACGTGAAAAATACGTTGTCCTTAAAGAATATTTCACCACATACAAATTTTCCTCAAAATTAAACAAACTATTCTGAAATAGAACTCAAGAACAGAATTAACAAGAAAAGAAATTGTTTAATATAATGTAATCCAAATAGATAAACTATATTTATAAAAGTTTAAAAACAAGTGGCTAATTATTTTAAGCAATGTGATACTTAAGAAATAATAAACAAGTCACAATTAAGCAATGTGTAATCAATTATTTTGAAATAGACCTCATACACCCAACATTAATGTCACAGGCAAACTTTCTTTTCAATCTTAAATGATTTTCTTAGTCCTATATTTACATATAGCAAACACACGATATCTATGTATGCTACTTCAGTGAAGAAATCACTGCAACAGCAAAATTTGAAAAAATGAGTACAAATTTATCCAAAAAATTGAGCTCCAAAAAAGTTTTTTTTTTTTTTTTAACAAAATTGACACCAAGACGAACTTGTAACATAAAAAAGTTTTGAACTCACTGTATAAGAAATATCAAAAATTGGAATTCGAATTATTAAAAAAGTTTGCACTCATAATATAGGAATCATTGATCTGTGATTTTGAGCCTTCACATCTCATCAGTTAAGGCTTTTTGCAGAGTAGGATTTGGCCACATGGGTGGATGCTCAAGCTAGTTCTAAAATATCACAAAACATTAGTACTCTTAAGGGGAACCAAATTGTTTGATCATTTTATATTAAAATTAGGGATTTTGTTAATATTTTTATAATTTGATTTTTCTATTTGTCATGATATATGCTAAAATAGTAATACTAGGAACTTGATTGGGAAAATAATTTGGGGGTGGTGTGAGATGAAATGGGATGGTTTAAATGTCTAAATAATTTGTTGAATGTTTAAAAGTTGTTAACTTGGAAGACATCCGCAACTTAATTTTTAAACCACTCCAAATTAAGTGGTATGAAATGAATTTTAAATTTCTTAAAATTAAAAAATATGATAAAATTATAGTCCCCAGAATTACAATCGACTAATGTCTTAGATTACAAATAAAGGTATATATAAATTAAAAATAATAGTTAATAAACCAACGCTGTAGAAGCTGATTGGCACAAAAAGAAGAAATAAAAAAGACAAGACAAAGACTTGTTTTCATTTAAAAAAAAAAAAAAAATTATTGTCCGTCATTGGTCAAAGGATAGTGGAGCTAAATGCGAGCTTCGAGATCAACGGGTAAGGTATAATAGGTGAAAGTGCAACTGACTACCGATGGACACATTAAGAAACATACAGTAATGATACGTAGAAATATATTAATTTAAAACGATTTATTATATTTACATTTTAATTTCAATATTTTTAAATTTTTTTTTCAACTCAAGATTGTCTGTTTCTGAATTGTCAATTTACATCCTCTCTTTTTTAATTTTTAATTTTTTCTAATAACCTCCAAATTTCTCAATTTGAAAATTTGTCTATTTACTTATTTAATTTCTATATTTTTTGATAGTTGCTCAAATCTCTAATTTAAAATTTACAAACTCTTTTTCTTGGAGGTTTTGAAAAAACAAAAAAATTTTGAGAATGTAAGTTAGTAAATTTATAAATAAAAGATTTTGAATTCATAAACAAAATTAAAAAATTATTGAAAAAACATTTTACAATGATATTTAAGTCTATTAAATATTGAGTTTGGATTTTCTGTATTTCCTCCAACAAACAACACACTATTAGATCACATGATTTGTTTAATGTGAGTGGTCTAATTAAGTTTTTCAATTTTACCAATTTAGATAATTGAAAATTATGGATTTCAGTATCCCACTTTTAAATGTAAACTATTCGATTTGTGCAATTCTTCAATAATAATTGTTTACTTTCCACATTTAGAAAGAAATACAAGTAGTCCATATTTTTTAAGAGTATAGATTTGCTACAAGACAATAGATCTACTATCTCGCCAAATCCATACTCAATTCTTTTTTGAACAAAAATACATCTTGCACGGGACAACCGTGGAGGATCCTAATGGTATTTCTAACTACTCATATTTTTCCAATATCCTATACAATCAACACATTATCCACAACTAATAAAGAAGAGCAAAATTCCTTTTCATGAAATAAGAAATAAATTCTTATATACGCATAGTGTGATACCCAAGATCCTATTCAAGCCTCAAATTTAAGTCACGCCTAAGTATGCTAATCATTGAATATGCTCTAGATTTGCGTTTCAAAATAAAATAGAACAAACAGTATAGTCTTATCTCACTTGACCATCTTCATTCCCCAACCAAAATCCTCGCAGCGCTTTATATGAGGGAAAGCAGAAGTAACATTTAAAACAGTATATGGCAAGCAACTATGCCAGGGAGGATAATGAAAGCAAGGCTCCATTGATATGGCTCTTTTGCAAGGCGGGTTTCTGACCCCGTGAACCTTCGCTTTGCGAAGAATCCATGGCTCCAAACCTCCCAATCCTTGAGCTACATACCCAAAAGTTGACTTAGAGCTAGTCACCAACACATCACACAAACTTAGCAGATACATCTCAGTCAATGCTTTAAGATTATGCATGTTATTATGAAACTCTTGATGTTCTTCATGACTTGGCTGAATAACATCTATAATCTCTCCTGTTACTGTTGGTTTACTCGCATACATAGTCTTCAACTTCTCTGAGTACACTGAATGTAAAGATGCCACTAGAATGACTTTCGAGGTCCGATTTTTCATCTCAGAAGTTACTGATCTTTGCTTTTTCAAATCAGGTAGTAGCTTATTCTTTAGAGTACAAGCTAAAATTTCATCCATGAAAGCTTGATGAGATGTGTTGCTAACCTTAAATACTCTTATTTGAAGGCCAATTTTCTCATCAGCATTGGCCAAGTGAGACTCATAAAACTCGGTGATTAGACCCCATGCTTTGTTTGAAGGGTGAAAGAGGTACTGTCCTAGATGAAGGAATACAGAGTCTTTTTCTGGGAACATTTTGCTTAGCTCTTGCTCGAAAGATGAAACCATAAAAAGAGAAGGGACAAAATATTGGTCTGACTTCACAACCAGCACAGGAAATTTGAGAAGAAGATCTTGACTGTGATCACAGTGGAAAAACCTTCCATGATCATAAAGGCCATGTTGTAGATTAAGGTCTAGAAATGATGGTGATGGCTTTCCCTTGTCATTCTTTAGCATGCTTTCGTATGTTTGCTTATGTGTATGATGAATTATATGGGAAAATTCCTCTGACAATAGCCAAGTTGAATTAGGAAAAGGCTCGCAAAATAGACCAACCATGTCTGTCTCGAATTCAACAAGGAAGACTCGGTTTGTTAGGACAGCATAAAGAAACGAAGCAACCATGCTTACCATTCTGTTCCCCAAGCCATTGGCGGCTGTCCAGACAAGATATTTACACAATGTAGTATCAGTGACATTACTGGATTTCATGAGTTTACTTATAGTTGTATTGTAGGATTTGGTATGAAGTCCACACTTTCTATGGAGATTTTCATAGTTTCTTAGCTTGGATATCAGATATGGAGATGGTTGATAAGGGGAGGCTTTGCGGTATAAGTAGGATTGGTACCTACTTAAGCATGATAGTTCATAAAATCCAGGAGCTAGAAGCCCTTTAAGCAGCTTGTCGTTACTAGTAATGCTTGTAGGTGAAAATGATTCATTTCTTGAACCTGTAGATATGGGGAAAATAAAAGTATCACGTACAAGTTAGTCCCAGAAGAGGTCAGAGTTGTTGGGAATTCAAGTGAGTGTAAAAGTCCCATATTGAAAATGGATAGTTTAGACCAACCAGCAAGCTTTGACTCAATGGTGCTATAGTAGTCACCAAGACTGAAAAATACGAGTTCATATTCCAATTGAAGCCAAAGTTGAAGCGAAAAAAGAGAGAGAGAGAGACAGAGAAAAAAACGATGGGCTAAGTGAGAACTATTATATATTGCATTGAATTATAAACCCAATGCCTGGTGTTTCGAGTTTTTGGATCCTAATGAGTAATATCACTGTCGATAGTAGCTTAGGAGAAGCCTATGCACTTAAAAGACGGAATAATCTTTTTTCCTGTTTCAGACTCTGAGTCCTAACAAGGGTTTGGTCTTGTAAATCAAGATTCTGAACATTCTATTTGTCTCAAAACTCAAAAGTCAAATTGTAAGTAGAAGATCCACTTGAAGAGAATAAATCGGAGAGAGCTAGTCTACTACTTATCTGATTTAAGTCTGTCTTGGATTATAAATTTGGTGCTTAAGTACCAATTGAAGGTTTTATCTTAAACCAGAGAACACTGCGGAACTGTATAAACTATTGAAGAGACGAAAAAAGATCACCAAAATTAATGAAAGGGACGACAACTTGAGCAGCAAACAATGGTCTCACATGCAGCTAGTGTTGTTGTAGTCTGAGCTCTTCCTTCCGGGGCCTTAGTTGTAGCATTTTTAGCTTTTTCACACCTTAGCTTTGCCAAATCCAAGAAAGAGATTGAGGAATCAAGTTTTCGACACATAGAATCACCATGAATGAATCAATTACATCAGAATATATATATATATATATATATATATATATATATATATATATATAACTTGTGGAAGAATGCTACCTGGGGAGCTGTGATGTTTGATGATTCTTTCGAGGTATGTGTTGTGAAGTTTCGAGCTGTTCCTCCGTTGGCTTTAACTTTTGAAAACCCCTCGAAAACATGGAAGTTTTCGTTTTGGTATGTGAGCGTTACAATGAAGAACAAAGGTAAAGCTATTGAAAACACAGATAAGAATGTTCTGACTGTTTCGGGACTCAAACCCATCATCACGAACTTATCTGGAAAGGATTTTCGCAAATGTGAATGATTTCAGGTTTTTGATCATAACATGAGGCAAAATCAATCACACAGAAACGCAAGCAGATAGTAAGGAATTCATCTGTGGAATAAAAATAATAATGAAAGTTTTGAAGCGTTACCCATGGTTCAATGAATAGCACACGTACCTAAAAATTTCACCGACCATCAAACTTTGAAAAATGGAGGAAAAGAAGGGCCCAAGCCGAGTGAAGTCAAGAGTCTCAATACCATATACCACTTTGCTTGAGGAAGAAGATGCAAGCTTGTTTTAGCAAATAGGAATTTCTAAATATTTTATGGCGTATATTTTAATTAGACAGAATCTAAATTTATATTAAGTATATATAAGTTTAAATTAAAATTTTTTATCTATACAATTACATCTAATTATAATGTAAAAATATAATTATAATATTATTATTTTTTAATTGATATTATTACAATTATATCTCTATACTATGATTATGTGTATTGGTATTTTTAAAATTGTAAATATACCAAATGTGACACGTCTACCGATAAAAATATAAAAAATGTTTTAAATTCTAAATCACATGTGACTAATTATTAATTTTTAAAATATAAGCATTAAATCTTTAAATTTGGAATTATATGTACGTAATTCTTGCGGTTAGATAACTAATTATTTCACTAGATATTATATATTAGATAATTTTTATACCTAATTTAAAATTTAAAAAGATATTAACATAATCTACAAATTTTTTTGCAAAAAACAAAATTTAGATGACGACTAGTATCGACGCATTGATCTATACAAATTAAAAAAAAAATTAAGAATCTATTATCAAATTTTAAAAGTAAAAAAAGTTATTTATACATTATAGAAATTTCAATGTTTTAAATGCATCGTACAATTAACCATATAATGTAGAAGTGCATTCAGTTAATTTTTTTTTTCCCAAAATTCTCTCTTTCAAGATATGATAGGGACTCTAAAAATTATATCCCTTCTTATTAACAATTGACAGTATTGTTTATGATCATTTAATGACGGCAGTTAATTTGCACGAATTTCTGAAGTTTTTTTGTGTAAAATTTTTTGTGAAATTTGAGAGAGATGAAATAAAAAAAAAATTGATTAAAAAAGCTTTATACACTCTCTTCTCTAGTTTTATATCTCTTTAAAAGTTATAAATAAATTTTATTATAAAAAAAAATGTATAGGATCCTTAGAGCAACCTACAAATCAACATATGATTAGATGATCATTTTATATTTTCAAGAACACTAACAATTATGTTTTTCCAGTTATGATTTAATTAAATATTATCTAATATAGCATAATATTTTACATATTTATTATTCTAATTAAACTTGTTAATGGATTTATAAAAGACTTTAAATTTAAAAATTATTTTAAAAGACTTAGTGATCAATTTTTTCAATATAAGGGGTCTCAAGTCAAAATTTTAAAGTTCTTTAAAATTACAAAAGAATTGGTCCAATGTCCTTCAGAATCGTTTCAAATTTTAAAATCCTTCCTAATAAATATATTAAACGAGATTGCGCCACGTAGATTATTTAAAACTCATTGGTCCTGTGAATAGTTTCTTACTTAGCTATTATCTTTGGAGTGATGATTTATGTTTTTAAAAAACACCATTTTTTTAATTTATGATGTAATTAATTATTAAATATTTAATAAGATAAAATATATTTTTGGTCTCACACTTATTATAAAATTATCATTTTGGTCTCTTATTTATTAAAATATTTTAAAAAATCCTTCACTTATTAAAAAATATCATATTTGGTCTCTTACTTTTTAAAAAAAGTATTAAATTTAATCTTTTAAATTTAGGGTTTAGAGTTTAGTTGATTAATTAAATTTAGTAATTTTTTAAAGAGTAAAGGACTAAATATGACATTTTTTAATGAGTAAAAAATTATTTTAAACATTTAAAATAATAATTTTATAATAAATGAAAACTAAAAAATATATTTTTTTATTTAACAAAGTTTCACATTGGCCCTTATGAGAAAAGAGAGATAGACACTTGACAATAAGATAGCAATTCTGTTAATCCCATCATTATTTGTGTCTCTTATTTTATTGTAGAGATTTTTTTCTTTTTAATTTTATCTCTCACGGATGCAGATGCTACATAATCTTTAATTTTTTAAAAGAAAACTATAAAAAATAATATTAATAAATATATAAAAAAAACATATTAAAAAAATTAAAAACATAAACTCCTTATTGGCGCTGCAATCACGGGGAGGATAGTGAAAAAAAGGATCCATGGGTATGGCCCTTTCACAAGTTCCATTTGATATAATTTTTTGTATTAATTTTATCTTGACCATTAGAGTGATAGAAAAAAAAAATTATAATTTATTATTTAAGATTTGATAACAAAATTTTTAATTAATTCAAGTTATTATTATTAGAGATTAAATTTATGAGATCTAAATAAAAATTGTTGCACTTATATTAATTTTTTTCTCAAAAAACTGCTCATATTCTAATTCAAATATATTAATTTATAGTTCAACAGTAGGAATTGAAATTTTAAATTCACTGATAGATAATAAAATCATAGCTCTAGTAATGTTATGATTAATTAGCAACTTAGTATTTATATAAAATTGATATAATTGATTTTCTAAATTTATAAGAGATATAAGTATTACTCTTTAAAGACTTATACTCAAAATTTTTAATTTTAAATTCACTCATAGCCACAAATTTAAGAAACGAGATAAATTACAATTTTGAAACCTAATTAAAAAAAGATGAAAATAAAAAGAATAAGAGAGAAAGTGGAAAAAAAGAAAAAAGAAAATTGAAGGAATATGAAAGGAATTGAGGGAGAAAAAAAAAACATAGGGAGAAAATAAGAAAAAATAAAAAATAAATAAAAAGAGAAAATATATTTATTTTAAGGTATTTTTTTTATAAAAATTAAGTACGTAGTGTCTATATATATATATATATATATATATATATATATAATTTAAAGGAGTTCAAACTAAGATATTAGATAATTAAAAAAAGTTATATAATACAGATGTAAATCTAATAAATTTAAAATTTAAAAAAATAAGGAAACATAACAACAACCCTACGTGAATGCTGGTTTCAAAAAAGTGACCGAGGCACGTGCCCTGGTGAGGATAGCATGATCCGTCGCTGCTCTCACTTGTATTTGCCATATACATGTAGCCGGGAGCTTCTTGCCATTTTATAAAAAGAATCATTTTTATATTATATTTATCTTTTTATTGTATTTTTAGAATTATTTTTAAAAACTAAATAAATTAAGGATTCACTTTAAAATACTAAATCTGACACATGCCTCGGTCACTTTTTAAAACATTATATACAATATAATACAAATAAAAAGTAAATTTTTTAAATTAATTATTAATTCATATTTTATAATATATGTTCTCACTATAATTCAAGTATGAAATCATTTAAATAAGTGTAAAAAATCTTGATTACTGAGTTTAAAAAGAAAAAAAAAATTGAATTTGAATTAAAATTAAAACAAATTTAATAAATTGATGAATCAAAATGAACTGTTATTTAGAATTTCACTTTGTAACCAAATAAATTTTTTGAAAAAACCAACTCAATTTGCTGAAATTTACCTTTCGCCCCTCGCGTTCAGGTTTTCCCTTCTCCCTCTTAGGAGGTGCCTCGCTTTGGCCTTCGTTCACTCGCCTCTCCGGCTTCTTCATCAGTCTCGCACGACGATAAGCTTTGCTTCGGTATACTCTCTCTCTCTAAATTTCTACGGGTTTGTATATTCATACTATTTTGTTTGGGGTGGTAGAAGCTTTCTGCATCTCTTTCGTTTCCATTATTCCTAAGATTAAATAGACAAGTTTATTTTAAAATGTGAAGCTTATACTGGAATAATAGCATTTATAAAAATATGAAATTCTTTCATGGTTGACTTAACAAGGAATTATGTATTACTTAAAGTTCATGTGAAAATACTATTAAGTGATTAAATTCTTCCATTTCATGACCTTTGTTAAGTAGGGTTTCCCTCTCTTTCATTTTTCTTTTTCTAATTCTATTTCTTTACACTAAAAGCACAACTTAGATGCTACACCCTATCTTATTTCTCCATCTTGTTCTTTTATAATTAAAAAGCACAACTTTTAGATTGTATAGTCTGCTCTTGTTTACGTTCAAGCATGAATTCTGTTATTTCCTCGGGAAATTATATCTAAGTCAACTGGAAGTGGGAAATACAAAAGAAACCTGGTAGTACCGTACTGGCGTTGAAGAATTTGAAATTAATTTCATTTCTGGATATTGTAAAAAGGGAAGAGGGGAGGGGGGGAGGGGGGGAAGAGGTGCTGGAAACATTGTGATTTTACAGTTTACAGATAATTCATTTTCGCTGTTGCTCATATCTGAGATTTTTTTTTTTTTCAATTAAATACGTATTACCATTAAGATGGAGGGGGGAAAAAAAGGAAATACTATACAGTATCGTGCCTAGTTTCAGGAAATGTCTGAAGTAGTAATTGAAATCATGTTTCTTTACCAAAAGATCCCTAACACTATTTTAGAGAAGCAAAAGTTGAGGAGGGATGTAAGGAAAGTTTTCTCTAAGTTTGAGAAATAAGGAAAAGAATATAGGGAAAACATATGAGCAAAAGGTATTGTTTGATTTTAACTTCTCAAATTGATTTGTATATTATCTTTAAGTGATTATATATTTTCTTCCCTAGACTTGCACCCTCCTTCTTTTACCTTGTTTAGTTCTTGAATGGTTTGTTCCCTAACACAGTCTTGCCTTAGTTACAGATTCAAAGCTGAAGCTATGAAGGTGTTCAAGATTAATGGAAGCACCCTTTCTCTTGCGCTTTTCACTGATGTCACCAATTCAAAGTTAGTCTTTTCTCTATGTGATAATGAAAATGGGAATTTGTCACATTACGTTCATGTATATTGTCGACAATACTTGTTATTTGTTCTCTTTTGTCTTCTTCAAATAGTGAGAAATTGGAGTATATAGAGGATGAGAAGCTCTGTTTGGGGGTTTATCTAAAATAATCTATTTTGTAGTATAGTTTGAGAACTTGATCTTAGACACTTGTTGAAGTATATAATACAATTACTTGTTCTTGTAGGGAACTCCTGGAAAGTATGCAAGCTGCGACGTTGGAACCAGAAGTTGCATTCCTCAATGCTTTACTTGTATTACTTCTTATATTCATTCATTTATGAATTAGAAGTCTCCCTCATTTTTCTAGTTCATTTCTGTTGCTATCTCTTTTCGTGGTGTCAAGTCCAGCACCATTTACAGGACGATAATGGAAAGCATAATGCTGGTTCTTAAACTATGGACGATGTCAATAATGAAACCTCTTGTATCTTTCTAATATTACCTTTGTCATCAACTGAACCAGATTCCAGATATTTTTCCTGTTCTAGCGGCTGCACACAAGACACTAATTGCCAAGTCACGGGATTCTTTGACAACACGCACTCTTCATTCAGAGCTGGTTTACAATTACTCAGGATCCAAGCATGTAATTTTGTACTACTATGTTACTTGTTGTGTATCTTTCTTCTATATAATAGAATTTGATAATTTTGTTCTCAATTATGACTAGATTACAGAATCATTGAAAAGATGCGGCATCTCTGATACTACAACTTATATCCTTGCTGCTCGATTTGGTGCTACTCCTGAGGAGGTGAAATAATTGTGCAGTGTAGTATGACAAACTTTTTTCTCTTATCTCACATTACTAATATGTGATCCCAAACGAATAAATGGATTACTTTGGTGCTTTTTAAGATGAAAGCCGTAGAGAAGTTGATTAATGGAAAAGAGATTGACCTGGAGGAGCTGGAAGGGAAAGCAAACCAAGCCCAGATACAAAAGGTTTGCAACTGCACTAATATTTTTTTTTGATAAAGCAACTGCACTAATCTATACCACTTTTCTGACTTTCCTTTTGTTCATAATAACATATTTATTGATTAATTTTTCTATGTTTCAGCATTACAAGATATCTGGCTCGGAACTTGGTGTGTCGTCACTTGCAGATGCAATCACTTGCCGTATAGCTGCTCGTGATGCTTTGTGAGAAGAATGGTTGTCATTTGCTTGTATACTAATACTACTTGCTTTATGTGGAGTGCCACTTAGATCTGTCAGTAAAATTCATCATTGGAATTAAAAAGGAGGCTTTTGGCTCCTCCGCTAGCTACTTTTTCTTTTCAAATTTTGTCTTTTTTTGGATTCTTTTTTCACGTAAACTATGTCACATTAGTAGTAGAAAATGAATATTTACCGATACCAACGGAAAAACATAGATTAGCTAGCAAACATGGTTGATATTAAGATGATTAAACCGCTAGTGATTTTAAAACAATGGTTCAAAAATTTTCGTGGAGCAGAATAGTCTGAAGTGATGCCATATTGGTGTATGATGATACTTGAAAGTGGTGTATGATGATATGGATATTTTTGAAATGTACAATAGTCCAGTGAATGAGGTTGAAACTTGGAATAGAACATTACTGATCAAGGTAAGTTTGACAATAGGAGTTGACTAGAAATTGGATGTCAATATCCAAAGAATATAAATGAGATGCGATTGATACAAGGGCAATTCCATCAATAAATGAAATAGGTAGCTTAACATGTATACTTGAATTTCTTAATTTTTTCAAAAATAGAATTAAAAAACAACAAATTTTTATATTTACTTTTCCTAAAATGGATACTTTATTGATTTGCCGAAAATAATGCGTATGTGGTTTATCTATACTAATAAATATAGATTGGTTAAAAAAATTTTAAGAGACTCAGATATATTTTGTTTTTCCTATTTAAAAAAAGTTTGTCAGACAAACACGTATGGCGCAAGTCTGGCGGGGACCCATATAACGGTTATAACGATCTAAACCTCCTAAATCTACTATCAAGTGACAAAACAAACTTTCTCTTTCTATCAAGTTCTTTCTCTCTCTCTCGATTTCTCGGAATCTCTTTTCTCTACACGCCCTAATTTACCTGTTCTAATAATCACTGTAAGGTCTCCCAATGTCTGTTCTTCCAATTTAGATTAATTTTTTTGCCGATTTGTTATCTTTTTTAATCAGTCAGCTACGGAACTTTTTTTTTTTGGGTACTTTTTTCTTTTTAATACTTCTCCCTATAATCAATGATGAGAGGGAATAAGTCAAAGGGAGGATGGTGGTAAATTTGCAAATAATGTCTCTGTTTAACAAATTTTGCTTAATTTTTCTATTTTCTCCCTGAATTTCATAGTTTTGAGCTTAGATGTACGTACGAGAAGTAGTTTCTGGGAGTGTTAATATTTCAACATTCTCATATCTGCAGTGCAGAAATATGAAATTTTTTTTTTTTTTTGGGACAATGGCTGATACATGAAACATAGTCCTATGACAGGAGGTTAATTACCAGACAAATGTCGATGAAATATCTTCAACATGTTCGACTCCTGTTGTGGCCATAGGGAAAATTTGTGAGGTACAGAATGCACGAGTCATATGCATTGATGTTCCATGGTTAAACATGTTCGATAAGATTTCAGAATGCAGAGTTCATAGCTTGAATCGTTTATGTCTTGTTCAGTTGTTGAAATAAGCATCCGATGCTGATGATGATATAGGTTGGATGATCTTGATTCTAACATTTCTGTGCACTCCAACACAAGTGGGATGAAGAAGCTCAGATTTAACATAGAGGGTAAGCCCCTTGCCGGTCGTGAAAATAAAAATGCATCAAAATCCTTCAGGATGGGAATGAAGAGGGGATCAGATGGACTAAAGACATTTGGAAGATCACTGAAAAGTGGGGTCACCTGGGCAGTGTTCCCAGAAGATCTTAAAGTATCAGAGACTAAAATATTTGACCCTCAAGACAAGACCCTTTTGCTGTGGAACAAGTTTTTTGAGCTTCTATGTATTATTTCTGTATCTTGTGATCCCCTCTTCTTTTATCTTCCTTACTTCAATCTCAAATCATATTGCCTTGCCATCGATAATCGCCTCGCATTCACTGCTATTGTGCTGAGAACAATACTTGACTCTATCTATCTCATCCGAATCGGTTTTCAATTCCGAACCGCTTATATTGCACCTTCATCTCGGGTATTTGGACGAGGTGAACTTGTCATAGATCCTAAAAAGATTGCCAAGAGATATCTAGGACGTTACTTCATTGTTGACTTCAGTGCTGTGCTACCTCTGCCTCAGGTTGGACAAAATATTCTATAATGTTTCTTTTAGCCATTAATTTCTACTGTTTGGTATTAGGTATTTAGGTTCTTCAATAAAAACATAAAGTGGCGACTTTTTGCAGCTAAGTATCACAGGATGTTTTAACTGAGTTTCTTCAGTTATGTGCTTTTATTGAAAAACATGGTAGCAAACACTTAAGAAATTGTATCTAAGTCTGGTCCAAATATAAATATGATTATGCTGTTAGACAGTCTTTCAAAAATATTTTGATTCAAATATTCTAGATATATCATAAATGCAAAATAAATGAAACAAGCTACGACCTATATATGCGAGGAAATGCATGTATTAGTGTCTATTATTGCTATTCATGAAAGGTTACATAGATGATCAGGAAAAAGAATGAAAAGTATTAGGACTTTTGCCACAAAAAGAAGAAGAGTTGTAGTTTGATCATTCAAATTAGATTTGGACCAACTATTTTATATAGTTTGATTGAATCATTACTATCTGTCGTTTGCTATCAGGTTTTTCAATAAAAACATAATAAGTTGACATTCTTTGTGACTCAGCATCAAATGATTGGGTGTTTTAACAAAGTTTCTTCGCCTGTTGGGTGTTTTATGCAAGGAAATGCCTGCATTAGTGTCTATTGTTGCTATTTATGAAAAATTATATGGATGATCAGAAGAAAAAATACTTGGACTTTTGCCACAAAAAGAAGAGCAGTAGTTTGATCGTTGAGGTTACATTTGGAAATTTGTTTCCTAGTAGTGGTTTTATCTAGATGTTTACTGCAGATTGTTGTGGCGAACTATCTTCGGAAAGCAAAAGGTTTAGAGGTTTTGGCCACGAAAACGACTCTGCTGAGAGTTGTCATCCTCCAATATCTTCCAAGATTTGGACGCTTTATCCCTTTAGCTACAGAGGTTAAAAAGACAGCTGCTGTTTTTTCTGATAATGCACTCGTTGGTGCCACATACTATTTGGTTTGGTATATGCTTGCTAGTCATGTGAGTGCTTCTTTCAAGTTGCAAAATGATTCTTCTTCTTGAATTCTCCTTTTACAGCTTAATTATACTCTCATGCATACACACTTGAATATGTGCATGATTTCTTCTTCGCCTTCTTTTAGACCTCTCATTCTCTCTATGAATAGGCATACAACACATATTTTAGCATGACCAAAGCAGCATAAAATTTGATGTTTTCAAAGATTTCATGCTATGAAAGTATGACATAAAATCAAAAATCTGCATCGACTCCTAAGGAACTCAAGTTCTACAAAGACAGTCCTAGCAGAAGTTCAACTTCTAGCAGCAAGTATAACAATAGCGAATATAACCTCTGTACATGTCATAAGGGAAAAAAAATGTTTTTTGAAAAAATATTGATTACAAGGGCTAGTGTTTCTTGATTTTGTTCATATATTGGATGAACCAATATGTTTTTTGTTCCATTTGACATGAAGACAGTGATATAGTGTAACTGCTTTTTTTTGAATGATGATATACACAACGGGTATGACTCAAAATGTGGATGAGCGTTAGCTAATTAAAGAGGAAATGTACTTTTTTTGGTCCTCCTAAGATAAATGCCTCAAATGTATAGTATAACTTGGTCCCTCAAAGTTTGACTTGCTACTTGTTAAACCCTAGAGCATATATGTTTGCCTTATATTTGGCCTATTTTTTATTGATCACGTAACTGCTTGTAGCAAATCTAAAATTTTTAAGGATCTAATAGTGTATTTATAAGATTTATGGACCAAATAGTTTTGGCATGTATCTCTCAGTCTTGTTTCCATATCTGGTGCCATACAGAAGTTTGTAGAACAATGAAGATATGGAGTCATGACTGCAACTCTTCTGATTCTGTTCTGTTGTGTTCTGTCATGTCACAGATAGTGGGGTCTGCCTGGTACTTATTAGCCATTGAACGTAATGACACGTGCTGGCAGCAGGCTTGTGCTGCTGCTCAAGGATGTATACCACATTTCTTGTACTGTGAGAGTTCGAATAAGCACTATCCAGGGTATGATGCTTGGAGAAAAGTCAACCAGGACATTCTTAACAAGAATTGTGGTGCTGGAGGTGACGATCCACCATTTGATTATGGAATCTACACTCGAGTTATAGAGAAGGGCATCACTGCATCCAAGGATATGTGGACTAAATTCTTTTTATGTTTCTGGTGGGGGCTGCAAAATGTGAGGTATGTTTCTTATCTGGTTCTCTGTGTCTCTCTGTCTGATATTCATCTTTCCATTCATTTTGTTAAGATTTCCGGAGAAAACTTGCAGGGTTCATGTTGCTAACTTATCACACACCAGTCACTTACATTTACAGCACATGCTTGAACTTGAAATTTCTTAGTGTAGCAGCAGTTAGTATGTTTAAGATCTGTCATGTTTGATTCTTTGAACGGAGATGGCTCATATGGTGCTGAAATGGAAGTAGAAACCAGATTTTCAATACTCGATTAGTTTCAGATATATGTCCAAAACTGTGTGCTTAAATTAAAGAGTGCCAGATTCTACAATCAATCTTCTTTAATAAATATATATTGGCAAATTAGTTCAATGTAAAAATTACAAAATATAGGAGGCAAAGGCTTGATGTTGGTTGGTTTGGAGGACGGATTAGTGTGGTAACTCAGCTATTTAACTATTTGTTGGGTTGTGAGCACACAAATTATAGCCAATTGTGCTGGTTTACGAAAATATAGTGCATAATTTTAAAAAAATGATATCATAGTAGTAAAATTTTTAATACATTTATAATTTTGGATATATTGATATACTTAGTTATAATATAGTTATATAATTTTAATATTATTATTTTTTAAGTTAATATTTAAAATAACAAAATTATATAAATTAACATGTAAATTTAAAAAATTATATACCGTTAGCATTTTATAATTATCAAATTTATATATCAACAACATATAACAAAATTTTGTTGCACCATATTATAAGTACACAAAAAATAACATTTATTATGATTGATAATGACTAATATATGATAAAAACTCATAATAATGTAATAGTTTCATAAATCACAATATTAAATACTTGAATAATAAAAATAGATCAATGCTGAACAAAGTTTTTTAATCTAGGCTTTATGCTGACAACGCTAAAGTGATTCGTCTTCATCAAATGCAACATCCGTATAATGATCATCACTAGGAAATTCTTTAATTTCCTCTTCATCTTTTGAGGCAAGATTAAAACAACAGGAGGACGCCATCGCGCTCTTGCCATTAGAGGGGATGGGAAGGCTTCTTATCTCCGGTAGCCAAAGCTACATCATCCTAAGTCAATGCTTCAGATACAAGATCATTTTCTTTACTATCTAGTTCTTCATCCGCCTTATCAACCACAATTGCTATTATCTTGGTCAATATGAGATTAGGTCAAATAGTACCACAAGAATTAAATGTTCTCTTCAAAGCCCCATTATACATAATGAATACGAAGCAGCCTTTGCAAATTAGAGCTGTTCTTACCTTATTCACAGTATCTTGATCTATAGCTTTCCAAAACTTTCTGGAATGCTATACACATGTCGTAATGCCAAGAGCGATAGCAGGAGCTACGCTATGGCGTGCTATTAATAACCACCCAGATGCATAGGCTTCTTGCCATGAAGTTCCTAGTAGTCAAAAAATTTAAGCTGTTAGTAGAAATTAATCTACTATCCCATGTTGAAATTAAATTTTCTATGCACCTACCTTTCTTCTCTCTTAATTCTTCTTTTACCCAAAAAAAAAAAAAAAAGACTTAGTTGAATAGCAGTAAAGATTGAACTCTTGACCATTTAATTAAAGAGACTTTCATACCATGTCACAACAGGTCTTACCCTTGTTATCTCTACTTCCACATGATGCTGCCTTAACCTATTTCCCCCATCTTTACTTACAAATTAACATGTAGATAAATTTTCCGTAAGTACAGAGACACGCAAGAACAATTTCCAGGTATGCTTAATACTGTTTTCATTTTAAATAAAAAAAGTGAACTTGATTCAATATATAATGAGACTTTAAGATGACATGCTGACACTATTGCCCCATTTGTCCAACCAATGCAGTTGTTATCTGGGCTAACTTGTTGGGGAAGTCTGTAATTATATTTTAACTACTGTCTGGATCAAGCATGCATTAATTTCAGTGATGCTATATCTTCCAAATTTGTACAAGCCTAAGCATATTCTGTTTGCTTTCCACAGCACACTTGGCCAGGGGCTTGACACTAGTACTTACATTGGAGAGGCTTTGTTTTCCATATTTATATGCATTTTGGGGCTTGTCCTTATTGCTCTTCTGATTGGAAAAGTGCAGGTAAACAAAAAGCTAGCATCATGATTTTAGTTTTCTTGCATATTTTATTGGCAATACTCAAATCAAATTCTAATTATAGCAAGACATCAGTCTTGCGATGTCTGAGACACAGACTTTAAAAATGGTTTATGGTAAAGATAGATAGTCTTTTAAGTATCAGTTCCAACTGAAATAAATCAACTTTCTCCATCGGAGTCGTTATATTTTAGTTCTAACCACTGAATTCCCTAGTGCTCAAGAAAGTTAACATCACTGTGTCTCACCCTTTACCGGGAAGATGACATAGAAGCCCTCACGGGGATTGGTATGAATATTCAACAAAACCAAGATTGTTAGGTAAAATTCAATTTATCCAAAATAAGTAGACCAAGCTATTCATGAGAAAATAAATAAACACATAAGAAGTAAGTGCCACTAAAAAAGTAAGTATGGCATCTTTATATGCCTATTCATAATTAGCTTGGCTAACATATCTTTTGTAAGCTGATGACCCAAATTTAGCGGATGGATGAGCAGTGTAACATTATAGAACCACGTATACATATATAGAAGTCGCATAATGGTTCTAAGCTTTGGGTTATGATGCAATTGGCCAGACCTACCTTCAATCAATCACTGTTCGTCTTGAGGAAATGAGGATCAAAAGGCGTGACTCTGAGCAGTGGATGCATCATCGCGTGCTTCCTCAAGAGCTAAGGGAAAAAGTGAGACGCTATGATCAATACAAATGGCTGGAAACTCGAGGAGTAGATGAAGAGACCTTGGTGCAGAGTCTTCCGAAGGATCTGAGGAGGGATATCAAACGGCATCTTTGCTTGAATTTGGTTAGAAGGGTAAGCATACATACTTACACACTGGGATGTTCATTACGGTTCTGATTCTGAATCCTTTTCTCATTAGTTTTTCTGTGTATGACATATCATATCCAGGTTCCACTCTTTGCCAACATGGATGAACGCCTGCTCGATGCCATTTGTGAGCGTTTGAAGCCTAGTTTGTACACAGAGGGCACATACATTGTGAGGGAAGGAGATCCAGTTGTTGAGATGCTCTTCATCATACGAGGTCGTTTAGAGAGTGTCACCACAGATGGTGGAAGGAGTGGATTTTTCAACAGAGGTCTTCTCAAAGAAGGTGACTTCTGCGGAGAAGAGCTTCTGACTTGGGCATTGGACCCTAAATCTGCAGCTAACTTGCCATCGTCTACACGGACAGTGAAAGCTATCAATGAGGTGGAGGCATTTGCTTTGGAAGCAGAGATGTTGAAGTTTGTTGCTTCACAGTTCAGGCGCCTCCATAGCAGACAGGTTCAGCAGACCTTCCGTTTCTACTCACAGCAGTGGAGAACATGGGCTGCAACTTTCATTCAAGCTGCGTGGCGGCGGTATTCCAAGAGGAAAATTGCAGAGATGCACCAAATGGAGGAAGAAGATTATGGTTCTGATGATGATGGAAGAGCCTTGATTACACGCACTGAAAGTTCTAGTTCATCAAGGAGTACTGGACTTGGTTCAGCCATCTATGCTTCCCGTTTTGCTGCTAAAGCCCTTCGTGGCCACAGGCTTCGTACACTTCAAAAGCCCCCAGAACCTGACTTCAGTGCTTACTACCAGAGCGATTGACTAGTTTTACGGCTGAAATATGAGGACTAGTCGCTGTGTCTCTGTCTTTACCCAATTCACATGCAGATAACAGTTTTAGCTTATATAGTGACATGTAATTATAACTTAGTTGTTTATTTCATATGGTGATTGGAGTTTTGATAAACCTACACCAGTTACATGTATTTTTACAAGAGATTCTTGGGTACTCAACGCTTGGGGACAGTTTAATGGCTGTGCTCCACACGTAAGTTGTATACGTCATGTTCATTTTATTACTCTATGAATGAACAAATACCTCTCTATGCTCGCTATTAGCTACTTATGCTTATAACTTGTGTTATTCTAGTAAGCAAAGAGCTGTAAAAGAGTGCGGAAGATAAGTACGTGTATATAGTATTGCCCTTGGGGTTCTGAGTTTCGCCATATTGACTTTTCATATTAACTGGGTCGTATCTTACATGATCTGCCCTGATTTCCTACGAATTGTGTCCAAGGTTTTCCCACAATCGCTGGGGATAGAAATTTCAGACAACGACGAAGAGAAGAGGCAAATGAAATATTACATCAAAGAATATAAATATGAAAGGGGTGTGCTTTCGTTGACTATATGTGAGCATTCAAAATCAGGTTGGGCGGATCTAACAAGACACTGAACCTCTCCTAGAAGTGTAGTGCTCAACTTCGCCACGCAGAAGATACTTCCAAATCAAAATCTTCCTCCCACCAAGTGCTTGCCTGCAGTATCACACAATGCAGGAACCAGACATTTAACTTAAGGAAACATGAATAAGGATAAGATAAAAGATCTCAAAATAAGACCACGACAGCAATAAATTGAGTCTGCTCAGTATTGACAGGAAGCAAGATATCCAGGAGATGTATATGTATCAGCTCAATCCACTTGTATAGTTGTCCAAATAAGGTACATAGACATGCACATATATCAACAATAAAAGTAGGAATCATATCATCAGAATATTAAAGTCAAACCGAGGTGGAATTGCACAAGAATTTGTGAAGTTTCCTGAGTTTTAATTCTCAATCATGTATTAAGAAGAATATTATATTTTTGGTACAAAAAGTAACATTACATTAAAGACAGTAGTGCATTCTTAGAAACAAATAGTACAAGAAAAAGAAAATGAAGAAAATATGATAGAGTATTTTGACACTCGACTTTGTGAAGGCAATATAAATGATAGCTCTAGTACCTTATTGCAAACACAAGAAAGACTTGAAATCATCATACACGATAAGCTAATCTAAGACTATATTCTACGTATACAAGGGATTCCGGTGTTGGGTCACAGAAAGTGTAAATTTCACCCAGAGAAGCAAAGGAGCATTAAAGTAAATAAATAAATATGATTACAAACATGCACATAATTAAAAGAGACTGATTCATTATTAAAGGTAGACCTTGTAGCCTTTTCGAAGAAATTCTAGAGAGCTTCCCTCTTCTTCTTGAAGTCCCAGGACCCTCAACAATTCATCTTTGGCCTAGATCAGCCAATAGATTAGCATGAAAGCGTATAAAGTTAAAAAGCAAATTAGGAAAAGTTTATGAGTTTACTTCACCAAGGGTGAAGCGGGTGGCACTCTCAGCTATGCAAGCATAAGAACCATCTGCTTGTTTAAGCATCACCTGCCAAGGACCTAAAAAATATTATAAAGTTGAGGTCCAGTAAAGTTTTGGTCAATGTCAAAGAAAATGAAGTGATCAGGAACAATTTGATTCAAATCAATGCTTGATAGAAAAATATATTGCCTACCAGGGTACTGACGAAACAGTGCTCCACTGTAATTGATGATATAAGGAGCTACGGCAACTGTCTGAATAATAGAATAAGGAAACAAGCAAAGCTCATTATTGCAAAAAGGATCAATATCTAGAGAACATTAAAAGAGGTGGTACCTTTGAATACTCTCTGATTCGAATGTAGAACACTGGAGTGAATTGAGAAAGAAAGCGGTAGTGCAAATCTTTGGGTGGGAAGCCCAGAAGGCCTAAATCAGCACTGTAAAGTCAATAGCTATAGTCTATCACTAATGAGTTCATTTTAAGGATTCAGGCATAAATCAAAAGTTAAAAATGGCACAAAAATATACCGCAGCGTCTCTAGTTCAAGATTAAATAGAAGCGTTGGCGTTGAAATGGCAAATTTTTCCTGCACAATCCAAGTAGTTACAGACTAACAGTTCACAATATACATCATGCAAAAGTAGCCTGGCAAAGACTCTGTATAGCACATTCTGTTCAATCACAGATAATTACTTTCATTAAGAACTGCACATATGCTTTGCTCACAATTTTTTTTACAAAATAGACAATACAAATTAAGCCGTGGACTGGCAAATGCAGATAAGCATGAAATTTCGTTAGCACATGAAGGATTTGAATTGAAAAAGGTGCAGTAAACCTTCTATGACAAAGATACCATACCACATACTGCACTATATAAGCAAGTTAGGTAATAGATAATTACTATCATTAAAAAACTGCTCTATGCAAGACAGTGTATAGTACATCAGGTTCAGTCATAGATAATTGTTGTCATTAACAACAGCATATATGCTTTGTTAACAAATTTCTTCCTTTCAAAAAAGGCAATACTAGCTAAGCTGTGGACAGCCAATGCAGATAAGCATGAAATTTTATTGACATATCAAGGGTTTGAATTGAAAATGGTTCAAGAGTCCTACTACAGCAAAGATACATACCACATACTGCTCTATATAAGCAAGCTCACGTGTACTGCAGTTAATGAATATGTATAATGATGGAGGATCACTAGACTGCCAACGACCTGTATCGTAAGAGATGAAAGGGTCAAATTCATTCTTTAAATCATGAAAAAGCGATTCAAACCTACACTTGGATACCACTAAGATATACCTTAAAAATAAGGGTGTGCATGGTGGGATGAAATGTTAAGAAGGTGAAAATGGAGGAGTAATATTAACATTGTATTTTAAAACAATATAATTCTAGATATATTCCTCATTGTCATTCCTTCATTTCTACCTTCTCATTTTAATTCCCACGTAACACACCCTATAGCAATCATGTAAACATTTTTTTCCCAAATACTTGCCTTCATTTTCATCTTCAAAGTCAAAATCAAGGGTGTTTCTAACAGATCTGAAAAATGAAGTGAGAGGCCCACCAGGGACGTCATCCAAAGAGCCTATGGTGATCCCATCAATCTGAAGCATAACAAAAAGCACAATTTAAAACAAGAAAGACAGACATTATTTTTTCTCAACCAATGTCAATCAATTGTTAATTATTATTGTTGACTTGGAAAAATACTTTTGGGAAGGATTTTTCTAAAGTTGACATGTAGTTGGGCCAATTCAAAAGAATATGTGTTACATTGGATTGGACTCCTTTCAGTTTTGCCCATCTTAATAATATATCATAAAAAGATGGAGAAAATGATCATCAAGGTTTTTTTTTCCATTACTGAATCCAGAGCTGCTTTGAACAACTGAGAGGCCCTGCGCTTTTCTGGCTTATCAGGGAATACCTACAATTAGAACAGAAATATAATTATATTTTCTCCATATAAGAGTATGAATCTATAAATGAATACAAGTGCTGCTTGCTTGGGAAGTGAAAACAAAATTGCATCTTCTTACTATGCAAGCTCTAATTTCCTTCTTCTCCCGGAGCTTTCTTACAACAGCTAAGGCAAGTTGAATGTTGGCGTCAATGAATTCATCTGAAGATCCCTTGAAATATTTAGGAATTTGAGAAAATTATGTGCAATGTAATCAAACAAACATGCCTACAAAGGTCTAGAAACTGTCAATTAGAACAATGTCTACATATATATATATATATATATATAGAGAGAGAGAGAGAGACACACACACACACACACACACGTGCATATACTCACACATTAGCATTTACATATACATACACATATCCACTTAAGTATACAAATATATACATGTATAGACAGAAATGTACATATATGAACATGCGCTTATACAAACATATGCACAAGTAAGTATGTATACAAATACATATATATAATCATGCACATGCATAATGTATACACACACACACACACATGTCTATGTGCGACTTTATTTTTTTAATATGAGAAGATTATTACAGGTGCTACTTTAAAAGACAAGAATTAGATTTTGAAGATAAAAATTCTCTTGCATAAATTTATTATAATTAAATTATACATTTTAATTTAATATTTAAGTAATAGGAAAATTGGATGGATCATATATTCATCCAAATATATGGGTCAACGGATGGATGGATACCCATCCACAAAATGAACCATGGATGGATTGAGTTACTTAAAAATATTTTTACTGGATTTTAAGCATGTCAATGTATCAACATTGACCTACCCATCACAATCCACCCAATCCTTCCATTTTCCACCCTTACCAGATATTAAAAAGGAAAAGGATATAACAACTGACAGTTCACAAACTGACAAGAATTATTAACTTCATCACCCATGATTGATGAGAGCAAAGAATGGTACCTTATAAGAAGAAAAGCTGCTGGGCAAAGGCCTGCAGACATAACCCCAGGGGCCAAAATCAGGAAAAGAAATGACAGCACATAAAAGCTAAGGCCAATAACCACAAAATCTAAGGTATGGCTCGAACATTTGTTCTCTCCATAGAAAAATGATAATGATATCTAAAACCCAAAGAAAGAATCTAAGCATCTTGAGTGCATTCAGATATATCAAAGGAAAATCTCCAAATGAATCGTCATTATAAGTGCATACTTCACAGTGAAATATGTGCAGTATGAGTATTATAAAAATAATAGTCATTTGAACTACAGCATATCCACATATGACAGATAAGTATATTAAGACTCGTATGGCTAACAAGAAAGACTGCAGATACTGACACGTACCAATGAGTAGTCAAATTTAGCCTTCAAACCATGCAAACACAACAAAAGACAATGGTAAAGCAATCATTTATGTCAGATGAATGTGATGATATGTGAACACAAATGATTCACACATTTTGGCTAATATTATTTTCGTTAAGATCACGGAACTGGTTTTCACTTTTGAACAGTAAGATGGCAGTTAATTACAAAACTATGTATGTAAAACCAGGCAAAAGTGCCTAACTAGTACTGCTTATAGTTTCAACGGTCTCCCAATTTTCTTCCCAGTCAATAGTCTAAAAGTGATTGATGGCATGTATTACTTCAGTGAACAAGAAGAATGTAAGAATTTATCTATTCAGCGAGAACATCAATCTCGTAATGCGCACCCAGCGTCTGATGCCCTTTTTAAACGGTCTAGGGGTAAATTTATATAAAAAATAAAATTATAAGACAAAGCTTCCTGTATCTTTACAAGCATTGTCTTATCAGCGGCAAAGTCATTAGCTATTACCAATCAAGTAAGAGCATTAACAGAGCAGTACAAGATGCAGCATTTCTGTTCGTATAAGAAAACCCATTACGATACTATGATTTGGCGGATCACATGGGTAGCCCAATATATGTTGCAGAATCCAAAATGAGTGAAAATTGAGTATGAACTTTAGCATTTTTCATGGAAAAGAAAAGGAAAAACTTGGAACTTGGAAGTTAAATGTAGATTATAAACACGGGTGAACCGAGCAATTGACTCTTCCGCAAGTGGGTTTTGCAACTAGCTACTATGTAATAACACTTCTTTTCCATTTTCAAGTTTTAGACATAAGGAGCCGCTGTACTATTGATTTGAGCTCATGCAAACTGAAAACGGAAACAGGAGGGGAAGGACTTTACGGGAAATCGATCTCCAGGCGAATTTTTCCGTCTTGAAGAGCATAAGCGAGAGAATTCGCAGCATCAGCGACGAGAACTTCATAGGATTTGGGTTTGTAAACAGAAACGCCGGCCTGGGGATCGAAACCTGGCGTTGTTGGGGCTACTTCTTTTTCAACGCATCGGATTATGGTACTGAATGGGAATTTTGGGAAAGATTGAGGGGAAGATAAAGAAGAGTGCAGTAAAGTGAAAGAGAGGGAAGAAGAAAGAAGAGGACGATGAAGGTGAAGCGAGCGAAGAAGGGTGAATTTGGAAGGTGGAGAAGAGAAGGCCATGGACGATAGTAGTGCCATTTCCGAAGTTCGTGCGGTGGCTACACTAGCAAGAAGGATAAAGGATAAAATGAAGATAGAGGGAAGGCGCTCTGGATTAACTAACATTGACAAGTTATATAACGAACAACTAATTAAGTAGACATATTTAATCTCTAAATTATTATCTTCATTAGTTCAATTTCTAAAAAATTATTAAGTGCATTCTCAAAGATAATAAATTCATTATAAATTAGTCATCTAGCACTTTTGAATCATTAAAAAGATGATGTGCAATTAAATTACATACAAGAATGAAATATATTTTTAATCCTCAAATTTTATTTTATATTTTATTTTCGTCATTTAATTTAATTTAGTTTTAAGTTTAAATGAAATTTTTATTTTTTGTATTGCTTTGATAATCTTTATCTTATATTTTTTTTTTAAAATTTTTTATTTTATTTTTATTTCTTAATTTATAAAAACCAATCAAATATTTTATTATCTTTAACACTATGGAGTTATTAAATAAAAAGAAACTTATGTGGTACCTTGATTGTTAGGGAGAAATTATTGGAAGTCACCGATAAATTACACAGTATTTTGTTAAACATTTTTAATTTGTTTGTGTTAAAAAAAATATTTAAATAGTTCTTAAAATTTAAATGACTAGAAATAAAATAAAATGAAGAGATGAAAGGGAAATATGATATAAAAGTAAGAAATTAATTTAAAATTAAATGAATTTAATGAATAAAAATGAATCTTTGAAATATAGTTATAAGATTAATTTATAACTAAATAAAATTAAGAAATGAAAGAGTAATTTTATATAAAATCAAATGATTAAAAGTACATTTTCACCCATTTTTAAAAGATAACTATCCATTAAATTTTCTTAAAATTAAAATTTGTACATTCACTTATATTTGAATATTAAAATTTGTACATTTTCAAAGGTTTTGTAATTTTAATAGCATATTGCTCATTTACTTGATATATAATTTATTGTCTACTACGAAGAAATATTTTTTCAATAAAGATAATTTTAACCTTCAAATTTAATTTTTAGTTTTAATACAAGCAAGTGCATGCAACTTAGGACAAGTTTGGTTTTAAGAATTTGAGTATGGGAAAAGGAATAGGATTGGTCACAATTTCACCATGACATTCCCTTTCCCTAAGAAATGCTGGTTCCATAGATATGGGAGTGGAGATTCTCTCAATCATTTGAAGGAATAGAAGGCATGATTCCATAGATACGGGAGTGGAGATTCTCTCTATCATTTGAAGGAATAGAAGGCATTTCTTGGAATCGAAGGAGAAATTATTTTAACACTCTTCATCTTCTTTATGCTATCTCCTCTTTGCTACTCTGCCTCCCACTTGAATGCCTCCATAGTTGCCAACCACATTACTTTTGTTAACATCAACGAGTTTTTATCACTACCATCAGCAAACACCCACATTTTTCTCTCCCTCCCTCCCTCTCGGATTCCAATCTGTGCAATGGTGAGTGCGTTCAGATGTCCCTGGCAAAAATGAAAACTCTAGTTTTGGTCATCTTCTTCGCCCATTTGCTCAAGTAATGTTAAGATTCCATTTCCATCCATCCAACATCCATCATTGTTGCTTTGTTTTGATTTGAAGAGAATAACCTTGAGTTTCAATTTGAGGGTTTTGGACTATTTGGGAGAAGAAGAGCAGATTTTGATATAAAGAGTTTCAGCCATTTGGGAGGAGAAGAAATTTTTATTTCAATATGAATAATTGTCAGGTTGTTTGGGAGGATAAGAGTTTTAATATGAAACTTCGGCTATTTGAGTTGCAATGGTGAAGAAGAAGCAAGAATGTTGATCAAAAGAGGAATGGAGGAAAGAGAAAAACATAATTAATTATTAATTTTTTTAAAAAAAGGATATTATAGTAATTTAATTAATCTTTATTCTTATTCCTACTCATTTTTCTAATATTATACCAAACACAATATATGAACCTAAGATTTTATTTTATCAAAATTCATTCTCATTTCCTATCAATCCTTGAACCAAACCTAGCCTTAAGTTTCAAAAATCAAGTGCATTACTAGTCATACACTTTATTTTTTAAATTTCAATACAATTGAGACACTATTCAAATTCTAAATTAGCAAGTGAGATCCTAACTTTATGTTGAAATGATGAGGGGCATAAGTTTTTGAGTCACTGGTTCAACTATCTAGACATCAGTTCAATAGTTGAATCACCAAGTCAAATTGATTTAATATAATTCAATTGCATAATCATTTCAATCATAAAATTTGAACCAGTTAAATGTTCCAATCCAATGAATAGATCATTTCTAAACCTGGAATAAATCATTTCGCACGTAACTTATGTCCCTTAAACAATGAATGAGAAGAAAGCTATAGGAAAAATTAATCATTCAGTCCTTATATTTTACAAAATGTTACAAATTGGTTCTTTACACATTATTTTTTTTTTCAATTTGCTCCTTACAGTTTTAATATTTTGCAATATATGCCTTGTCGTTAATGCCAATCATGATGCTGTTATATATGTGGTGATATGGCAAGACAACATTGCGTAATTTTCTTTTTTAATTTTGGGAATGGAAGGCTACAGTAAGACCAAAGTGACTCATGGCTAGGGCTCTGGGACAACCAATTAATCAGATATAGAGATGAATGAAGATTAATTCATTAATTCATTTAGGGACGACCAAGTGATCCGGGACAACTATTGCACAACAAAATAAACTAAGGATAAACAAACTTTGGATAAAAGGATCTGGTATTTTTTTTTTTAAAACGTAAGAAGTTAAATGTGATATTATTTAATAAGTGCAACACCATTTTAGGTATTACGATGAATAAGAAACTAAGATAATTTATTGATAAGTAAAAGACTACAAATTTTAATCTTTTATAAATTAACAGTTTTAAATTTTTGGTAGTTAGATCATTACAATAAAATTAAAAGACTAGTGGGTGGATTGAATTTTTAAAAAAAAAAATTAGGAGAACATTGTAATTTGTGACAAAGATTAAATTGGGTAATAATTTTTTTTAATTTTAAAATAAATTAAAAATGATTAGATCACAAAGTTTATGATGAAAATGCATATTAGAAGATAAAAAAATTACTTTAACTTTCAAAATAAAACTTTAAAAATCTTAGTTTTCACGTATTCTTTTTTCATGCTTTCGAATTTGAAATCTTTATTCAGTAATAACTTCATAACCCAAATTATCTAAAACAAGACAAAGACTTTTCCAATTCACTGTTTATTAAACAAATGAGAATTGAGAGGTGTGGTGGCTTTTTACATCAATGAGGCTGCAATGTTAACAATAATGAGGAAAATACAATATATGTCATTATCTGATGTGTATCATCTAGAGCGTACAACTACTTATATAGATTAAAACTTAATTTTGACGTTTCATGAGGTATTTTTTGATTTAGTTTCTCATTAAATTATGTTTCTTAAATTAATCCTTCAAAATTTGATATTTCTCTCTTCAATTCCCACATGTAAACATATAGAGGACATTACTGATAGTAATAATTATAGTTGTCAAAATCGCGAGTTTATTATTTGAATTTACAAGTGTACATAAAAAAAATGAGTTAATATAAATTTGGGTAAACTCGTGAGTTGACTTATTGAATCTACCGAGTTTACGATTTTAATGTGTCCACTAACTTGTAAAACCAGCAATATAATCATTTAAACTTAACATTAAATACGATATAAACAACTTCTTTTCTATGAAATCTTTACAATTTATTTTATTACAAGTTTGAATATGCATAAAAAATAATAAAATTACATTTAATATATACTTATTAAATAAAATAAAATAAATATTATTTAATTAGTTATATTAAATAATTATTTATGTATGACTATCTTAAAATATTCATGTTGAGTATTACAAATTGTGAAATATAAATAGCTTTTATTTGATTAAGTATAATTTAAATTACATTTGAATAGCTTTTTAATGTATATAATATTTAAAATATAAAATTACATATTTTGATAATTATTTATTAATGGAGGCAAACTCTTATGAGTTTGCGTTACAAATTTACCTTTCTTTTACGAGTTTATCTAAACTCGTGAATTTAACAACTTTGTCTGATACATAATAATTTAATTTATAAAGAATTAAAATTTTTCAAAAAAATGTTTACTTATAAGTGACCAAAATGAGAACTTAATTTTATAGAAGACTAAATAAATAATTACTTTGTGTGATGAATTAAATTGATAAATATTTTATCAATAAAATACCAAAATGAAAAATTTTCTCTAATAGTACATGTACGTAGTAATGCACACTTACAATTCTAACTGATAGCTGCCGGGTAACGATTCATACACAATGTATTGAATGTGATGATGACAGTACCAAAACAAAGAAAAGAAAACAACATAAACTTCCTCACAAGCCTAACTAAGACATCGATGTTTCTTAGTACAACATTGACTCTCTTTCCCCAGAGTTATATTTATGGAATTTGCATTATGGTTTGAAAGATGAATTTCAAAGTCTTGTGTTTGATCGGCTATTAAGCTTTTCCAAATAAAAATCCCCACCATGTGTTTATATAAATTTTTATTATAAATAAGTATACAACATATTAAAGAAAAAACAACAACAACGACAACTTATTGTATATTTAATTCACTATTTTTTTTTATGCTTCATGTATTTTTTTTAGAGTCAAAGTTCTTTCTCAGTAACTTAATGGTAAAACAGTTAACTATTAATTGACTGGTCGTAGGTTAAATATTATTTAGGGGGAATTTTTAGTTCTTGCTTTTCTAACCTAGTAATTGTATGTGTTTGTTGTTTTCATATTTTCAATTTAATACTTTTTAAAATATTTAAAAGTTAAGAAAAATAAAATAAAATTAGTTTTCTACTTTTATATTTTGTGATAATTTGATCACTCACAAATTATTTGTGACAAATTAGTCCCTTACAAATTTAAACTTATACAAAACCAATTCCTCATAAATTTAAATTTTTACAAAATCAATTCATTCATTTGGATCTCTAAGGATCTAATTTTGTATAAAATAGAATTTTTAATAGACTAATTTGTCATGATAATTTATAAAAGACTAAATTGTTACAACATATAAAAATAGAAGACTAATTTAATAATTTTCTCAAAATTTAAGAATAGTAAATCCTAATAAAATATAGTGGTTTGGATTTTTTAAGGATTTAAAGATTGTATAATAAAGTATATTCCTTTATTTTTATAAATAACAACTAGAGAAAAGCTTTGAAATTTTTTGGTAAAAATATAAACTTAAAATTTTTCACGCTCATTCGAAGAGTTTCAAACTCAAATTTTAATAAGAATATATATCGATATGGTGCTTGTTTCTATATTTTCAATGACTACAGGTATAAGATTTTTTGTATTCACATATGTTTGTAAATTCATGTAGCTTCTCACACTAGAACTCTCCACATTACAGGCACTTTCAAGATTTGACAAAGAGACTAATTGTCAATATCTTTGTTGAAATCCAAAGTTGTATTATTTAATTACCTCATAGTAAAATAAACATAAAAAATTACAATTCAAACGAAAGAAAAAAAAAAAAAAAAAAAAGGAGTGAAGGCCACCAACAACTGCCTGCCGACAACATACGCAAACAAAAGTGGAAATCCCAATCTTGCAATGAAGAAGAGGACAACCAACGTTATCTGATGATTGTCACATAAGATCTTAGACGCAGTTGTTGCTTCAAAAACCTCACCTAATCACACCCAAATGATAGCTCCCCATGTTTCAGTTCAAGTGTTACTGTCCTGTTTGGGAGCCCAGAAATTGAAGGATGCTAGCTACCTCCATTTTTTGTTTTTTTTTAAGGAGAAAAGAATGGTGAAGACTGAGGCATGCCACCGCATGCTTAGTTTGACACCCCAACCGAACAACTCCTACATTTGGCATTGCACATAAATTCAAACTGTGTTAACAAACTCAAAGCATGCGATTAGTACCATTATTAGCTGTCCATAATGTCGGATTTTCTGTTACTTTTGCGTCTTAATTCTATCGTACTCCCTCATGTTTCATCATTAAACTTCAGATTAGGGTGTAAACATCACCCCGATTTGGACCTACTCCTTTGTGGGCCCTCCCCCTACATATCTTATAGGTAAGAAATCAAATGCTAATCATAAAAAAAAAATGTAGCATCATGATTTGGGTTAAATTGCTCTTTTGATCATCTTTTTTTCAATTTGGCTATTTTAGTCTTAAAATACTTTAGTTTAATCCTTATTGTTAAATGTCGATAGGTTAGAATACCGTATAATATCTAAAGTTTAAATATGTTAAATATATTATACAGAGCCCACTCATATAGGGTGCTTATTAAATAAGGATAAAAGAATAATTATATGAATTATTACTAAACTCTAAACTTAATTAGTTTTTTTTATAAATATGAGTTAAACTATTATAAGATAGATAACTGAAATTAAAGAGAGATTTGAGATGCTTTGAGAAGAATACATACAAGTATTCTGTAGTTGTATTTGAGAGGAGATTTAGGTTGTGAAAATCCAAAATACATCCAATACACTGTAAGTATCTCATTCGATTAGTAATCTTAATCAGATTTCGATTAGTTTCCACAATTAAAAAAAGTATGTAAGTCTCTTATTTTAAATCTATGAATGTGTTCATTTATTTTATTTCCTTTACCATCTATGCTATTTGTAAATTGGAGTTATCCAAATATAATTTTAGTCAGAAGTGAATTCTTAAAACTGTAATCTATATTTAAATATTTTTATATAAAAAGTGAGTTTTTTTTATTAATGTAATTTGTTTTATGTAAAAAAAAAAATTCTCACTTTTATGCAGATGAGAATTTGAAAAACAAACGTAATTTGCATTGAACATCTAAAACTAAATCAAACGAGACTCTCTGTAAGACTAATTCATTTTTTTGTGTGCAAATTTATTATTTTTCTCTTTCAAACCTGGTATCAAACACATTTGTAATGCTAAATTTTATTAACAAGATAAATTAGTTATACCATAAGTTATATTAATTCTTATTTAATATTCCGAATTTTCATTATTTATGCCAACTAATTACAATGGTCATTTAATCTATGTGACATCACATCTTACACACGTGAATAAAATTCACTCTATTATTTATCTTATTCTTTTTGTTAACATAAGTTATTTTTATTTAAAATATTATCATTGACTATATTAATTGAACTTAAAAAACATTAAGAGAAATATCATGATAGAAATTAAATAAATTCTTATTTAATGATATAAAAATTTAGTTATAAACTTTTAAAACATATAAGTTAAATAAAAAAATTTAATAAAATAATTAAACATATATTTGAAGAATTCCTTAAAGAAAAGAAATAACACTTAAAAGATTATAAATTTAACGTATTTATTATGAAGAATTCTAAATTTGAAAATTATTAAATCAAACTGTATGATCAAATTTTATTTACTCTAAAGATCTCATAATCTCAAATATATAATAAAGGGGTCAAAGGATCCCATGCGTAAGATTCTTTGAAGTGGGAAAAAAAAAAAGTTGATTCTAAGATTAGTATTTTTTAAATTTAAAATTTTTTATATAAGTTACTTATATTAATCTTATGGTTGTTAAATGTAATTCCTCAAAAAAAACAATGATGTGAAAGCAGAGCTGGGGGTAACTGGGTGGCTTGATTTCACATTGTTTGCCATACCTACTTTCTTTTATAGGTAGCAAAAGACGTCTATACAAGTTCGCACACATGAAACGGGTCTGTATCTATCTTTTAGGTTTGAATTTGTAGTAAAATGGGAATAAAAATATTTATTTATGAGATATCTTTTAATTTAAATTATACTGTAGGATAAAGGATTAATTACTATCAATAAGATAGTAAATACCGTGAATGATATAAAAAAAAAAGTAGATAACAAAAAAACATGGTCTATTTCATTAACTGTAGATGGGTCAAAGTAGGAGTCCAGGACACAATCACAACCATTAATATTTGTCTACAAAAAGAATTTATTTATTTTTTTGTTGAATAAATAAAAGTGATGGTCCCTAGCTAGCGTCCAAAATACAGCACAATGAAAACTTCTGCATATCACCTTGATCTAAACAGTCCAGGTTGACATCAAATGCTGTATCAGTTATAATTACAATAAACAATCACTTCAATCCAAAAATTTAAGCCCTTTAACTAAAGGGTCATCAATAATTCCACAGTAGTCTGATCTTGAATCTAACATATGCACACCCTTCAACATAGCATTATGAGATCAAATCTTCAAACTGCTGAAGCCCAGAAGAATTGCTTTCAGAAATAATTAAATTTGGCTGCACTCAAGTTCGAGAGAGAGAGAGAGTGTGTGTGTGTGTGTGAGTGTATATATATATATTGGAAATTTAAGTATGTGAGTTCCAAGTGACAAAGAAACCCATGGAGAATCCATCAGCAAAAGTAAGTAATACCATAAACACAACCTCAGATAAGAAACCTAAATGCATTTCCAGTGTCTGCGAGTAGTGATTCATAAGTACAAAGGAGAAAAAAAAGGTGGAAAATCGATACTTTATAACATGACATGTATCTATATATGATTTATATATTTAGAAATATGGACAGTGTGTTGATTGTGTCGTGTTTATAGTTTGAGGGACAAGTCAAGCTTCTGCAGATCCTCTGCGACAGGCCTTGGAGAAAGCTTTGGAAACCTTGGAGTCCCAGAAGCCAAAGATGACTCTGTTTCTGTCCAAACATTTAAATTTCCGAATGAAACCTTCTGGAAACGAGAGAAGCCAGAAAAGGGAGGCTGAAGATGGTGGGGCTTGTGAATCATGGAATGGAGGTGAATCCCCAGCGGTCTGTTATAGGAGCCATGCAAAGGAAGAGAAGCCATACATGAATAATAATACCTCTGTCCAAATTCTGCAGAAACTGAAGCACCAACTTTGTTGTTGTTGTTGTTGTGTCCTCTTTTTGCCAAAGTTCTCTCACGCTTGTGTGCGTTTTGGTGTCCCCCTAGTGCCTGCGAGCTGTAGAATTTCCTCTGGCAGTAGTTGCATGAGAAAATCCTGCCATGGGGAGATTCAGAGGAGGAGGAGGAGTTAGAGAGGCTTAGATCCAACACAAGACGAGGAGGTGATGAAGATGAACTACGTTGGTGACTTTGATCCTCTGTTTCTGTCTGTCTCTGTCTCTGTCTCTTCTCTGTTTGGCTGTCCATTGAAGTGTCTGCAAAATCAAATTGATGCTTTCAAATTCTCACAAGGGCATGGCTCTGACCTTCTTGTTGATGATGATGGAGTTTGGTTTAACAGCAAGAAAGATGAAATTTTGTGTAATTGATGTAACAACAGTAAATGCTCTGTGCTAATGCTGTGTGGAAGTAGATATCACTATTTTACATTTTCGAGGTCTTTATATAGCAACACCTAAAGACTAAAACATCGTTGTCAGTATATCTAATATTTAGAGCAAGAGCTTATCACCAAGGGCGTGTTTGGTAGGAAATTCCTTTAGGTATTTAAAAAAAATTATAGTTGAAAAAATAAAATTTTTATATTTGTAATTTAGATCTCCTCGTATTTTTTGTCTTAATATTATTGTTAGGTTCAAGAGAAATAAATATAAAGTAAATTATATCCACATATATTTAAATATAAGAGACTCACGTAAGTAGTTAACATAAGTTATTATGTATCTATCTCTCTCTAACATAATAACAATACGAGAGAAATAGATATGAGGAGATTCAAATTTTTATATTTGACATAAAGTTTTTAATATAACGTGTGGTAGCCTCTTGCCATATTTGAAACCTCTCCAACATTGGAGAAAAGTGTTTATTATTGTAAATATTTAAGTATACCATTGGTGCTGCTTAAATAACACCCATATTAAGTATTTTATCTTCCGGTCTTTGAAGAAAAATATACATAATAATAAATTTATATTAAATACACAAAATGCAACATTACACACACTTGCATGTGCATTCTCACGTGTAACACAACACAATATCATACAAGAAAATATTATTATAGTCATTCAGTTATTGATTAATTTTTAATTTAATCCTTAATTGATATTTTATTATTAATTTGATCTCTTACTTATTAATTCATTCTCAATATAACATCTCATTAATTTCTATTCTCAATTTAGTCCCTCACTTATCAAAATGTTATTACTTTTGGTTTCTCACTAACTTAAATGTTAACACATTTAATCTAAATTTATAGATTAAACATGGAATATGAGATTAGTGAGTGAGCAAAAATAATAATGTTATGAGGAATGAGGGGCCAAATTTGAAAATAAAAATTAAACATCATATCAAAATAACATTTTACTCCAATGTCAAACAAAAATAAAAAAGAATTGATAATGCAAACAACATCCATTGTGCTAATAATTTGAGAAAAGAAGGAATGGGGATGAATTTGGATGGTTTGGTTTCAATCTCTTTACCTCTTTTTTGGAGGCTTTACTTACTTTTATGAGCCCAGAACCTAGGAGGAACAAGCAGGTACAACTTTTGGTAGCGCATTCTCCTTTATTAATGTTTGCTCTTTTTGTTTGTCTTCCCACTTGTCTTTTACATTTCGTTCATGCCTTCCCTCACACGTCTTTTTCTGTTTATTAGTGTCTCTAATCTATCACAGGCTAAAGTTCCAAAATAATACAGCCCGCTATTCAATTTGAATCATCCAAAATGTGAAATTTATAAAATGTTTATACAACCTCAGTGGTTTTAGGTCTTCTAGCCAACTCGACTTATATCATATCATATTGGATTGGGTTAAAAAATAATTTTTGTTTTGACTAAACCAAATCAAGCCTTAAGTTTACTAGATATCTAATTGGGTTTTTTTTTATTTTAATCACAAATTTCTAAATTCAAAGTTTAATTTTTTTTTTCATTCAATCCATTTTCCAATCTTGATTATTTTCATTTGACCTCGAAGGAAAAAAATTATTAATAGAAAATTATTTTATGTATTCTCATCACTTATTAGTTGGGGCAAGATCCTAATTCTTAAAAAATTACTCTATAACCAACCATAAAATCAAGCAAGGTTTTAAACTTTTGTACAAACTCATTCCAACTCATATACACCCCTAAAGTAGGCTTCTAAAATTCAAACTAAAATTGAAATTCTTAAAAGTATGAAGTTTGTAAATTATCTCTAAAATTAGAGAAATATAAAGAATTAGAGAAAGAATATGTAAAAAAAAAAAAAAAAAAGAAGTAAACCTAGTACATATTACTACTGCTTACGTCACCCTTTCTCTAACTTAAGAAATTCATGAGAATTCAAAATAAATAGTGTTTTTGTATTTTGATAACTGGACTTATCTTGTAACCTAATTTCTTAACCAAGTTGGTGGACTTAAAGTATCTTCACATCAACGCTTGTTATTTAGCATATACAATGGTTGTGTTTATCTTTTTTAAAGTGTATTATAGAAGTGCACATTGCTAATGCTAGCTAGTGGTCCTCACATAGACAACTATTATAGACTATGCATGCCTTCAAAGTTGAAACATAGGGAGCTACACCCCACTATGTAAGGCTTGACATCTCATCTATAATCTAGTTAATTAGCTCATCATCCTATCCCCTCTCATGGTATTAGAACTTTAACATGTTTTGTCCTTATCATTTTTTTGTGACTATGATTGAATCTCACAATTATGTTTAGTTTGATCATTCTTATTTTGACTCATGTTTAAAGAATGAATCAATAATATTTTACTCCATAACATCATTTGGCAGTAGAAAGAAATAATATACGAGCAATTAATTATATTTCTATATTACCTAATCTTAGTTTTGTACAAACTCATTCCTACTCTAGTTAATTGGCTTATGATCCTACTCTCTTTCATGGTATCGGAACCCTAAACTTGTTTCTTTCTAATTCTCCTCTTGTGATTATAGTTGAATCTTACAATTATATTTACTTTGATCATTCTTGTTTCGACTCATATTTAGAAATTGAATCAACAATACTTTACTTCATAATATCATTTTGCAATATAAAATAATAATAAACTGGCAATTGAATATATTGATGCATTACCTAATCTTAGTTTATTCTTCTAGCTAATTGCACTCACTCATATTTTGGTAAAAACATAAAGATTATATTTTTATTATTAATCAACATATGAAAATTTAATAGTTTAAATTTATAAACTATAAATCTGATCACATACCATATATATTAATTAACATAAAATTTAAATTATTAAATTTTTATTTAACAATCCGTCTACTTAAATATATTTCCTCCAAAATATGAAGGAATGGTTTTGGCCTGGCATAGCACTCGATAATTGAAGCCTATTCTAGGAATTTCAGGAGGCGTGGCACTAGTTTGATTGATGTCCCTTCTCCTACATGAAATGAACCATCCCAACTTTCTCAATCATATTCTTTCTTTCTTCTTTTTCCAGTACCCTTCTTCTGGCCCACACACTATGAAGCACGACGCCATGCTGGTCTTTAAAGTTTTTTTTTTTTTACCACTGTACTTTAGTATAAATGTTTAATGTTAAGATGACTACGCCTCCAAAATTATTTATTCTAAATACTTGATTTTTTTTTAAAAAAAATTAATACGTGTATTGAATGGGGAATATTTGTTCCGGTCAAACAATCAGTCTTCAAAGTAATTTTTTCCTATATTTGATATGTTTTTAGATAGATTTATTTTATATATGTAAAAAGTCAATCATAAATAATTATATAAATATATTAAAAATAAAATGCATTAAATATATTATTATCATATCAAATTTGTACTTTTATAGCTAACTTGATTTCTTTATTTTATAATAAGTCTATCAATAATTTGTTGATATAGTCCTCTCACTCACTAGTAAAACTAAAATTTGAACGCACTTTTGGTTTATTTAATATCATAAAATTTAAACAAAGTTGTTCCCATATTTTATGATAATTCAATTTTGCTCATATTATCAATCTAATATATATATATATATATATATATATATATATATATATATATATATAGCACATTTACTTTCTTAATATTAACTGAAGTTGGACTAAAGGTTTTAACATTCAGATTGTTGAAAAATTAAATTCAGAACAAATTAAATTAAGGATGAAAATTAATGAGAAATAAATTGAAAATACATGAATAAGTTGATGACTAAATTAAGAATCTAATTAATTTAAAGGATCAAAATAATATTTTCCCCAATTTTATAAAATTATGCTCTCGACAAGAATGGATATGGACCAGAAAATCATGCCTGTCAGATTTAGATAATGGTACAAACAAAGAACCATGAACACATCATTCAAAACCCGCTACTACTTTCCTTCCACACGGAAATTCTCTATCATAGTATAAACTATTGTACCTTAAAGGTGTTTTTCTCTGTTCAATGACTTAATCAGAGGAGGGAAAGTCACCTTTGATCTTTAATCCTTTTGCAAGAACCAGACACACTAATCTAACTAATAAAACATATCCCATTTGATTACGACCTTTCTAGATCTTTGTATTTATAACTTTACAAGTATGTTTCTTAAAATTCAAAAATTCTAATCAATTTATTACAGTGTAGTTCTTCGTTCAGATTCTCATAATCTTGATACAATAAAATCTATTTCTATTTTCATTATTGCACGAGAGGTTTTCTTAATCTCTCCCTCTACGAAAAGACAATCTCTGCAAAAATTCTCATACATGGAAAATATTACCATCACGTAATTGATACAAGTGATAGTCACGATTCTAATATCGAAACTTTAAAATAAACTTAGCTTAGTCACAAACTTGATTACCTCTATAATTTACTCTCTACAAGTTACAACTCAGCACAATGATCACTAATAGGTCAATGAAGCCAGATCCCCTCCAGTAACACTGGAGTGAACTGTTTTCTCCAGTAAAAAGTGGGTCATTTGATTTAGATCCAATGGTTTTAAATTTTTGTATAAAATATATTTTTAAAAAATTAAAAAAATGTTTTTTATAGATAAATATATATTTATATTTTAAATTTTCTTATAATAAATGATATATAGTTAAAAAATAAAAAAATTAAATTATTTTTAACATCTCACATTTTATTTTGCATATTTTAGAATCTATTTATGAACTAGATATCATTATGTATAAAAAAATAATTTAAAATATTAATATATATATATATATATGTTTTATAAAAATAATTATTTTTTAATTTTTAAATATATATTTTATACAAAAATTGAGAATTATTAAATCTAGATCCAATTACTCTAATACATTATTACAGAAAACAATTCCCTCTTACTGGAGGGGATCCGCGTGCCAGGTCAACATTGCATTTTTCTTCTAATGTACAAAGTTTCAAACTTAATTAGCTACGGAAGGACATATAATTCAGATAAACCTAAATCTATATGTACCAAAGAATATGCAAATCCATTTTATTCCCTTTAAACCACATGTAAAGTTGCATTTTATGGTTTAGTTCATGAATTTGTGGTGTTTGAGTTGATAGTAAAAAGTTGTAGATAGTATGAAGATAAACTTATCTTTTGTTCTTCTGGTTTTGTCTCAACTATTTTTGTTTTAGACACACAGAATCTACACTATTCACCAATGCTTAATGGCAAAGGCAATTCCACCTTGTTCTTCTTTCGACATGACGTCTTCCTTACATGCAGTGCACAAGAAATGGACTTAGCTGCTTTTTCAGAATATTTTCATATATAATTGTAGTTTCTTATATTGTGCTTTTTTTTTGTTTGTTATTTTGTATATATTAGGAGAAAGTAATCTAAGGATTATAAATTTAATATATTTACTATGAAAGACAACAAATTTTGAAGCCATTTTAAAGGATGTTGAGATCAAAAATTTGTGTACGTTAATAAATTCTGATATCAGACATCAGATTCCTTCAAAACATTAGATCTGTCACTCATAGGATAGTCATATAAAATTTAAAAAACTTGATCTCAAAGATTTTTAGTATAATTTAATTATTTAAAGTCTTCTATAATAAATATCTTATACTTAATAGTCCTCAAATGTAACTAACTGTTAAAATAAAAAAATTGTTAGATTATTTATAAGTATTAATAGTCAAACTTTTATTTAAAATGTCTAAAATAATTTAATAATCTAACTGTTCTCTGTTATCAACTTTCCAATGTTTGACTTTTTTTTTCTATCTTTTCAATTTAAAAAAGAAGAATAACACTTGAATAACTACTATCACACACTCAATTCAACAAGGGATAATGAGGAAGAAGTTGAGGAGAACCAACTTGAGCTGGTACGGTTGAGTTGGCACTCAATTCAACATTAGATCTGTTACGGGGTTGATCAACGGTGCACTACACCCGAAAAACTGTGAGAGAAAGATAGCACAAAGGATTGAGACAAGGGGGATTCCAACAGTTACAATACAAGCAACCACCAACAGAACAACAACATTCTCATTTGGTAAGCCAGTGGATGAAAATGAGAAATGTGCATACGGATGCAACAAGGGAAAGTAAGATGAACATTAGTAAAACAGGTGTATCACACAGCATAATTCCAAGCCACATTTTAGCAGACAAGTAAGCAGTACTACATACTAAGGAAAGAAATCTCTTTTTTTGCTTAGAAAAAAAAAAAACAAAGGATATTGACACAGAAACTGCTACACAACAAGATCTTAAGAATCCATTTAGTAGTTAGAATTGATACAATAGAAATAAGAATGAGAATGGAAATAAGAGTAGGAGTGGGAATGAAAATATTAAAATGTTATTTGATTGGGAATGAATGAGAATAGAAATATCTTCTTTTAATTCATTTAATTAGTAGATTACACATGGGAATCAATTAAATAGTGTACATATTTTACTATATTATCCTTTATCATAAAACTAAAAAAAAAAAGGCATATACCTTTTTGAACTATTATTTAATAATATAATTATATATTAATATATATTTAATAAATTAATGATAATTAATAATATTACTTTAATAATAAATAATAATAATAATAACAATAGATAATAATAAATTAGGGTTTTAATGTATTACAGGGGTATTTTTGTTTGAAAATTATTATAAATGAGAATACTTTTGTCAAATATATTTTCATTTTCAAGAGACTAATCTCATTTCATAACTTTAATTAGAGAGAAAACTCTCCCTTATATGAGGGAGAGCAGGTTTCTTAAAAAATGAGAATAAAACTTTATTTGTCAACCAAACATGGTTTCTATTTCCATTCCCTCACCTTAATTCTAACAACTAAACGGGTCCTAAGTGTTCTTATGCGATTTGAAATTTCACATGGTGTCTAACGCAAGTCTCTGACATAAGGTTGAAGACATATATGGCTCCTTTTTATAGTATTCTTGCCTCATAGATTCTTTGCTGAGACTTAAAGCTTCAGAATTAAAAACTAAGGTGGCCACATCTTTCTGCAATTCATCTATGCCCGGGAAATATGAAGTTTGATATATCTCAATCAAAAGTATGGACATATTTATTTAAAGCATTTTCTTTTTTATTGTGTGTACTCCATATCCAATGACGTAAGAGTAATACAACACAAGACATAAATGCTCAATTGGTGAATTGATTAGAACACCAAAATCCACATTAAGTAAGAGGCGTACCGTTGGAAGGCGACTGCCAAAATTGCTGAGCTTTGAATTGATGTCACCAAAAAGTTGAAAGCTGGAGGGCAAGTACGCCAAGTTTTGCTTGCACTAGTGAAATAACAGCGTCTATTTGTAGCACAGGAATAAGCAGAACAATTCCAAACAAGACAATACCACTGCATTTTCCCTTATTGTCCAAGCAGCAAACACACAAATAAGCAGTTCTTACTCCTTACAAGGAAAATGAAAAAGGGTGTTGAAAATTAAAATAGAAAAAAAACAACTTCCTTTGAGCAGCAAAATCACTTGGCATTCCTTGCAGATGAAATTTCAAGAAAGCTTTACTGTACCAAGTGTTCTCATGGTATTTCAATATCTACCCACCCAAAGAACCAGAGTTTTTTTTTCCTACTGCTTAGTGGAACCCAACTGAATGTCTTCTTAGTTCTTTTCTATCCCTCAATCTTAGAAGATCAATCTACGCATTATCATTTTTCTAACCAACAGCACAAACCCATTGCACTTGCAAATGATTCATGTAATTATGTTAGATTCCTATTACAACTTAAAAGCGAAAAACGAAGGCAAGTGAAAACAGATGTACAATCTTATGGCCAAAAAAGAAAAATCTACATATTATATAAGGTTAAAGAATTCCACTGATATCAGAAAAGCTAAGTAACTGTTTCATATGACAGACCTGTCCTGTACTTCTGCTGATTGAAGCATGCTCTTCTAGTAGTGGTTGCTCCAAAGAACCTACACCCCCTTTCAAGCCCAGTGTTGTCCTATCAAACTCTTTAAAATCCTTAGGGGGTGAAGCATGTTCCTGCTTAGCTCTAAGGCTAGAGCGGAGATGATAAAACTCTTGCGCTTAAAAAATCCAAAGCTAATGGTAACAATCACAAGTCGAACTGACAATACCCAACCAACGCATCAGAAGAGGTAGCAAGACAAGAACAAGACGTAGGGGATGAAAATTCTTTCGATTGCAATCAAGCCAAGAGGCCAAAGAAATTGTCTTCGAAGGTGTGGTTGCAAATAACCAAGTTAGAGGATGGAAGTGCACAATGCAACCAATGCAAAAAGCTTTGTAGGAGACTCAAATAAAGGTACTTCACACTTATCACGTCATTTGCTTCTTTGTAAGAAACGTGTATTGCCAGACTTTAGGAAATATAATAGGATGGGTGAAATTGATGGGTTGTCATTCACTTTTGATTGGAAGAAAAGTTGATAGATAGTTTCAATTTTTCTTGTATATGGGAAGTTGCCATTTAGTATTGTTGAGTTACTTGCTTTTAAATATATATTGCAAACTTTTTCACCAAAAACTAAGTCAATAAGTAGGCATACAACTGAGGGAGATGCTATAGGTGTTCATTTAATAGAAAAGGAGTTTGTAATGGAGGAGTTAGCAAAAACACCTAGTAAGATTGCTTTAACTTCAAATAAGCTGAACATACTGATGATGAGTATATGTGTATAACAACTCATTAGATTGACATTAATTGAAAAATGCATAAATGAATAATTTGCTTCAAAGTTATATCATTACCTTTTATTGGCATTTCTTTAGTTGATGAGTTAGCCTCATGCTCGTCTAAATGGAAGATTGAGGAGAAAATAGGTAGCATTACATTAGACAATGTTAGTTACAATAATGCGATGGCTACTTATTTAAAAATGAGGTCATGTATTTCTAAAAATTTAGTGTGTGATGGAATCTTTTTCCAAATTTGATGTTCATGTCATATTTTGAACTTAATTGTGCAAACTGGTATAAAAAGAGTAGACAATGTTATTTCAAAGATCCATGATGGGGTGAAGTTCATTAAAAAGTCAGCCCTTAGAAGAAAGAAATTCTATGATTTGGCAAAAAGAAATTTTAATTTGGTTACAACACGAAAATTTAGGACTGATATATGTGTGAGGTGGAATTTAACATTTTTAATGCTTGAACATGCCCTCTACTAACAAAAAGTGTTCCAATATTAAGGAAAATGAATCATTGTTTTGGATCATTTGTGCTTTCTAATGAAGAGTGGAATAAGGTTAAAGAACTACACAAATTTCTAAAGCCTTTTTATGATGCTACCCTTGTGTTTTCTACCACTAAGAATCCAACTTCTAACATTTATTTTAAAGGAATGTGTAGAATCAATCTATGCTTGTTTGAAGCTTACAAAAATCCACTTGATTTCATTGAGGATATGATTGCAAACATGGTTGTAAAATTTCAAAAATATTGGGATGAATATAATTTGTCACTTTCTTGTATTGCTGTATTGGATCCAAGGTTGAAGCTCAGATTTATCAAGTACATTTTCAACAAAATATACAGTAATGCTGATGAGCATATTCTAAGATAATTAATACTCTATGCGGTATTTGAACATTATAAAGACAAACATAATCTGGATGCTTCATCAAGTGTTAGAGATTCTAAAGATCCTAGAACATATGATATGGATTCTGATGCTTTTGAAGACTTTATGAGTTCTTGATTACCTAGGTAGAGTCACAGGCAAAAAGATAGAGTTGGACATTTATTTGAATGAACTAAATGATGATTTGAATGTAGAAATTGACATTTTAAACTATTAGAGATCAAATGTTGCACAGTTTCCTAAGCTTACAATAATGACTCGAAATATTTTGGCCATTCCAATATTTACTGTGGCTTCTTGATGCTTCTAAATCTACATTTAGTATTAGGAAGAAAGTAATCAATCCTTGGAGGTCTTGATTGAGTAGGAAGACTATTGAAGATTTAGTATGTTTAGAGAATTGGTATCATGCAAAAGGCTATACATGAGATAATTTTTCAAGTAATATTTATTTATGAATTAGTATTATATCTTTTAATTTTGCTAATGCTACTTTTTCTTTTTTGGTGCAACAAATTATATCTCCTATGTTGTGGGCTTGTGGCATTTTAGTACAGTCTCAATTGGATGATGTGGCCTCCTTTGATGATGGTGATGTTAGTCCTAATTCTAATGTATATGGATTTCTTTTAAGTTAATGATGAAATGACTAATTTTTTTCTTTGTGTTTCATGATGAAGGTATTGAAGGTTACATTCCAAGGATTTGAATTTATGAAGATTGTGTCATTTCCATTGTTCTTGTTGTATTATTGTTTTTTCTCTATGTAATTGAAGTGAAGATTGAAGGATATGCTTGCTTGTCTTTTATATTAAGTTCATGAGTCATGACTTTTGCTTATGAGACTTTCCTAGTGGTTGTGATTAAATTATGTGATAAATAGATTAATTTAAGTTTCTCACAACTTCACTTTTGTTGGTAGCCTAAAAACGAGCTAAAATTTAGGTTTAAGTTCAGGCCCAAACTAACCAAAAAAATGAATTCAATTAAAAACTTGACCCAATTTTATAAAAGTTCGACTTACAATCAAGTCTAATTATACATCATTAAATCCTTAAATTAAAATATTATCTTATTATTAATTCTATATTAAAAAGAATATCCATTATATATATATATATATATTAATATTTATTTCTACGTGAAGGTTTTATAGTGAATAAAAACTCAAATTTAGAATAGATGGACACATATTCCTATGCTCTAATTTCATTTTACTTATAACATCATTATTATGTTTATTTCTATTCTTCCATACTAGTTAGAAATCCTAGTGAATTTTCTTCGTAACTATGCTACGGTGGATGGCTTTTTCCTATTTTACTTTCATCCTCTTACTTCCGCCCATAATAACTCAAGATTATCTCAAAGTAACTAATCTCATCATGTTTCTTCTTTGAATTCCCTCTTTTGGTTCTCTAATATGTACATGCACTCTCACTCACTCACTCACTCTCTCTCTCTCTCTCTCTCTCTCGCACACACACACACACACACACACACACACACACATATATATATATATATATATATTTCTCAAAGTGACGCTATATTCTAGGGACACTCATACCAATGTTTTTCTAAGATTAGTTTGAAAAAAATATGACACTATCTTAAGTTTTTCTGCATTTAATAGCTGAACATGTACTAACGTTTTGGAGGGCTGATTCTCTCCCTTTCACAGCAACCTAACCCCTTTTTTTTTTTTTTTAAATTTTGTTTTTGGTGGCCAAAAATAGATAAAGATAACTTACCTGAGTTGCCTTTGGTTTCTCCTACTCTACTGTTATTCTCTTCCGCTTTTCAGCACCAAAACTCCTTTAAAAATCCGATCGGAAATACTCTGCTTTTGTGGTGCAGAAACAGAGAAAACTTCCAATATATATAGGTGAGTTTCGGGCAGTCCTTTCTCCTACAGCCAATATGCACTATTTTGCTGAATCATCCTCTCAAATTCTCTGCTTTTGCCACATTGCAGTACCACTTGTCTTTCTCTCCATCTCTTCCTTTCGGTTTTAGCCTGTTCTTCTGCCAACACAAATATGGCTTAAGAATGATTCCCTAAGAAACTCTCCTCTTTTGCCACATTATATGCCATGTGGCTCCCTTCAACTTTTCCTCTCAACCAATAATCCCTTGGGTTGACAGCACAACTATGATCACTTCAATTCTTGACAAGTCGTTAGTTTATATGCCAAGTGTTATGCTAAATTCCCTATTATTTTTATATAGCAACTATGTAAATGAAAAGTGTGTGCGTGACATGCCTAATGGAAATTTACAACCTCACTTGTTTCTCTTCGTTGGTTATTGCTATCAAAATTATGTTAACTAGCAAACTTTTTGTTAAACTCATCCCTTCCAATTGTCCTATTCTTGTGTGTTGTTTGTTAGGAAATTTGTAGATATTATTTCAGTAATAAGAATAATTAATAAATATTAATAAATATCAAAAATTAAGCTAATTGAAAACATGAACTTATAATTTTTTTCAATTTGGTCCCTCACAGATAATATAGTTTTCAATTTGATCCCTCAAGTAATTGTCTTCTCAATTTAATTCTTAACCTATGATCATTTCTCCATTTGATCTCTCACAAATAAAATTGTTATTAATAATATCCTAAAAAAATAAGTTAATTTAAAAATAAAAAATATTATTGATAATAAGTTTATGTGTGAAAGATTAAATTGAAAAATATTCATATGTAAGACATATTCTTATATTCTTGATAGAATAAAATCTATTTATATTTTTATTATTCCAGGGCAGAATTTCTTAATCTCTACATTTATGTAAGATAGTTTCTGCAAAATTCTCGCAAATAGAAAATATTACTATCATGTTATTAGTACAAGTGTTACTCACGTTTCTGATATTGATGATCTCAAATAAGTCAACTATGCTTTACTTAATTACCTTTATACTTTACTCTTGCAAGTTACAACTCACATAACGATCTCTAACAGGTCAAACTCTGCAATTTTCTTGTAAGGGTTTGGAGCCTCTTAGTGAAAGAAACTCTTAGTGTGTGTGAGAAAAGCTCGACCCTACTTCACAGCAATGCCCCACCTTCCCACTTCTGTCTTTTTCTCTTCTCTTCCCCAGGCACTGGCGTTCTCTGTTTGATGGTTGTGCCTCTTCAACTTCTTCTCCCTCCTCCTTTAAAGTCACATCCGCCTTTGTTGCTACCTACATTGCCTTTTCCACAAAACTTCCTGCTGCTATCTTTTGTCTTTTCAATCCCTCATAGTGCTCTGCCTATCACTAATGGCTTCCTTTCCTTCTCTGTTCTCATATCTTTGTTCCTGGCCCTTTTAGCATGCAACATTCTCTTATCTACCGCCTTAATTGCTTTTTTATATTTATAGTTGTCAAAATTGTGAGTTAATTCATTAAATTTGTTGATTCTACGTTTTTAAATGAAAAAATTGATTTAATTCGATAGTAAAATCAAAAGTGGAATAGACTTGATCAAATTTAGGTAAACTTACCAAGTTTGACCAAAGTCAATCAAATTATTTTTATTTTAAGTTTTTGGCTCAAATATGAATAATCCAACATTCCAATCAATTTTTTTAAGAAAAATTAACCAACTTTAAGCTCAACTCAATTATTTCAACTATTAAACATAAAAAAACTTATATTACAAATATAATTATATTATTATGACTCTAATATATTCTACTTACAATTAATAGCAGATAATATATTACATTGTGATTAAATAATTAACTCTACTTTCAAATTTTTTAAAAAAATTTTTCCATTGCATAGCTTAAAATACATTATACATGTGTACACACACACACACACACATATATGTATTTAATATTTACTTTAACTTGTTTACATTATTATTACTATTAAAATTACTACTATTTCAAATTTTAATTACTTTGAATTTTTATGTTGGTAAGTATTATAATGACAAAGTTTGCCTTTTTATTTTCTTTTAATAGCTTTAATCTCAATGTTTCCACAAAAAAAACTTTTAAACTAAATCTCTACCTAATTAATTATAATTAAAAGATCTATGATTCAAGTATATTTTCCTAATAATTTTTTTCATCATTCCCTAATTCTATAATTTGGATTATTATAATAGTATTTTGTATATATATGTGAATTTTTATTTGTATCTTTAAAGTTTGGTTATGTTTAATAGTTATTTATTAATAGAGGTAAACTCTTACGATTCTACGTTGCAAGTTTACTTTATAAGTTTACTCCCTCCTTTACCATTCTACCTAAACTCACGAGTTTGACAACATTGTTTATATTATTTTTCACGTTCTTACTTGTATTGGTTTTTAGCCTAGGCTTTCTTTAGCTCATCACTGTAAAAACTTTTCTAAATTGGTTCTAAATAGCTTGGCTTTGTATGAATAGGCAACAATATCTCGCATAAGGTTACCAGTAGTCAGAAAAGCAACTCGATTTAGACCCCTCAAAATCCTTGATTGACTTGGAACTAGGTAATGTCTCCTTTTGGCTTCCAAGGAATGGACCTTCTTTAGATTCAGTGACAAAATACTTCAACGTTTAAAGAGTTATGGAAAACATACTTATAGTGGCACTCATCGACAAGAAAATCATATCGATTCATCGCCTTGATTTGGTACTACATGCTGCTTGGCATCTGCAAGATGACTTTAGAGTTCTGGGGAGGGAGAATAACACTTATATAATACAATTTCATAACACCGAGGATCAAACATTCATCCTTGAAAATAGACCTTAATCAGCGATGAAAAAGCTTCTTATAGTTGAGAAGTGGAAGCTTAACCTGATCCTTAGGGAACTCACGATCTACAAGGTTACTATATGGGTTCACTTCTAGGGCCTTCCTCTAAAGTACCAAAATGAAAAGATAGCTTACCTCCTAAGGCATCTGGTAAGAGACCCCAAAAAAGTTAATGAAGGGTTCCTATACTCTAACAATTTATGTTTCATTTGAGTTCTATGCCTAATATATCACTTTATGCCCCCGTTAATGGCCATTAGAATCAAGTTGGATGATGGAAGGTATGGGTGGAATGTTGATATAAGCAAGTGTTAAGGTAAGGGGATGTGATTAGAACAGCTCACAACAAGTATCATAAAGGATCCTTGGATCTTTATTAGTGACTACAACTAGACTTATTTGGACATTGACAAGATAGGTTATTGTTTCTAAAATCCCAATGCAATGGAATTCAATAGGCTACTCAATGATTACCAATTAATTGATCTCCATTCTCATGGTAAATGGTTATCTTGAACCAAAAACCAGAATGACAACCAAAGCATGGGCTCGACAAGACAAGACACTTTGTAATTCCCTCTAGACATAACATTTTCCCAACACTTTCTTCACCATCCTAGCTGTCTTTGCCTTTGATAATTTGCCTACCTTGTTCCAAACCTTCTTCCACACTAACAAACACAGAGCATCCCACTAAAAATTCAAAAATTATTGGACATCTTTTTCTAACTGTAGGAAAATTATTAGGAGTACATGGAACTCACTCATTGTTGGTTTTCCCAGCTTCATATTTCTCAACAAGCTTACTACAACCATTATGGCTCTTAAGATTTGAAGCTCCCAAATCGTTAAGAATTTACAATGTAAAATTAAAGATCTTGAGTCCAGCTTGCAAGAAATACAAGGCAAAATCTACTCCCCCTTTTCTTCTAGGACAAAGAAATCTTTAAGGCATGAATTAGAGTTCCTATATAATTGTGAAGAAATACTTTAGGCACAAAGAACTAAATAGTCTTGGATGATTCATGGAGTTAGAAACACAAAGTACTTCCATGCCATTGTTCCTAAAAAGAATAACTTTAAAAGGATCACCAAGATAAGAAATGACAAGGGCACTTAGATAAAAGAGGTAGCTCTTATAGAAAATTACGTATGGAATCATTTTGCTTAAGCATAAAGGAACTCATTTAATGTGGGAGATATACTTAGGAAATTAACCCATATCAAGATCCAGAGCTTAATGCCTCCTACATTTCTAGTCTCCAATGCCCCTTGAATGAAGATGAAATTCATAATGCGGTCTTCAATCTTAATCCTTACAATGCTTTTAGACTTGATGGATTCAATGCTAAATTCTTCTAATTTTACTGGGACATCATCAATTTTGACTTACAAAAAATGGTCCATTCCTTTTTCACAAAGGGACATCTCTCACACAGTTTAAACAAGACATTAATTGTCCCAATGCCCAAGGCAAAACATGCAAGGGGTACCAAATCAGTCCTCACTTTTACACATTGTGACACTTTGGTCCTTCACAAATAATCTCAACAAATTAGTCCCTCAGAAATCATATTTTATACAAAATTAGTCCTGTATTAATACAAACAGAGAGATTATTTTGTACAAATTTGAATTTGTGAGGGATTTGTTTTGTATAAATTTAAATTTATGAGGAACTAATTTGTCACAATTAATTTGTAAGGGACCAAATTGTTACAAAGTACAAAAGTGAGGGACTAAGGGATCTCACACCCATCAGCTTATACAACGTGGCTTACAAAATCATCTCCAAGATTCTTATTAATAAATTGGAAAATGTTCTAGGAGACTACACCTTACCCTTTCAAAGTGGTTTTTTCAAAGGGAGACTAATCTCTGATAACATAATAATGGCTGCAGAGATCCTAAACGTTATCAAAAGATCCAAGAAGGTCAAAAAGAGGTATGGTACTCTTAAGCTTGATATATCTAAGGCCTTTGACAGCTTCTCTTGGAAGTTTCTTGAAGTCGTCCTTTACATAATGAAATTTCTCTAAGAATAGATCCAAATGATCATGCAATGTGTTTCTACTGTTAGCTATTAGATCCTAACAAATGGGGGTTGCTCGCCTCCTAAAAAGGGCATTCGTTAAGGTGATCCCCTTTCCTCTTTCTCCACATTATCTGTTCCAATGTTTTTTCTTGCATGATAGCGAAGCTGGAAAAACACAAAACTTGGAAAGGCATCAGGATATGCAAAATGAGTGAACCAATCTCTCACCTTATGTATGCAAATGACATAATCATGTTCTTAGAGGTCAGTAAGGAGGCTTGTACAACAGTACAAAATACTCTTGATAGTTTTTGCTTCTTATTTGGACTAAATGTTTAGAAGAATATATCCACCTTGATTTTTAGCCCTAACACACCCAAATTATTTAAGAAATTTTTTCATGGCACCTTTGGAGTTAATTGTGCAAACTCAATTAGACGTTATCTAGGCATCTCAATCAATTATGGCTATAGTAAACAAATTATTCCAATCTCTTGTGGATAAACTAGATTAAAAACTCAAAACTTGGAAAGCTTCCTTGTTATCTTAGGCTGGTCGCATTACCGTCATCAAATTTGTCCTTAACGCCAACATTATCTATGAGTTATCCAGCATTAACCTACTAAAGAAATAATGTGACTAAATTGATGCTAAAATTGTCAATTTCTATTAGGAATACCACAACCAAAAACCCATAATGCACCTGGCCAACTAGAATACCATTTGCCTACATGCTCAAACGGTGTTTAAGCCTCAGGAATGTACATGCCTTCAATCAAGCACTCTTGGTGAAGCAAATACAAAGGATACTAAGATCAAAACAGGATGTAACCCTACCAAGAATCATAGCAAAAAAATATTGCAACCTACTGGTTGGGAACATTCTTTCAACGACTAACTCTTTTTAGAGCTGGAAAGGCATCTAGAAGGCTCAATATGTAATCACAACCAAATTGCAATGAAGGTTTGGAACTGACAATGATATTTCAATTGATCACCACTTATGGTAGAGGACCAAAGAAGGCATTAACATAACAAATGTTAAGGTAGTAGACCTACTCAATGCAAGCAAAACTGATTGGGACCACAGGAAATTAGATTACTTTTACGCAGATGCAAAAAAGAGAAGCATTGCTACCATGCCTCTTTCCCTCACAGGCATACCTAATCAGTTAATTTGGAATGGGAACTTTACTGGTTCATATATAGTAAAAGATGGATAACTCTATCAGGACAGATCCACCAGCAATCTTAGTGCCTTCACAAACTAAAAAGTGCTGTGGAAAATCAATCTCCCTTTTTGCATTGCCAACTTTACCTATAAACTCCTCTCCAAAGCCATACCAATAGAAGGAGTGCTCCAAAACCATAATATTTAAATTCATAGCACTTGTTGCATAGGTGGAGAAGGGGAAGATTCCATAAATCACCTCTTCCTTCAATATCATTTTGTGAGGGAGATTTGGTTTGCCTCCCCGTTAGGCACCAAAATCAATAGGATTATTCCCCAAGATATTATTCATTGGCTCCAGATGTGGTTCTCCCTTGATCAAGCAAATCTCAAAACCTTGGAATATATCACTCTTCATGTTGTCACCCCTTTGTATGATCAGGAATACTAGAAATCAAGTCACTCACTTAGGCCTCCAGCCCAACCCATATGTGGCCATGGGAGAAATATTCCGCCTAACTCATTCAGTGGCCCTAGCCTGGAAGATGAAGGAAACTAAGGTTCAGGCAGGAATACCCAGACAAGCTCCTCAAAGATATTCAACAGAAGCCATTGCACGCAGTTGGTCCATAGTCAGCTGGTTCAGGAAGACAACAAACTCTAGGAAGACAATACTTTCCTGGTTTCAATCTGCTTGAATGGATCACACGTCCATGATTGGGGCTGGATGAACTCACAAGTACGCAAGAGGAAACAACTAATTGGCTTAGCTTTATGGAACACTCTTCTCTGGATCAACTAAATCACACCAACCTAACCTTACTCTTCATTAATCAATTGGATTTCAGAGTCTTCAAGCAAAACCTTGAGAGTGTCCATCACTGGAAGATAATTAAGGAAGACATTGACAGACTCACAAGCACATTCCAAAGTCTAACCTCTGGAATCCTAACTCCTAATGAAGAATAGCACTGGAAGAACTACTTCTGAAGGCGAGAAAGAAGCATACAGGGGCAATTTCTGTTATCTATATAACTAACCTTGTTTCCTTTTATTTGGTCCATATATTAAGAGAAAAAGAAAAACTCTGCAGTTTTCTTTAGTAGAGACACTGAAATCATTCAAGTAACTGCTGAGTGAAGTTTCATCTACAAAGTTTCAAACTGTTATTAGCTATGGAAGGCCATATATTTCAGATAAACCTAAATCTATATTTATCAAAGAATATTCAAATCCATTTTACTCCCTTTAAACCACATTAAAGTTGCATTGTATGGTTTAATTTATGAATTTGTGGTGTTTGAGTTAATAGTAAATTGTTGTAGATAGTATGCGCTTTCCTTAAAGATAAACTTTTCTTTTGTTCTTCTGGTTTTGTCTGACTTTTATTGTTTTAGACACAGATAATCTACACTATTCACCAATGCTTAATAGCAAAAGTAATTCCACCTTCTTCTTGACGTCTTCCTTACATGCACCGGACAAGAAGGGACTTAGCTGCTTTTGCATAATTTGAACCCCCAAAAAAAAAGCTGCTTTTGCATAAATTACAATATTTCCAAATACATATATAATTGTAGTAGATTGTGGTTTTTTTTTCTTTGTATATATTAGGAGAAATTACATATTTGAAAGACCATAAATTTTTAAAATATTTGAAGGCTGTTGGGATTAAAAAATTTTTTACTTTGAAAAACTCTAAAATTCCGAACACTAGATCTCAGTCATAGGATAAAGTCTTTTAAAATTAAATTAATCTCAAAATTTTTTAGAATAATTTGAATATCTAAAGTGATTTTTAATAAATATGTTAAACTTATAGTTTTCAAGTGTATTGCATATAAGTGTCCAAAAATATCTTCAAATGTAAGCTAAGCACAATTACTTACGTCAACTTTTATTCTCTGAGTATTTTTCAAAAGAATAATTATTAAGACAAAATATTACTCCTCTTACGTGGTACCGCGTGCAACTCACTGTGTGAGTTATCCGTTTTAAATATTAATATTCTTCGGTGTTCATAATTTACTTTTTAAATATTCATCAATGTTCCAATGATTGTATGCTAGTCATAGACAAAAAGCGGTGAATATTTAATACAAAAAGCTTTTCTCACTGGACGAATATCATGTTGCAAATTTTGCATTTAGTGATGCCTTATTGACTCTTGGATCATAAAATTCTTAATGGCGTAATTTACAATTTCATATCATTTAAAACAACTCTTTTATAGTTATAACTTTTTGGTTGAATAATTAATCTTCTTATTAAATATTTGAATTTTGTATGTAGGTCGTAACTAATGCTTTTAGGCCTCTGTAATGACGCTATTGTCGGTCCTCAGAAGAAAATGCCTGAGAACTGACATGTCCGATTGAAGTAGGCCTTGCAGAGGAAAAAGAAATCCATGACGTTGCAAGGTGAGTCATATAAAAAATATTGTGGCGGTATTAGCGAGGTGGCGATTGCCCTATAGCAAATTCAAGTATGAGACTGAGTGAGTCAAAACATACCTCTTGAAATGGTACGATTAAGTAAGAAGAATAACAAGTGAATAGGTACTATCACGCACTCAATTCAACTAGGGATAATGACGAAGAAGTTGAAGAGAACCAACTTGAGCTGGTACGGTTGAGTTGGCATTCCATTCAACAAGCTGTACTCATAACACGCCGCTACAACTGGTACAGTTAAGTAGAAAGAATTGCACTTGAATAACTATGCAACTACTATAGTTCACTCAACTCAACAAGGGATAACGGGGAAGGAGTTGAGTACAAAGAATTGCAAAGTATACTAACAAATTTATATATCTTTGTAGATCTTTTGGCATGAAGAACCCTTTGATCTTTATAAACCATTACATCTTCTGTTACAAGGTTGATCAACGATGCACTACACCCAAAAAACTGTGACTGAACGATAGCACAAAGGATTGAGACAAGGAGGATTTCAACAATGACAACACAAGCAACCACCAAAAGAACAACAACATTCTCATTTGCTAAGCCAGTAGATGAAAATGAGAAATGTGCATACGGATGCAACAAGGGAAAGTATGATAGTATCCATTGACTTTTTTCGCTTTATTGCTGACAGAATGTTATTTACCTGAAATATTAGTAAAACAAATATATATCAAACAACATAATTCCAAGCCACATTTTAGTAGACAGATAAGCAGTACTACGTAATCATGAATTAAATCTCATTTTTTGCTTAAAAACCAAGGATATTAACACAGAAACCGCAACACAACCAAATTTTAAGCGTCATCATATAAATTGAAATTTTCATGACATGTCTAACGTAAGTATCTTACATGGGTCGAATACAAATAGAACTCCTTTTTTAAGTATTTGTGCTTCATAGATCTATTGCCTAGACTTAAAGTTTCAGAACTAAAAACTAAGGTGACCACATCATTCTGCAGTTAACCCATTCCTGGGAAATATGAACTTCATCATTATATCTCAATTGAAACTCAAAATTATAAATTGACATCTTTATTTAGTGTTTTTTTTTGGGTGTATGCAATCCTTATCCAATGACGTAAGAGTAAGACTACAAAAGATGTAAAAGCTCAATAGGCAAATAGATTAAAAAAACCAAAAATTCACATCAGTAAGAGGCATACCGTTGGAAGGCGACTGCCAACATTGCTGAGCTTTGAATTGATGCCACCAAAAGTAGAACGCTGGAGGACAAGTGCGCCAAGTGTTGCTTGAGCTTGTGAAATAACAGAGTCCATCTGCAGCATGGATATAAGCAGAACAATTCAAAACAAGACAATATGAGTTGAAGACACCAGAAATATCAGGAAAGAAAAAATGAGTGTTGAAGGAGCAGTTATTTATATATCCCAGACAACCTTTAAATATCCATGCTAGCATACAAAATAAGAAGTTTGTCTTCTTCCATGTGTTACATGAAATACAAAACCTTAAAACTACAAGCACATTCTCCACAAAAATATTACAAGCTAGATTCTTGTCTTTTTCCTCCAACTAAACATAGATGGGGTAAAAGATTATAGAGCTTTGGCTCATAGTACCTTGCAATTCTTTTGGATACCATTTTCGAAACTGTATAAGCAGCAAACATACAAATAAGCAGTTCTTACTCCTTATAAGAAAAAATAAAAAAAAGCTGTTATAAATGAAAAAGAAAAAGAAACTTCCTTTGAACAGCAAGATCGCTTGGCATCCCTTGCAGATGAAATTTGAAAAAAGATTTAATACACCAAGTTTTTTTAATAGTATTTCAACATCTACCCACACAAAGAACCTTTTTTTTTTTTTTAATGCTTAGTAGGCTCAAATGAAATTCTTCTTAATTCTTATCTAACCCTCAATCTTACAAGATCAATCTGCACATTATCATTTTTCTAACCTACAGCACAAGCCCATTGCACTAACAAATGACTCATATAATCAAGTTAGATTGCTAGGCCAACTTAAAAAAAAAGGGGGAAGCAAAAACAGATATACAATTTTATGGCCAAAAATGAACAATCCGATATTATATAAGGTTAAAGAATTCTACTGAGAAGATTTGATTAAGAGATAAGATCATGGCACTTAATATCAGAAAAGCCAAGTAACTGTTCCATGTGAAAGACCTGTCCTGTACTTCTGCTGATAGAAGCATGCTCTTTTAGTAGTGCTTGCTCTGCAGAACCTACACCCTCTTCCAAGTCCAATCTTGTCCGATCAAACTCTTTAAAATCCTCAAGGAGTGAAGCATGTTCTTGCTTAGCTCTAAGGCTAGACCGGAGACGATAAAACTCCTGCACTTCAAAATTATCTAACAACAGGTTGGTGTCTGGCAAATCTAAAGATCAGTATAAAAAGAAAAGAAAAAAAACTTCATAGCTTAAAGAAAAAAGGAATAAAACTAAAATAAACAAAAATATAAAATCTCAAAGAAAGTACAGAATGGATGCGACTTGATGTATATGATCAAAAAGTAATAAATAATAATAAGAAGAGTTACACAATCCCTTTCATCTAGCCTAAGTCATAAGCTCACCTCCCCTTCCCCAACCCTACAAAAGAGAAAACCTAACGGTGCAAAAAGAATGGAAACTAGGAACATTAAGCACTGATTAGCTTAAATATGTATCTGATCACAAGATTAGGATTCTCACATGAAATAAAGCCGATGGTATTTACCACCTGCTTGTCATATCTTCTGATTGTAGAAAAGAGAATTGCTTCTAAATTCATTTGGCTTGACTTCGGGCATTTACTGCCCAATAATGAGTTGACAAAGTTAACTGTATTTACTATTCCAATTACATTCCAATCCACTTGTAAGAATGAACCCTTTGGACCAGGGTGCATGATATGTCTATCCCTTGTTGGCATATCTACTTCACTTAAGCAATTGAACTCAAGACACTATAAAAAGCATAACCAGACAAACTAACACTATATTACCTGCGTGAGATCTTGAAGAATCTCTTGGTGTCTAGTCAAGGTATGAGAAACCATTTCTGAACCACCAGATGACACCCAAGCTTGCATCTGTGAGTTCACTTGTTGGAGTTGTTTTAGTAACCGCTCAATCCAAGACTCCAGATCACTCTCTGCGGCATCAGCTTTTACAGAAACGTTAGCAGAAACCAATTTACGATAAGAATTCATCTGCTCATCCAACTGAGCTTCAAGTTTTCTTGCCTGCAAAATATTGAAGAAAGACACATTTCTGTTATCAAACATTTTTTTAAGGGAGAAAAAACTCCATATAAACCAGATAACTACAATAAAAGACCAAAACAATATCAGTGAAAAAACCTTTTCAAGATATTCAAAACTATCAAATTCCAAAAAAATCTTTTCATTACGGTCATTATAAATGTGATAGTTTGATTAGGTTAGAAAAACCAAACAATTTTGAAGAGACCTCATAGCCAATCTATATTATTCTTTATATCTAGATCACCATCCAAAACCATTCCCTGAGCAAATCAGGTAAACTTCTTATTTGTGTGTCCTAAATCAGATGGCAACCGATAGTCGAAGAATCAAGAACCCAAATCTAGGAACAAAATTGCCCGAAGCATTTCAAATCTTCATACTTCGTCAACTTCTGAAATATAAGACTGAAAATAACCAAAGACAGAACTTGTTGGAGCGAAGCAGGCATTGCCCCCACCAAAATTGAGCACGATCCACCACCAGAACAAGACATCCTTAGTCCAATTCATCAATGAAAGCTTCCTTTAGCACTCAGAAATAGATTTCCGCTATTGAAAATCGCAATTCTACAAACCAAACCAAGTTCTAGGGATAGATAGCAATAGGGTAAAAGCTGATCTCACGAATTCCCTATCACTAACATCATAAAAGAATCTAAAAAAGGGAAATTCCGCATCCGAGGCCTCCGACTCGCAATATTCATATCATTTCCCCAAATTTCATGTAAGACAATATGTGTGTATATATATATATATACAGAATTTGAAGGTGAAGAAATTGAACCTGTTTGCGAAGGGCATCCCATGAACTTGACACCTCCATGGATAACAAAGAAACGTGAAAAACTCGAACTTCCAAAATTCCTTACTCTCCGAATTTGTGAACGCTGTGTCTTCTTCTGGGATTGCGATTAGGGAGTCGTTTGGCGAAAGATGACAGGTCGTCTGCCCTCCCGCACAGACGACTTGGCAATGGCTCTCTCCGTTTTTCCCTTCTTTAATATTTTTTCCTCAACTTCTTTAAATATAAAAAATAAAATAAAATAAAATAAAATAAACTAAGTTGCTTGCTTCCCAATGCACAATTTCTGAGATCCAACTAATAAAGTCTTCGGTACAAACGGAGGACGATTTGTTTCGGTGGGGAACAAAATATTAATATTACTTTAATTGTTTTTTTTTTTGCCAATATTTTAATCGGTTTTTAATTCATTTTATCAGTGCATTATAAAAATCTTGATTATATTTAGAAATTAGCTAATCTAACACGTTTCTTTATCATTCGTTTGCAAGTTACTATAAGGCCCTGGATAAACTAAATTTTAAAAGGAAGTTTGTACTATTTAAAATACCTTATTGTATATAATAAGGTAATACTATTATACATTTAGTGACACACTAATTGATATTAAATAAGATAAAAATTAACTACATATTTTGACAAAAAAATTTTACTTAAAAAAACTATATTCTTTAAAATGAAAGGATGCAAGAAAAACAAATCCGAGGATGTTTGTCACTTGCATACGTGCATGCTAGTAATAGTATATCAATCTACATCAATTTAGTTTATTTTATTATATGTTAAATGTATTTTAAATTAACAATATTTATAAATTTTAATAAAATATTAAATTAAGTATAATATTATATTTTAAAGAAAACATAATATATTAAAGAAAATTCATAAAATTAGTTACATGATATTGGGAAGAGAAAAGTAGTATGCTCATTGAGAAGGTACTATCATGAATTATTTAACCATATATTATTTTCTCTTTTTTTTTTTTAATTTTTGACTATGTCAAATTATATTAAAATCTCTTATTAAAAAATTTAAGATATAGTTAAGTAATTAATTCATTCATTCATAGTTAAGGAACATTTATTACATCTACTAACATTAATAATTGTTTTTATACAACTTTTCATGGCATCCAATTAATGGTTTCTATGGTTTTATTTTGAAGACAATATTACCCTTTATCTTTTTCAAAAGGCATAATTAATCTCTTTTTTTTTAAAATTATAATCAATTTCTAATGCATTTTTATGTATTCATACATTTAAATAATATCTCTATATTACTCTTTAATATCTCATAAAACTTTATTTAAAAAGATTAGTTTTAAAATAAAAAAATAAGAATAATGTGAAAATACTACTTAGATAGATCTATGTAGATATAAAAATTGTTAGAGATTCGTCATAAATTTAAAAAAATAAAAGAGATTAATTATATCTTTTAAAAAAGATAAAGGGTAATATTATCCTTAAAATATAATTGAAGAAACCATTAATTGCATGTCATGAAAAGTTATGACAAAATAACAATTATTTGTGTTAGTGGGTATAATAAATGTTCTTTAATCTGGGCACTAGTTAACAAAACCCTTTAAAAAATTCACAATTTAAGATACGGTTAATTAATTTATTAATTAATTATTTTATTATTTTTCTCGTTAACTAAAAAAAATCTTTACACTTCAAAGCATTCTCGATACATATATAAGAAAAGTGAAAATCATTGCATAAGGAGCTGGAGATTTGCTCAACAAAGCCTTATAATCATTGGCCTAAAAAAAATTAATTTGTTTTACTATATATCAATATATTTTAAAACAACGATATTTGTAAGTGTTAGTAAAAAAAATTGAATTTAGTAATATGTTGTAATATAAAGAAAATATAATAAATTAGAGAAAGTCCAAAAAAATTAGTCATGTGATATCGATAAGAGAAAAGTGATAACAATAGGCTCATTAAGAGTGTATCAATATCAACTATTCAACCATATACTAAAAATTTAAGAAACAGTTAGTTAATTAATTTACTATTTTTCTTGTTAACTTAAAAAAACTGTTTAAACTTCAAAGAGTTCTCGATTTAAGAGATATTTTAATTAATTCAATAATTTTCTTGTTCACTTCAAAGAATAAATCATTAATTTTCTTATTTACTATTAAAAAATTCTCACAATTTAAGAAGTAGTTAATTAATTTATTAATGAATTACTTCATTATTTTTCTTTTTAATTATGATACGCTAATTAATGATTTCATTATTTTTCTTATCGATTACAAAAAATTTAGGCACTTCAAGAATTCTTAATATATGTACGAGAAAAGTAAAAAGTCATCGCATGAGAAGTTGAAATTTTGTTCAACAGTCATTAATCATTAGAACTCTCACATTAAAGGGAGTCTCCCTACTTATATATAATAGAGTAGAATAGAAAAATTAAGATTTGAAATATAAAAAATGGAATGCAACAAAACTAATATATTGAAAATTTATAATTAATACATTTGTCTTAAATAATATAGCACAAATTACTAAAAATATCATTTAGAAAACAAACTGAGCGAACCAATTAAACAAACTCAAGACCCAATATGACCTAATCAAAATACTTCTTTTTTATTTTCATCTTAGCATAATACGACAAAGACAAAATAAGTTGATTGGATCAAATGGGTTTATATACATTTTTTAAAAAAAAGTATAATTTTGGTCCTTTACATTTGCTTTAGTATTAATATGATCCTTAACAAATTTAAGATGCAAAAGTGGTCCTTAGAAATTTAACATTAGTTGAAAGCAATCCTTAATAAGTCAATTATAACTTTTTTGGGGCAACTACTTTTAATTAATATTGAATTTTTAAGAAATTATTTTCACACTGCAAATTAGTATATTACCAAATTGATACTATGACAAAAAGTGAGAGACCAATATAATTATTTTCTCCCTTTTTTGTGCCAACTAGTCAAAATTATTTTTAGGTTAGGCTTCTTCTTTTTTTGGATTTGGATTCTATACTAGAATTCAAATTCACAACATTCAAGAGAATTTATACTATTAAATTTTTATCCAATTGTTTAGATTTGAATAACTATTAAACATTTTTCGATATTTTTAAAATCTAAATTATTAAATTTTCATCTAACGATCAAAAGTTTATCAAATTTATCTACATTTAAATTATCAATTTCACCATATTCATGACTCATATCCATTTTTGTTGAGTCAAACTTATCAAGCCAAACATGATTTTTAAACTTATAATTAGGATTATTCATTAATTAAATGTAATGACTTATAAATTACTTTTAAAATATTGTCTTTATTAAATTAATCCTATTTTAGTTATTTTTTTAATAAAAAGAAAGAATAAGTAATAATTGTTATATTTATACATTCCATTCCAAATACTTAATTTTAAAAAAATAAAGGTGTGATTTTGAATAGTAAATAATGGCCTTAAGATCCCCCAATTGCTACTCCATTACATACTTGAAAGAATTCCAAAAATTTACTCCAAATTAACATTTACACCCTACATCATTCCATATATCATCATCTATTCAAATATACCTTAAAAACTCAGAACCTACAATCCCAAAACTTAGGGCATGTTTGGTAGTTGGAAATGGAAAGAGAAACCTTGTTGGAAAATCTTTGCACATTGTTTGGTATGTGGAGTTGATTTCTTGGGAAAGCATACTTTCTTTCCATCATATTAGCCAAAGAATGGTACAAATTTCCATGAGCTGCACCCCTCAAATCATGTTTTTGTTGTTCTCTCTTTCCTTATGCAAATAACATGATGCCGTCTCATTTCATTTGTTGGTAAGATGGAATGACAAGATTGTAAAACATAGAGGAATGTGAATACTTAGTTAAAAAAAAAATTTCACTTAAGAAATAAAAAATAAATATTTTACTTTAAAAATATAAATATTTTAGTATTTTAAAAATATTTATTACATAATAAAAAGATTAGAAAATTATTTATTAATATTTATTATAAATAATTTAATATTCTTTATTAAGAATACTATAAAAATAATTTTAAAAATATCAATATAATATTTTTGGCATAAGGACATTTTAGTTTTTTTACTATTATTATTCACATTTTATTTTTATATCTACTATACCAAAGAAATTTTGTAACTTCATTCCCTTTTCCATTCCCAACATACCAAACAGATTTTGCTATCAAAACTTTCCATTCCATTTATTTCTCTTTCTCATTCTTATTCTTTTTCTCATTCATTTTCTTTTTGTATACCAAACAAGTCCTTAAAGTTTAAAGTTTTTGCAAATAAATAAATAAATAAATAAGTGTACAATAGAAGTCACCCAATTTTTTTACTCATGTCTCTTCTTTCTTTTTTTCTCACCAAATTCACACCAAATGCAAAGAAAGTATGAATTGTTATATTTAGGCTTTTTTTTCGTCGCAGGCGTTGCGATGAGCTTGGTTTCTTCATCTCTAATGGAGCTTCCTTTAAGGATGCATTTTGGGTAATGAGTTGAAGAGTAAGAAGATTTTTTTTTTCTTAGATAATAAGAAGATATTTTAGTTGCTGAGAAATTTTTGAAAATGGAAGAAAGTGGAAAGTATGAATTTTGCCTTTAGATTCTGCATTGCTTTGCTAGAAATAGAGCTATTAAACACTCTTATGGTTAGCATTTGTCTTGCCATTTAGAAAGGAAAACTTTAACTCTATCTCTTTCTTCGATTAAAATATGCATCATGATTCAAGTGTGTAACTTGTTATTTCCATTATCATTAAAGGTTACAAAATTTCTTCATGCCAGAGATAATGTATGATGCTTTTTACATTACTTTACTTCCACATTCGGTTAAATATATCAATGATGAAGTTGAATAATGTTGCTTATTTTTGGGAGCTTGAACTTGACTACAATCCTTGCTTGCTTGTGATGAACTGATTTTTTTTTTGTCTTTTTATCAATATGATTTGGGTATGTTTGACTTCTATGTAACAACTTTATAGGCTTAAGCAAATGATCTTATGATCATATTGTCATAATGAACCATGCTAATGATGATATTCTAACTATATCATGTTAGAACTTATACATAAAATAGACTAATAACTTAGTCTTGAATAAGTGAATAATGCAGAAGAAATCATACATCCAACCATTTTAATTGAATAAAAATGTTGTAAACATCAGAACTATCGAACTCGATTCTAGGTGCTTTTAAGCCTTTATTTCTCACTCTCTGATGATGGTGTGTGAGCTGAAGGGTGTGAAAAACTAAAATTAGAGACCCAAATTTATAGAAGAGCTTGAGGCAAACCATTCCATCAATGGTCAATATTGCAATAGTAAGTAGGTAGGAAATATACATGTAAACCATGTGGATTTAGCATGAAAGTCCACAATGGTAGGAAATCTATCTATTAAAACGGGCCATAATCATGTAATAGTTGCCGACCATACCAATAAAGGTTGTCGATGTTTGACATTAATATGGGAAACTAACATTCTCCCACTTGGTCCATTATACTTAATGATTTCAACATCCTTGTTCATGCATATTCCAAAGGAGAAAAACCAAATGTATGAATAACAGCAGGAAGTCCTCTATAAGTAAGTATTACCTTCTGTGTATCACAATACATATCACTTTCTTTTCATACCATAACTTAATGAATAAGTCATATGCTTATTTTAGGTCCTCTTAATGTTGTTTATTCTCTAAATATAAATGTGCACACAAAATGAGAAAAACAATTTAAATGAATAAGAGCTTTATTACAAGTGATGATAACATACATCAAATACTTAATATGGAACCAAGTCTCATTCTAGCTACACGATCTTTAAATTTTATAGGTGGCATGCCTTTTGTTAAGGGATTAGCAATCAGAAACTTAGTTCTTATATGTTTCAATGGAACTTTTATTTTCCTTGACACATTCTTAAATGGCTAAGTACTTAATGTCGATATGTTCGCTTCAACTTCCACTTTTATTGTTTTTAGCTAGAAAAACTGTTGCTAAGTTGTCGTAATATATTCTTGATGGCCTTAAGATATAATCTAAAATTCTAAGACCAAAAATAAAGCTCTTAAGTCATACACCATGCGAAGTTGCCTCAAACCAAGACACAAATTCAGCCTCTATGGTGGAAGTAGCAGTCAAAGTTTGCTTTGCACTTTTCCAAGACACGGCTCCACCGATAACCATAAAAATATACCCAGATGTTAATTTTCATGAGTCAATGCAACCAGCGAAATTTGAATCAAAGTAGCCAACTATCTCAAGGTTTTTAGTTTGCTTATACATTAGTATATAATCTTTGGTACCTTTGAGATACCTCATAATCTTCTTTGTAGCTCTTAAATGATCCATTCCTAGATTATTCTGATATCTGCCTAACATTCCAACTACAAATGTAATGCTTTGTCTTGTACAAACCTAAACATACATAAGGCTTCCAACTACTAAAGCATATGGAATGTTACGCATATGTTCTGTCTTAAAATTGTTCTTTGGGTATCAACTCAAATTGAACTTATCACCTTTCACAATAGGTGTTAGACTTGGTAAGCAGTCTTTCATCAAAAATCTTTCTAAGACTTTATTGATATAGGTTTCTTGCGATAAACCCAAAATACATTGAGTTTCATCTCTATGGATCTTAATGCTAATAACATAAGATGTCTCACCCATATCCTTCATATCAACGTTCTTAGAGAGAAACTACTTCACCTTATATAGAAACCCTTTATCATTAGTTACAAGTAATATGTCATCCATATACAGCACAAGGAAACACATTTTACTCCTACTGACCTTCTGATATATACATTAATCCATGACATTCTCGATAAATCCAAAAGAGGAGATAATGTCATGAAACTTAAAGAACCATTGGCGAGAGGCTTGTTTCAATTCATATATGGATTTATTAAGGTTGTAAACTAAATGTTCACTGGCATTAGAGGAGAATCCTTCAGGTTATTTCATATATACTTCTTCCTCTAAATTCCCATTAAGGAATGTCGTTTTCACATCCATCTGATGTAACTCTAAATCAAAATGGACAACCAGTGCTAATATAATATGGAATGAATCCTTCTTTGCTACAGGAGAAAATGTTTAGTTGTAATTGGTTCTTTTTTTTTTGAGCAAATCGTTTGGCCACAAGTCTTACTTTAGAGCCATTAGACAACTCAACGAGATCCTAAACTCTATTAGACACTATAAAATTCATCTCATCCTTTATAGCATTAAGCCATAAATCAGATTATTTATAGTTGATGGCTTGTGAAAACATTTTAGGATCCTTTTCAGTTTCAATATTATAGTCAAACTCTTATAGGTACACAACATAATCACTAGGAATTACAGACCCCTAGTCCTAGTTGATCTTCTTAATGTTAAGTCAGCATTCTCTTGGAAAGTATATTCCTCAACTAGTTGTATAATAGATTCTAGTGGTTGCTGTACAACCGGATCAACTTAGTCATGATTAACAATTTATAGTTCCTTGATGACTAGTCCTTCAATAGCTATTTGTACTTAAGGGGTATGAATTATAACCAATCTGTCACTTGATATGGGAACTTGAGTTCCTAAATGATCATTTTCAAAATCTAAGCTCTGAGTTTGACCACTCCTATTGATCAAGTCATTTTCAAGAAATTTAACATTTCTTGACTCCATAATCCAACACTATGTGATGGACAATGAAATTTATATCCTTTAGACTTTTTAGCATACCTAATAAAAAAGCCACTAGTAGTCCTTAGGTCTAGCTTCTTCTCTTGTGGATTATAAATACACATATCAGACGGGCATCTCTATATACGCATATGTCTTAAACTTGGTTTCAAACCTTTCATTAACTCAAATGGCATCATTTCAATTGCCTTATTTGGAACTCGGTTAAGTATATATACAGTCATCTTAAGGGTTTTAGTCCACAAGAACTTAGGAAGCTTTAAGCTACTAAGTGTGCTCCGCACAATGTCCAATAGTGCTCGGTTCATTTTTTCGACAACACCATTCTGGTTTGAGGAACCAGACATAGTGTATTGGGCATCCCATGCTCTTGAAGAAATTCTGCAAATGGACCAAGTGCTTATCCATTTTCAGTGTATCTACCATAGTACTTACCACTTCTATCTGATCTCACTATCTCAATTTGTTTACCACATTGTTTCTCTACTTTTTCTTTGAAAACCTTAAAGGCATCTAATGCCTCATTCTTATTATTAAGCAAATACAGATACATGTATTATGAGTAATCATCAATAAAGGTGATAAAATATTTATGACTACTTGAGTTTATATCTGGACTACATATATCTGTATGTATTATTTCTAACAAGTTAAAACTCCTCTTAGCACTTTTCTTAGTCTTGTTAGTCTGTTTTCCTTTAATGCAATTTATACAAGTACCAAAGTCAGTGAAGTCAAAAGTATTTAATACTCTGTTCTTTACCAACCTTTTTACTCTCTCTATTAAGATATGACCAAATCTACGATGTCATAACATAAAGGAATTTTCATCAGTAACACATCTCTTTATACCTGTACTACTAAAATCATGCATGTTTTCATGTAATGAATTATCCTTTAATTGAATTCGGAAAAGACCATTACAAATTGTATTATTCCCAACAAGATTATATTTATAAAATAACTTCAAAATATTGTTTGAAAATTCAAAGAATAACCTAATCGTACAATTTTTGAAATAGAAATTAAGTTTCTAAAGAAACTTGGTATATAAAAGGTTTTATCCAAAATCAAAACAACACTAGAATCTAAAATCAACTTGCAATTTCCTATAGCATCAACTAGTGAGCCTATCTTATTTCCTAAATAGATGTATTACTCATTTCCTATCGGCTTCGTTTAGTTTAGAAAGCCCTGTAAGGTATTTTAAGTATGGATTATAAAACCAGAATAAATCCACCATGTGTTACTATTAACATCAACCATATTATATTTATAACAAAAGAATGAGATTAAGTTATCTTTCTTTTCAAGCCAAGCTTTAAATTTGTTGCAGTCCTTCTTCATGTGTCATTGCTTTTTACAAAAAAAACACTTGGACTCCTTCTTAATATCACTTTGGACGAGCATTTTACCCTTTTATTTTCCCTTGGCGTGTCTCTTATCTTTCCTTTGAGTTACCATATATACACTCTCTCCTATTTCCGCTAACAACCTTCCTTTCTCATGAACACACATGATCAGTACTTCATTAACCGACCATTTCTATTATGTGTGTTGTAGGAGATTTTAAAAGGCCTATATTAAAGCAGTAAGGAATTCAAAATGGAGTACATTAGGAGAGAATTAGAAATCTCAATCTTAAGTACCTTCAGCTAAATCACAATGTCCCTCATCTTCATTATGTGCACTTGTACACCCCTTAAGCCAGTGAGCTTTATAATGGATAATATTGATATTAATGTATTTGCTAAAGCCATTTTAGAGGATTCAAATTGTTCATCAATGACTTTCAATAAGTTAAAAACATTTTTATGTTCTCCTATCAATCCATGTATGCTATCAAATGTCTTAAATTTGATATACATCATGCTGAGACAATTAGATCGCTCCCAACGTTTATAAAGAGTTATTATAGATATGCTACTAATATCCATAGGTGTAGGAGGTTCATCTTTTCAAATAGCATAATCAACGTCCATCCACCTTAATTAGGGAAGAATCTTCTCCTTCCAAATCTTGTAATTATCTCTATTAAGTTTAGGAACTTGTAAATCAGAAATGTTTAATGGTTGAAAAACTGCATAAATGTTACATGCATGTATCAATATTTAAAATAACTTTTAAAAAAAACATATAATGGTCTACCAATGTAAACCTTGAGCCTTATAACAAATAAAATTGCCTGTAAGCTAAATTTTATCTAATTAGGATCATGCACAAATCATGATGAAACAAACAAATAATACACCATTTCCTTAATCCCTGTGGGCAAATTAAGGAAAAAAAAATCCACTATCTCATCCTAATTAATCATATCAATGTGATAATATTTCAGTGTGATGATAATTACCATATTAAAGATGATTAATTACAACTTGATATCATTTTCCTTTATGTAATTTTAAAACTTAATACATAATTTTAGAATAAATAAAGGTGCTATGGCTAGACTTTAATTATGCCAAAATCAAACTAATTACAAGACATCAAAATTTTCTATATGCTTGTAAATGACCATGCAAAATGTGTAAACAAGCAATGTTCATAATGGGATATTAAACAATTAATTGATTAATTAGTCAAAAAAATCAAAATATGACAATTAATTAATTAATTATCCCCTAATTAAATATAACCAATATGTCATGCATCTTGCTCAAAATTAATTTTCAAGAAATTAAGCATTAAATGCAAAAATTTTAACTTTCATACAATTTGGACAAAATATTTACCAAATATTATCCAATAAAACTTAAATTGCTTAAAACAATTTTTTAAAAAAATAAGAGCAATTTAATTAAATATTTTGAGCAATAATACATGGATATGCATTTTTTTGAAAGTTAAACTTGCTTCAAAACACTTCCTTATACAAGGGTGTCTATTGGTTCAATAGTTTAAAGGCTGGTCTAGCATACCTGATGGTAGGGGTTCGAATCCTAATAGCCCAAAAACGAAATATTAAAATAAGTAAAATATATAGTCAAACTTAATAGCAAACAAGCCTTAGAAATAAGGTTGTAATGTGTCACTTTCATTTAAAAGGACATGGATTCAAGTCTTAGGGTAGTTAGTTTTGTAATTTTGCTTTCAGCACACAACATCATACAAAATGACTTGTAGCTTAACTCATCTTCAACCTCGTCGGGTCACCATGACAACTCGAATCTAAAAGTTTTTAAAATTTTGCAAGGCAAAGATTTGAAGGCTCTGATACCAAAGGTTAGAACTTATACGTAAAACAAACTAATAACTTAGTCCAAAACAAGTGAATAATACAGAAGAAATCATAACTCAAGCCATTGCAATTAAATGGAAATGTCGTAAACGTCAAAACTGTCGAACTCGATTCTGGGTGCTTCTATGGCTCTATTTCTCACTCCATAATGATGGTGTGTATGCTGAAGGGTGTGAAAAACTAGACTTAGGGACCCAAATTTATAAAAGAGTTTGAGGCAAACTATTCCATCAATGGTCAATGTTGCAATACTAAGTAGGTAAAAAATATGCATGCAAACCATGTGGATTTAACATGAAAGTCCATAATGGCAAGAAATCTATCTATCAAAACGGACCACACTCATGCAGTAGTTATCAACCATACCAATGAAGACTGCCGACGTTTGATATTAATATGGGAGGCTGACATATCATACTATTTGTATCACCATTTGGTTGAAGCATGACCTGTTTTATTTCTTGGGTGGATGATGATGTTAGCAAGTAAGGACTAAAAGCAGAATATATGTAACTTTTATTCGATGCATTTGATTGGAGAGAAACTTCGAGCTTTTTAGTCAAGGTTTCTGCCTATGTAATAGTGCCATGATAAGGTTGTATCTTTTGTTTACCAATGGATTATTTCCTAAAGGTTTCTTTATCTTACATGAACCCGGACAGCTTTTACTTTCCTACTCAGTCTTGTCTTCTTGGTCTGTCTTTTGTTTGTGTGTGTTTCATTCCCTACTTTTCTCTCCGTTCCCTTCAATCTCTTCTTTCATTCCAAAGGACAAGCAAAAAAAAGACAATCTAGTATGTACATGTATCAAACAGCACTCATTTTTACTTAAACTTTACATGCATCTGATCATACACGTTCTTGTCACAGAAATAACTAATATGTGCACGCAAAAACAATACTAGTTCTTGCTCGCTTTCCACAATATTTATGTCATGAACCACAGACATTCAAGTTGTTTTTTTAGGTGTGACGATCACAACGACGAATCAGAGTCACATTCTGAAGCTCCCGGGGGTTGAAGTCCTTCCCTTGGCTTCTTCTTCCTGTTCATCACTGAGCTTGACTAAAGTGTAGATACCTGCCCCACTTAGAGCTCCAATTATCGGAGCTATGAGATACACCCATATGGCCTTGTAGTTGTTCGCTGCAATTGCTGGACCTAGTGTTCTTACTGGGTTCATTGAGGCTCCTGATGCAGGCCTGCAATACAGATGAACCAAAGTTTTGAATAAACTGGAAGACCAGAAAAAATAGTAATAATCTTCTTTGTACCTTTGCAGAGTTCAAAATGTTCTGAGTTTTATCCCATTAACGGGGTTATTTCCTTATCAACTATTTCAACTGAGGACACGTCAGCGAAAATTGCCAACATGAAGGAATATTGGAGTGTAATGGACGCTTTTGTTTCTCATGAATCCCAATAGAATAAGGGCATATTTCTTCTTCTACTTGTCTTTATGTCTACCAGGTATTGCCTAAAAGCTGTATGAAAATTGTCTTTGCTTGTGATGGATACCTTCGAAAGGGGACCATGTTGAACACACCAGAATCAATTTTGCACCACAATTCAGAGGAACAGAATCCATTTTGCCTGAGCCATTTGATAGTGACGCTTCCCCGCACACGAGATAATTTAGGTGATACCCAATATGGAGACCAAAGAGACTATTAACTTTCAAATGGTTGAAAATAATTCACCTTCAGTCGAAACTATCAAAAAGATTATTTTACTGTCTTGCTATATGTTTGTGTTGCTTATTAATGACCTATCATATGATATGATTTTTAGGTTATTACAAAATTTTATGTATGATATTTTTATTTAAAAATCTCATCAGATGATTTATTTATGAGTTGGGACATACCCAGCTATAAGTATGTTGAGCATGACTGTCGCTCCCACCGCGATTCCCGCAAGCTCTCCCACCTGTATCCATTCATGATTAATAAAATCAATGAAGGTTATGAAATTATGTGAGCACATGTTCATTATCTTTATCTAATCCTACTTGGAGGATTCCATATCACACAACTTTTTTTACTCCTAAACATGTTCTTCATGTAGACCATCTAAAGATATATATTTTCTCCATTGATTCTCTTCTCTTCGATTGTTGAACTTTCATGAATATTTAAGTGTTGCTTTAGTTTATTTTAGGGTAAACGAGACGTGAAGGGTGGAGAGGACCACACCTGTTCATGTTCTTTGGAGTTTGAAAACAACTGAAGCACTCATCTGTGCGATATATCCTTTCATTAAATGCATCGAAGTATATAAAAAGCAAGTTTAGAGTTTTAAATCAGTGAATCCCAAAATTACTAAACATTTCTTTCTTTATCTTTAAGATCTGTTTCTCATGAATTAGCCTTCCCCATTTCAAGTAATTTGGATAGCTAGGACTGTTAATAGCATCAGATACTTACTGCTCTCGTGTCGGTGGCCACTGCAGTGACAACGAACATGAGGTTAAAGCTGATGATGAACTCCAAAGCAAATGCTTGGCCGTACGCTCCTGAAGGAACTGTGACTCCCCCATTCATGAAGGGATGAAATATCCCCTTCAGTGCAAATGCTGCACATATTGACGCCATAACTTGGGCACCAATGTACACAGGCACCTGCGAATACAGAAATTATATGTTAAACTCTTGTACTGGATTGCAGTTAATACTACATGTATCTTGTCCCTATATATCTATTCTGTATCTGTGTTACTTGTTTCCATGGGAAGTGCTTTAATGCAGCAAAGGAAATGGTGACGGCGGGGTTGAGATGAGCGCCGGAGATGTGGCCGGTGGAGAGGATGACGATCATGACGGCGAGGCCTGTGGAGGCAGCGCATCCAATTAGAGTCTCGGAGCCTTGTGTCTTCTGGTTCACAATAGCAGCGGCTGTCCCGGCAAACATGAGAATGAGAGTGCCTATAAACTCAGCTCCTACCTGGTTCCAACAGTAGTAACACACCAATGAAAAATGGGTTAGTGTTGGATTACCAATTTTCTCATAAAAATCTGATGTTTTCTGTATTCCTCTGTTTTTGGAATTAACTCATCAAGGAAACATGGGTCAGTGTTGGATTACCAACTTTCTCGTAAAATTTGATCTTTTACGCTATCGGTTTCCTGTAAGTCTCTGATTATGATTTTTGATGTACCTTCTTTGCAAGAGGGATAGGAGGGGGTGGCAATGAGCAAGTGACTTTGGGTAAAGCTCCTTCTTCTACGGTCCATTCTTCAACCCTGAAACACTGGCAATTCTTGAGAAGCGATTTCGCACCATAACCATTCCCATTTTTTCTCTCCGACTTAAATCCACCAAAAAGAGGTGCCCCAGGAGTCCCTGGTGTTGCAGGTGTTGAAGGCATTGATGGAATTTCCTCATTGTCCATCTCTCCAAACACCCCACAAAAAGAAAATTAGAGAGAAAAATGGGATATTATGGTTTTAAACTCGTAGTTGTTTGTATCTTCGTAATGAGAAAGCTTAAAACCGTGTGGTATATATAGTGGAGGGTGGTTGACTTGGGGAATCCAAAATGGGAGAGAGAAAGAAAATTAGTGGTTGAAACTTGAAACAACTGACACAGAGAGAGAGAGAGAGAGAGAGAAAAAGTAGCTGTAGTTTTGTAAGTGGACTGTGGGACGTCACAAGGAGCCATGAATATGGGACTTGAGAAAGAGGCCTTAAACATTTGACATAAATTATGGTTCTTTTTATTTTCATCTTTTGATAATCTCTACCATCCACTGTATTTGCTTTCCATTTTTATTTCCCTTTGTGGTTCATCCTTATCATCCGTGCCTTCCTTTACCAATGGTGCGTGTGCCTGAGCTATCAATCTTGGTGAATTGCCACCAACTATCATGTCAGCATCGACCCATAAATGCAATGCACTGACACAGTAAAATATATAATCTAGATTTCTAGTTATTCGTAAATAGAAATTGTTAACAGTTCAATCATGCAATTTTTAAATCTCAATTGTTAAAATTGTGAAGAGCCTCTGTTAATTAAGGAATGAGTTAGAAAGAAAGATGATAACTTGTCTTTGCAGTCTCAACTAAGAACCATATTACTACGCAATTCCCATTGGGGCATCCCTATGATTGCCTATCCTATATTGATGAACTTGATCGGTTGCCAAACCAACATCATCTTAAACTGCTTAGTTTGAATCAAAGAAGCAGAAGTTACTTCAAAGATTTTGAAAATGCAGATCTATTTTTAAATCTAACTAATATTAAATTGTTGATCCATACAAGTCAATCTTACCAATCAAGCTAACTCTTATTAGTTGGCAATAAAGGTAATTCACTCTAATAATTTTCGTCAAATATATAACAATAACAATTATATTTGATACTCTGACAAAGAAACTAATGCAGGGCTCTTAATGATTTATTTCCTTTCCTTAAAAAACTTTAATATTTTGAAAAATGGAAAAAATAAATGAATGATGATGATGATGATGACCAACTACATCAACTGGAATGGGAGAGAATCTGCACCCTCTTCCACACATTCGTGAATATGGTATCGAATAGTCCCAACCAAATGCAGAGGGGAATCCCTGTCCCCCTGCTGTTCTTCCAACTTGCGTAGCTACATTTCCCTATGCACTAAAAGGTTGCTTCATATTCACACATTATATTAATGACTAATTCTCTGAGGTCACAAATTATTTCATGTAGATGCAGGAAACTGCTAATGATGATGTGCTAATTGTATTTACAATTCAGGACATCCAAAGTAAAGGATGACATTGGATCTTGGATGTATTTGTTAACAAGAAAAAAGGAAAGGAAAGATTTTGTAATTAGGTTGAGAAAATTACCATTTTAATCAATTACATTTTAACTTAGTGATAATTTAGTCCTTCACTAATTTCAAGTGACAAAATAATCTATTGGTCGTTCATTAGCAAACCAAACAAATTCCTCTATCATTTTCCTATAAAAGAAAAAAAAAACATTGAGTGAACTATTTTTTACTAATGTAGAGGCTAAACACACTTGTGGGATAAGTTTTTTTATCACTATCACCATCACCTTGCCAAGTGTGAAGCATTTTTAGGATTTCTTCAATCAAATCTGCACCATATTCATAGCTTATTATTTTAACTTTAATCAAATAAACCTAAAAAAAATGTTTTACACTTAGTGAGGTATTGATGATAGTGAAAAATAACTTATCTCATATGTGTATCTAGCCTCTATATTACTAAAAAACAGTCCACGTTATCATTTTTTCAATAGAAAAATTATGGAGAGACTTGTTTAATTTACTAATAAATTATTGAGAGACTATTTTGTCACTCTAAATTCGTAGAAGACCAAATTATCACTAAACTGAAACATGGGGACCAAAATGGTAGTTTTCTCTGATTAGATCTAACTTCACCTAAAAAAAAGTTCGTGTAAGATAGTGTAACATAAACTAATGTAAGATGGATCCAAAGAATCTCACTGAACAACCATCATGTACAATCAGTGCCTATTCTCCCCTTCGTCCAAGAAATTTCCCATTCTTTTTATAACAAAAGATGGTTGGCTATACGCAGTTTAGGAGATTATAATATAACAAATGATTGATGACTTTGTTTAAAGTGATGAAAATACTTATTAAGGATTGTTTTAACAAGTTAATGCACTTCAAGTAATGTAGAATAGATAAGTACGACTAAAATAATCTACCTAGACATTTGCTCTATGATAAAGTATTTATTAATATTCACTTGATTTTTCACTTTACTTAAATATTTTCTTTCTCTACCAGATGCGTACACTCTTTACTACTTTGCTGAAACAATATTCTGAGTTGCCAAGGAAGGTCATTCATATATATAATGGCAAATTATAAAGGTTTTAATACACAAAATCTTTTAGGTAAATTAAGCCACTTATACACAACCATGTAAATATGCTATATCTCAAACACATTTTTTAATCAAACTTACGTCTCACGTATTTACATTAATGTAATGTATTTATTTTTCTAAGTGTATGCAAATAAAGTACACTAATATATGCATTTAAGAAAGGTATTTGTAAAATGCTGCTGCAGAATTTGTTCTTCTGTAAAGGGTATTAAGAAATATGGAATATTTATATTATTGCTATTCAATTCTTTATCTATTCAAATATTTTTCCTGTTGAAAAGATACTATTCCATCAAAAGTAGCAGAAATGATGATGGGGAAACACTAGGAGCAGTGCTTTTTCATATAATCAAATTAAACAGATAAATTATGTATACATTAGTGTCATTAGAACTTTCATTTATTAAAAGGATCCATTTAGCATTAAAAATTTTCACTTTGTTTAAAGATCAAACTTGTAATCATGTAAAGGAAGAGTTGAAAGGGAATAGAGGGTTCTACCACTAATCATTGTGTGTGAATTGTGATATGAAATTTGCAGAATTGATGTATACCAGCAGAAATGTGTGGATGGTACCTCGTGTCTATAAGCTAGGAGGGAGATGGGATATTATGAACAGTGAAATCCATGTTTGAAACTCCATGATTTGCCTAAGTGAAACATCAAATCATAAAGGGTTAGGATGGTGAAGACCCTAGAAGTGTCTTCAAGGAAGAGTGATTCTGTCTGTGATTTCAACATTTGTGGTTGTCTTCCTTCCTCATGAATCACATCTCTGTCACAACACTGTACTTGTGTTATCTCAAAAATTGAAGTAAATATGGTTTTCAAGGACTCCCCTAACTATCATAGCTTTGCTTATAAGAAGGAAATGGAATTATAGTCCAACAATTTACAAAAAAATGAGTAGTATGATGACACTAATTGGCGTCATTCGATCTCATCTGGCCCATTTCACTTATTCCAATTTATATAGCATGTTAGAAGGAAGACTATTTGTATGATTCATCTTCTTGTTAGATATCTGTCACATATTTTAGAGTTATCTTATATTATTGTTTAGAGTCTACGATTTATGATTACTAACTTAACGTTTAAATGATAAAAATATTCTTAGAAGTTCACCAACATTATATAAATATAATAAGATGCCTAACATTACAAAATTTCCTAAAGGGAGCCAACCCTCCTACTCTTTTGTAACTAACACCATAAGTTTAGAATTGCAAAAATATCCTTGAGAGATATACCCATGCACTCTCCTATAAATGCTACCAAATACTAGTTTGTTGGATAGAAGTCTTAAAACTTTAAACTTAAGAACTTCTCTAAATCTCTCATTGGATATTAAATCTAGGACATGACAAAAACTTTTTCTTCCATTTAGCATTGAGTTCTATAGCTCTTGCTTTTAGTCTTTGAGAACCCCAAGGGGTTGGATACACTCAGGGAAGGTAGTAAGTGGGCTAAGTGAAGTGTGGAAAAAATTAGAGCCCCAATTAAAAATTGCAATGCTTGTGGATGTTGAAAGGTGGGATTCCTAGCAAATTATGGAACCAGAAAGAGTCAAAATGAGTTGGCATTTTGTATCATTTTGTCCTCCACTGAGTCCAGTCTGCATCAAATGGTCAACTTACTTCCCATAGAGAGTTCTGCTTCCACATGGAATTTATATACAATGTTGCCTTCAATAATGTAATCTCTACTCACTTTAGGTTTAGCAGATTTGGTCCAATTAGCACTATTGGGATCATCAAACAGCTTATTATGTAAAGGAATCTGTAGATACTGCTAGTGCTAGAACAAAAGATAAGAGCATAATTCTTTTTAATGGGATTTGGCTGAACACAATATGTAGTGCTGAGATAAAGTAACGAACCAGAAGAAAAAAGGTCTTCACGTTTCATCATGTAGATCTGTCAACATGGCCCATATAAAGCACTTTTCTTCTGATACGTTTTTTGCACTCGAAGGAAACTTGAATGTCATTTCCCTAGTAATTATGAGTAATGTACTGTGTGATAGTTTCACTCACTAGCACAATTAAAAAAAGAAAAGAAGCAGAAAAGTACTGGTTCTGATTTCTTCGAGTCCATTCCCTTGCTTTGATGGCTCACTGGGTTCTTTGGAAGCATTCGGAAAAATGAAAAGCTCAACCACATGTTAACCCAACTGTGACTCGTGCTGAAGCAGCACTCTCTCATTCTACTGCCTCAAAGATAGACTATATTTTTTCGTTCACTTTAGTCCCTGTGAAAGATAGGGGCTCAATAATTTGGTTCTTAGACTTTACTCTTTTATGATTTAGTTCTTCATATTCAATGCATGTACTGTACTAGCACGATGCAATTCGGACTACAAATGAATACTTTATGTATATGCCAGGATTAGAGTTTTGAAATTTTAATTTTTATATATAATTTTATTTTATATTTTTAATTTAATTATTTAATTTATAAGAATTTGCTCTCTTTAAATTATAAGAATTTATTTTTTTATTTAAATATTTAATTCAAAAATTTTTGTCCCCTTTACAATTAAATCTACGATCTATCTCTCTCTATGTGTGTGTGTGTATATATATATATATATATATATATATATATATATATATATATATATACTTGCAAATGAACATTCTTCACTTGATTTTTCTTTTTTTTCTTTTTATCTCTCTTTACCTTTACGATGTAATTTGAATGTTTGATAAAGATTATTTATTTCAAAATTTTAATCTATTATATAAAAATGAAAGGACTGTTAAAAACCTAAAATTGTCATCCTTGTATGAAAGAGTTTTAAGCTCTATTACATATTAACTAAAAGTTATTTCAAGAACTTAAAATCCCTTGAAACTATTTTAGTTATTTTTCCTATATCTTTGTCATTTTTATTATTTTTAAAAATAATTAGAATATAACAAACATATAAATAATTTTGTTTATGTTTTATGGCAATATTTCATTCAATATAATTTTATAATTTAATTTTCTAAATTTTGTGCTCCATGTTTTTTCACTTATTACATGTTTGATTGCGTCAGATGTGCATTACAATTTAGGTATCATCTTATATCTTTATTTCTACCCAACAAACATATCATTGACTCTAAAAGATAATAAAATTAACATTGAAATTACTAACAATATATCTAACCACGCATTATATGTATAACTTCACCATTAAATCAATCACTCACAATCACGACATGAACAAGTATGAATATTAAGCTAATAGTCAAATAATTAATTTGGATCCTCTCATATTTTAGCAAAACATGATATCATATTTAATTATGATAAATCATGAAATAAAAATTTATATTAAATTAATATAATCACATATAGTATTTATAAATTTAAACTATTAAAATTTCATTCAAGGATTCATCTTTTTATTTTCTAATTCAATCCGATCCATTCATTGGTAGGGCTATTTACTCGATCACAAACATTTTTGGAACACCTCTAATAAAGGGACAAATAGTCAATTTTAAAAGAACTTATTGTCAATCTTTTTTTGATATGAATCTATCTTATTCAAAAGGGAAGGACTTGTATTAGTTTCTCAATTTCAATTCAAACATGGGTTTGATTCACACTCCATGTTCCGAGAAATATTTACCATCCGAAAAGAGGAAGAAATAGAATCTATGTATAAAATAATGCACGACATTATATTCTCACTATAAAATAAAGAAATCTAAATTAATCAGAAAATGCTTATGAATCAAAGGAAAGAGAAACATCTTAAATCATAGAATTCACGGACAGAATTTCTCAACCTTGTATTGCATTAAAGTCATTAATAAGTGCATTATTTGTGGTGAATAATTATGAAGGATGATTGGAAGGAATGGTCGCTTTTTCTCTCTTTTTGTTTCCTTTAGATTTAATAAAATGGAAGATTCCACATGAAGCAAAGAAAGGTGAGGCATGTTGAGAAAACTAATAATTAAGTAAGAAATGATAGCACAAAAGGGAAGGAGAAGCAATGTCGACCACAGGAATTTTTCAAAAAAGGAGAGCACGATTAAGCCAAGCGCATTTCACATTGGTTGTGTTGGTAAGCATTACACTAAAGCTTGAGTTAATTAATTAAGAGAAAAAACAATAGCAAATGGGTTGGTATATGTTGTTTATGCTTCATATGACTAGTACACTTTACTACATTTACCTACTAATTACTCCTACCAAAATACAAAATGTTTTTATAAACATTAGTGTTCCACGTAGAAATTAATATTATGTTTGATTTATCGCAATAAGGGTTAAAAAGTTTATTTATAAATTAAAACAAAATTTGTCTAATAAATAATTTCATATTATTTTAAATTTACTTTTATTCTTTAAATTCTAGTTTGCATAAAAGTAAATAAAAAAATTATTTTTATGTTAAATGAACTGTATTGATGAAAAAAATTTATTTTTTAGATGAATTTTTTTAATAGAATTACAGCTATGCAAATTCACTTTTAATTTACTCATGTTTGTAAAACTATGATGATTCAAAATCAAATTTGCACAATTTCAATTCAAATATGCATTAAAATTAGTGTATGATTCTTGAGTAAATATGTAAATATACTTTAAGTAAAATTTTCAACCTTGTTCTATTTCAGTGAGATACTTAAATTGCAACCCTATATTTCACTAAAAAAAAAAAAATTAGGCAAACCCTTTTAAGCTATAATTTGACCGATATGTTTTAAAAAATGATATTAATTTTTTTATGAAAAAGTGAAATTATAAAAAAAATTATTTCAATGCTCATTATTTTGTATTGAAAACTATAAATTTATTTTGTAATTGATAAAATTGATTACTTTTATATTGATCAAATAGATATTTAATGCTCATTATATCACATAAAAAATATAGAAGGTATATTTTAGTAAAAAAAAAAAAAAAACAAGTTGGTTGTAGTTCAGTTTTTACTTTAAGAGAAGTTAGTGTAGATTAGTTTTTAAATTTTAAGGAAAGAGAATATAAATCGTCAAAATAATAAATAACTATGTAATTAATTTCTTAAAAACAAATATAATTCACTCGATATACTTCTAGCTCACTTGTTTATAATTAACTTACAAGTAGAATACTAGTTACAACTTTAATGTAGTGCAATGTACAGGGAAAAATTCCATTATGAAACCTAAATAATATATTTTATTTAGAATTTTGATAACATTTCTTTTTCTTTTGAAAAGAAGTCATGACTTGTGACCTCCATCATGTCAGTACTATGAAGAGGATACATCCTAAATATAATATCATAATTTAAAAGGTTCGCTAAGTCTAAAAGAATGAAGTCCAAACAAAAAAACTTAATTAAAAAGTTCATTTTATAAAATGAGTTAAGCTCAAATTTTTTTAAAGTTTGACTCAACTCAAAATTTTTGAATCAATATTTTTAATTTAAAAAATTTATAATTTAAAAAAAAACTTAGTGTAACATAATATATTAATAAAAAAATAAAAACTAATACATTTTATCCAAAGAATTTATGTTAATATAATAACTTACTTGTATTTATAATTTTTTTATATATAATCTTACAAGTAATAATAATTATTGGTTATATTATTTATCTTAAATTCTAAATAGCAAATAATCTTAATGATGATGGCTCAACAGCCTAAAAATATAAATAAAAATTTATATAAAAAGTTTGATTAAAAAACTGTTAAGGATTTTTTTAATTTAAATTTAAACTTAATTTTTATAAGCCTAGCTCGATAATATAATCTACTCCTAAACTATTTATTTAAAAAGAATTGGATCCCCTTCACCTAATATAACTGCAATTTAAATAAAAATCATGACCTTATATATTCATATTTAATTTTTTTATTACATACAATCATAAAAAACAAATTTCAGCCACTAAATCCCTTAAAAAAAAAAAACACACACACACACAGCCACTAAATCCCTTAAAAAAAAAAAAAACACACACACACACACACACATATATATATATATATATATAAAAGATTGTTTGTCAAAATGGACTTAATTTATAATGTGGGTCTGACCCCACTTTGTAAATTGGATGACTTGAATTAGATACTACTATAAATTTTGATAAAAGTATAAAATTAGTCTTTTATTTTTATATTATATGATAATTTGGTTTCTTATAAATTTATAATAACAAATTAATCTTTCATAAATTTAAATTTATATAAAACTAGTCAATCACAAATTCAAATTTGTACAAAATTAATTCCTCTGTTTGAATATATAAAGAATTAATTTTACATAAAATAAAAATTTTTAAAAAATGATTTGTCATGATAATATATAAGAGAGCAAATTGTCATAAAGTATAACAATGAATAATCAATTTAGTACTTTTATCAAAAGAATTTTCAGCCCAATTATATCAGCCCATTAACTTCAATAGATTATCAACTTTGTAAACTTACTTGGGTATGAGGCATTTACTTAACTTATAAGAACTGAATTTCTTACAATAGATAGTTGTAACTCCGAAAAAGAGAATCAATTAAATTTTTTCGTACATAAAATCTTCATATTCATATATGTGTGTATAACATCTCAATTTTTTAGATACACCCATTCGGCTCGTTTGATTCGTGCAGAGGTAGCCTTGTAGATTAAGAAAAAAAAAAAAAATCAAATTCTACTTTATAAGTTCAGATTTGAATGATATACATTGGTATTATAAGTAATTTCAAATGTTTAGTGCAACTTTAAGATGATGTAAGATTAATGCTAATTGGTGGTGGCTGTGTTCATTTTTGTTTGAGAATTGATATATTTGATACCTTTATGTTTCTTCGAATTTGTACTTTGTGTTTATGCAGTCTGTTGATGTGTCATTATATTTAACTTACAACGTTTTTTATACGATTAATTAATACAATTAAATGTAACCTAATTTGTGATGTAATTGTATTTTTCATTTTTTATTTTTTTCAAATTTATATTTGATAGACTAGCTCATCTCAATCTACAAGAGTCACTCATAAAAAGAAGGATGATGAGAAATTTCTTATATTTCTTAAATAATTACTAAATGTATCTTTTTATAGTAAAATTACATTTTATCTTTCACTTATCACCAAAATTATTTTGATTAATATCTCATTTATTAAAATGTCCAAATGATCTTTTATTCATTAAAAAATATTATATTTGGCTCTCCACTTTTTTACACAAAAAATTATATTTAATTTTTTGATTCAGGTTTGGAGTTTGGTTGAGAGATTAAAATTATTATTTTTTAAAAAAGTGAGAACTAAATATAATATTTTCTCCATAATAAAATATTATTTTAGATATTTCAATAAGTGAAGAAGTAAAATAATAATTTTGTTATAAATGGAAAACCAAATATATATTTTTCTTCTATCTTTTTATCCAATAAAAGACTTTTAAGTTGGGAAGGTAAGGAATTAAACCTTTTTTAAGGCTTTTAGAAACTAAAACGTTGTCTCTTTTTGAAATTCAAATAGCTTATACTACTATGGTTAATAATATAAAAGATTAAACTCTTTTAAGTCAACTACAAGAAGAATAATAGTGTGTTTAGACAGAAGTTTGTCTTATAAAATTTTTTGTTTAATTTAGTGTTTGATTTTTTTTAAAATTAATTTTACTCTTAAAATTCCTATATACATAAAAAAAAAAAATGTTGCTTTGTATTGAATAAAGTGTATAGCATGATAAAAATTAAGTTTTAAATAAAAATTTTCAAACATAAATTACAATAATACAAAATATCAAAATTAATTTTAAAAATTTAACTGATTCAAAATAATATTAAACATGTTAAAACTACTCTAGATTATTTGATAAAATTATAAAATATATTGATTCACTATTAATATAACTATTATTCAAATGCAACCAGATTGACTCTCTTGCTCGGTCATCTCTTATGAACGACCACTCATTGTTGTAGAAATGGAACTGTCCTTTGACCTTTTACTGGTTACAACCAGTAAGAACAGAGAGGATACGGTGGATCCCATCTCGTGTAAACACATATGATAATTTCCCTGTATCATATCACTCTCAAAACTTGTTAGGGCTCTTCAGTTCCCATTCCACTCGAGCTTGAGCAAGACTGAACGGGCATTTCACTTCCTTTCTGAGAAATAAAGCGAACAGCAGCGATTCCCTTCAACGTAAGTCAACATCCCTACCTGTCGATCAGTTTTGTTGTTGGCACTGAATCTTCAATGAAAATGTTAATATCTGACGATGGCTGTGAGATTTTCTCTCGTGAAACTGTAGTTCAGTGTGTGGTGTTTCCAATCGATTGCTTAGACGAGGAGCTGCATTGTTGCAAAATGATCGTGTTATAATATAAGCTGAGATATTTGTTCAGTCTGATTTAGGGAATCGATTATATGACAGATGATATTTGAAATAAATCGGTTGAAGTGCTCTTCTATTTGACATGCAGCTGCATAATAACACATCAAATGGTGAATTAATTTGAAAGAGAGGTTAACCGAACTCAGAAATTTTAGATATAGCCTTTGCGCCTGACCAGTTAAGAAAATTAACGCAGAATGCTGTGTTGTTTAAGTTTCTCTAAGAGTTAAAGGCTATCTAACTTTCTAAAACTGCTGAATTCTGGTTTTTGTAATGTTATTGATGGGCTATGTAAAACTTATATAAAGTAGGGGTAACTTAGCACTGTGTCTTTATGGACTTCAAGATTAACCTGGATGTTTATTTGTGCAACAACGACTTAGTGATATGTTGCAACTATAACATTAGTTTCTCCTAACTCCTGTGTTTTGCTCACTCTTTGTGAAATTGACGGTCATTTTGTATTACCCATTCTGTTATTTTAGACAATGTTGGTTTCAGCTTTCTACTGCCCCTGTTGTAATTTTAGCTACTCTTTCGTGTTTTGTATTTTTAGCTCTGCATTCTCTCATATGATCTACATGTATTGTATAATGCTCCCACGATTTGATAATTCATTCTTCCAACCAGCAGTGGCAGACTGTACCTCAGTAGTTAGTTATTTATTTTTATGTACTTTTTGTGTAAGTGTATAATAAATAATTAAATCTTTGTGAAGAAGTCCTTCAATGATTTAGTGTAATGAAAAAATGGCAATAATCATGGGGGAGTGGAGCTTATGTCTTGCACTCCTCTTTTGTGGCTTCCCCAAAAGGATGTGACTACACAATGAACATAACGTTCTCACTGAATCAACCACGTTTTGGATGTGCTCTTAATAAACATGGCTTACGGCTATCCTTACCCTAAATCAATCAAGCCACATTTACAGCCAAATTCGCAATAGGTGTTGACCAATTTAGTATAGGTTGGCAAGTGGAACTACAGAGCTAATTCTTGGTTGAGTGTTTCTCGCATAATCTCTTTCTTCAAGGATCTCTTGGGAGAGTTGTTAACAGGGGTGAGATGCTTACAATCGGAGATCCCTTAGAGGCTATCCATACTCTGGGAATCTGAGGGCAGTTATTCTGTTTCACAAGACAGTAACGGTGGTTTGGCTGGCTATAACCTCTTGGAGGGTTCTGATTTCTGAAACCCTATCAAGGGATTGCCCTGTTAGTGAGTGCATAGTTTCTTTTAATTTGACTTAATGTAACAGCGCTTATAATTGCACTCATTTGTTACCTGGATCATGCAGTGATGCTCTTAGAATGGTCCTTGGTTGAGATAAAGATCTTTCAGTCAAAAATTAGTATCTAGACTTCTGTTAGTTCTTTTATATCTTTTTGGGGTTTAATCTTTTTTCTACTTTAAAAATTAATGCCCTATTATAAAAAAGTTCTTGGGATTCAACAGTATATTTTTATTTACTATTCACTGTATATTTTGTGGGTTCAATACTATTAACGAGCTTTTGGTAAGTTACATTATGCTGGTTTTGGTTTTGATAATTTTTGGAGTTTTCTGCCCGTCAAATTATGCACAACCTTTCTTCTTGGAGTTGGACTGATTTTGGTTTTTTGTACACAGAGCTTGGATGGACAGCAGCTCTGAAGAGTCAGATATCAGTGAATCTGAGATTGATGACTACAAGGAGAAACCGTATGAACAGTTAAGGGCTGGGAGCTACAAAGTTAAACATTTAAATGGCACTCTTAGATGCCCTTTCTGTGCTGGAAAGAAGAAACAAGATTACAAGTACAAAGACTTGCTTCAACATGCATCAGGAGTGGGTAAGGGTTCTGCCAACAGAAGTGCAAAACAAAAGGCAAACCACCTTGCTCTGGCAAAGTTTTTGGAGACTGACCTATCTGGTGAAGCAGAGCAAATCCAACGGCCAGCTTTACCACAACCTGTCAATGAACCTCCTCAGCAAGATAATCTATATGTCTGGCCCTGGACTGGAATAATTGTCAATATACAAGATAAGATTTTACATGATTCTAGATATTGGTTAAAGGAATTGGCTGAGTACAAACCATCAGATGTTCGTATGTTAAGTGAAAATGAAAATGACCTAACTGTTCAAGCAGTAATAGATTTTAGTAATGATTGGAGTGGTTTAAAAAATGCAAGTGATTTTGAGAAATCATTTGAAACTAAACATTGTGGTAAAAAGGATTGGAAGTTGCAAAACTTGCAGCAAGGCTCGAAGATTTATGGATGGGTTGCACGGGAAGATGATTATCATTGTGAGGGGCCAATAGGGAAATACCTACGTAAGAAAGGAAGGTTAAGAACAGTCTCTGATATTGTTAATGAAGCATCTGAAAGCAGAACTATCATCGTGGCAAATTTAGCCAATGAAATTGATATGACAAATGAGAACCTGACAAAAATGCAATATAAATACAATGAGAAGACTATGTCTTTGAGTAGGATGCTTGAGGAGAGAGACCAGCTGCATAATGCTTTTGTTGAAGGTTTGACTACTTTCTGCTTGTAGCTGTCAGGTTTTGTTTGCTTCCCCTGCATATGTATATTTGTTTACAATTTTTATCCAGAAAGGAAAAACACGTGTTGTGGAATTTGGATATGTATCTGGCTGATCAAGTTATATACTCCAGATGTGTGTTATAGTCTTTACCATAATAAAAGGTTGCAAATGACTGTTTACTATTCTGATATATATATTCTTGTATTCTTATGCAAATTGAAATAATTTCAAAAGTTGCATACAAGATATTGATGCTGAATTACTTTATTTCTGTCAGAATCAAGGAAAATGCAGCGCAGAGCACGTGAGGAGTTACAAAGGATATTGGATGAACAAGAAAAGTTGAACAGTGAATTAGAGGAAAAAAAGCGGAAGCTTGATTCCTGGAGCAGAGATTTAAACAAACGTGAGGTACTGACTGAGCAAGAGAGGCAGAAACTTGAAGAAGACAAGAGGAAGGTAAATATATATCACATTTTTTGTCTATCAGTATTTCGATTTTTTTACCCTTGATCTTACTTATCAATAACTACCCTTGTAAACTTGTTAGCTGGTTTTGTTCTTGGTCTGTTATCAGTATCATCAGTTGCTATTAATTTGAGCTCAAGTGCTGTTTTTTCACCCTATTGACTCCCTTAAACCATTCCCCAAGTCAGGGGCTTTTCCCCTTTCGTGAACTGGACCTATAGTTTGTTCACTATGAGAAATATAGATAAAGAAAAATGGTTATAGTCATAGATACATTCTGTTTTGTGATTAAGCAAAATAACTAGTATATTAATTTTATATGAAACACCTTACCTCTGAATATTTGATAAAACATTTCCTATGTTATTGCTTTATGAACCCATAAGCATCCCTATTAGATGTTCAATATCTCAATTTCCATCATTGTTGCAGCTGTGGTGCTATTTAAGCTTAAACTGTTAGCATTTGTGATGTATATTCACAGGATATACTAATGCAATCCCTTTATCCTTCTAGAAAGATTTGAGAAATGAATCCCTCCATAAAGCTTCTATGGAGCAGAAGAAAGCTGATGAGAATGTTTTAAAGCTTATTGAAGAGCAAAAGGTTTGCATACTTTATAGTGTCAAGGATGTGAAATTACTTTTTAGCAATCTAGAATATGCTGCTTATGACTTAGTCCTTATATATATTGAATTCGCTCTACTAATCTGTATCTCAAACTGTTCAGAGAGAGAAAGAGGAGGCATTGAATAAGATAATTCAGTTGGAGAAGCAGCTAGATGCCAAGCAGAAGTTGGAAATGGAAATAGAAGAGTTGAAAGGGAAGTTACAAGTGTTGAAGCATCTTGGAGATGACGGCGCTATCCAGAAGAAGATTAAAGAAATGAATGATGAATTGCAACAAAAAGTAGAGGATTTGGATGATATGGAGTCCACGAATCATGCTCTTATTGTCAAAGAGCGCCAGAGCAATGATGAACTACAAGAAGCTCGTAAAGAACTAATAAATGTATGATTTCTTTTATTTTTATATTTATCTTATATCCCTATATAAGTTTTTTTTAAAAAATAATAATATATAATAAAGAATTCGTTAGCTTGTAATATATCGCAACAAATATCTGTTAATTGTTAAACACTTGGTTCATGCTACTCATGGGGCTGGTGAAGCACTTTTAGAATTTAGATGTGTGTTTATGGGAGGGACGGAAGGAGAGAGAGATATATATCATTTATATTTTCCAATTCTCTGTAGAGATGATAAGAAACAAGTTATTCTGATATTATATGAAACCTTAATTAAGAAAGGGAGAGGTAGAGACAAATGTTTGTTTTTTCTTTTCCACACATTTATTTTTAGTAAATTTATGTGATTAAGGTTGTTCTGTCATTATTTTCAACTATCTGTTACTTTCCTTCAACCAAATTCGTTTTGGTTTAGATTTATAGACAACTGGCTAACTACTTTTGTTTATGAATCCAGTTGTGCTAAACTGCAAATCATATTTTCTGGTAGATTTTCTTCCTCTTTCTGTAATAATAAGTAATTATGATTGGATAAGAATTGTTGAGTCCAGAGAAAATTTGAGCCCTAATGCTTTTTCCTTCTACTTACGCTTTAGGGGTTAAATGATATGCTAAATGCACAAACTCATATTGGGCTTAAGAGAATGGGAGAGCTTGATCAGAAGGTTTTTGTGAATATCTGCAAGAAAAAATTTCCTCTTAAAGAAGCTCAGACAAAGGGTGTCGAGCTATGCTCCTTGTGGCAGGAGAATGTGAAGAAATCAGCATGGCATCCTTTCAAAGTGATTGAAGTTGACGGTAAACTGGAGGTATGTCATGAATACCACTAAGACTTGCTTTCTATGTTCATAATATAATTATGCTTTACAGTTAATTTGGTTGATGGTATTATACATGTGTGTGTGTGTGTGTGATAGGTACTAGGAGAGGAATGGGGTTAAGGAGAGAGGAGTGACGAGAGAGAGGAGAAGAAGAGACAAAATAGGAGGAAAGATGGAAATTTTCATTAACAACAATACAATTTACATAGAACTGAACTTCTGAATATATCACAGTCTGATTACTGTTAATAACCTAATTAAGAAAATTAATAACAGCAATAAACAACTGAAAAGCAATTGGATCGTCTGCTGTTGCAGCAACAGGCTCTACTGTTTTAAATCTCATGCGTCCATTGCATCTTGTGGCTATGGTTTAGCCACGTCGCTTTGGGTTTTTTTTTTTTTTTTCGTTTTAGTTCTCCAAAGGCATTCGGCGGCTTCTTCAATGCTTGAAGATAGCAAGAGAGACAGGGCAATGGATAATGGATTCTTGCTTCCAGCCACTCTTGCTCTTGCATTAGAATCATCTGATTCTGAATAAATAATCTTCTTCCTCGCACGAAATCTCACCTAGTGCACACAATTTTGTGTTCACAAAATGCACCATGGGGTATTACGATGGATTTGCAGAAGATCATGCTGGTGCGAAAAGATTGAATACATCGGATTATTGAGTTTGGTGCTGACTTGGTGGTCCTATATATATCCTAGAATTATATTTCTTGGAGTATTACATACTTTTTCTTTTGTTATTAGCCACTGATGCTAATATTAATGAAATAAACACTATCTAATAAGCTTCTTCTTCTTCTTCTTAACCTGCAGGAATGTCATGTTCCAAATACTGTGCTTCTCCTTCTTACGCATGCGTCATCCTTTGGTTTCACTTCTTTTTCTTCTTCTTCTTCTAAATACTGTGCATAGCATTCCTATGTGTGGATCACCCGTGGAATGTGTTTGGAGAATAAAAAGAAAAAATAAAACCCAAACAGGCTACGTGGTAAGATGAAATGGACGCATGAGATTTAAAAACAGTAGAATCAGCAACAACAGATGATCCAAATTCAACCGATAAAGGTTTTGGACAGTTTTGAATGTAAATGCTTCTTTGGAAGTTCTGGGACACGGGCAGGCTTTTTTCTCCTAGAATAAGTGAGTAGTGGACGTGGGTCTCTATCAGTGTGTGTGTGTGTGTGTGTGTGTGTTCTGTGGCAGAATTTCAGATTTACTTTTCAGTCTCTTGTTCAGAAATTGCCTTTAGTTGTTTGTATAATATAAACATGCATGTCACTGGCAATAAAGTCTTAAGCTCTTGTACAATAATACTCTTGTTTTTAATTGTTCTACTCTATTACTCTTTAGTTCTCGGTCTATTTGCATGATTACTTCCAGACCAGAGAACTAGTTGGACATGGCATACAAAATGATGTTACATTGATGCAGGAAATTATAAATGCTGATGATGAAAAGTTACGAGGTCTCAAGGAGGAATGGGGAGATGATATTTATATGGCTGTTGTTACAGCCTTGAAAGAATTACTTGAATACAATCGAAGCGGTGGGTATACTGTTTTTGAACTATGGAACTTCAAGGAAAATAGGAAGGCTACCTTGAAAGAGGTCATCAGTTACATTGTGGGGCAGATCAAGCCACTTAAACGCAAGAAACCAATGCGGTGAGCGAAGCAGCCCCTCAGGCACGGGAAGGTAAAATGTTTTGCTTCGGTGCAGTTATAGTTTAGTGAATCTCTTACTCATATTACTGTCATGGCTTCACTGAATAAATATGCTGCATGAGGCATGCCTTTGCTGTTGGTAACTGTTTATAATCATACGACGAGCATTTCTTAATTATTCAGTCTGTTAATGGATTTTGCAGATTCAACATTATTAATCCATTCTACATTTTGTATGTCAACTGTTAAGTGATTAAGTTCCATAAATGACTTGACTGTGTGACCAAGCGTCGAGTTATCTACAGTATTAAAATCTGGCGTTATTGACAGTCCCTGACCCCTAGCTATTGCTCCCGGTGTTGGTTCATTTCTAAATTACAGTTCTTGTTCCTCTTTTTTTTGTCTGTCGGTTTAACCTGTGCACCCATTAAAGATTGTTATGTTAATTGGAGAATCTGGACCAATATTAATTATTGAAGCACAAGATAGATGTGAATTAAAGATGACTGACACTGACATATTACCTGTAAATCTAATTTCAGTATTGACATTTTAGTTGCAGGCTCTGCAGGGGGGAGCATATGATATTTCAAGAGGAAGATGGAAACGAGTAGGCCCTTACAAGTGCTTCAATTAATGATTGCTATGTGCGAGACATTCCAAAAGTTGTAATTAGTGATGTATCCTAACCTCCATATAGATCTGAAGTTTTCATTTCTAAAACTTTAGCCGTCCGTTTCTGATAAATAATATTCTCCTCTCGAAATTTTAATGAAGTATGCGTAAAGAAAGTTACCCAAGGTGTGCCATTGTTCCCCACCGTTCCTTTTTTTAACTAACGAGAACCAACAGTGTGCTTTATGTGAGGGATCATTTGGTGTTTGATTTATCTTGATCTTGCATGTCTTAAAATTTTTCTACGTTTGGCCTTCCTATGCAGTTATCCTGACTCCCAAGCACTTTCAATTATTTTTTATTCTTAAAAATTACGATAAATTTCAATCGATTATTTAGTTCTTAAAGGCATATTTTTATGCAGTGCAAGCTTTAAGTAGTCCTCTTTTAAAACTCATTTATTGGATTTTTACCAAATTAATTAAAATGCGTCTGGTTTAATTAGATTTATTTATTTGTTTTTCTTAAGGATAACAATCCAAGTGGTTAGATGTTAAAAAGCAGTTCTGCTTCTCCACTCAGCATAAAAAACAGAAGAAACGCTATGATTTGGATGAATTCAATTTCATTATTTTGTTAGACAAACGTGAATCTAATTAGTAGTCAAATGACAACTTGAAAATGTATTGCAATTGTTACGTAGGCGAAGTAATCATCTTTAAGTAAGAATAAACACTTTAATGCTTCTGACCAAAAAAAAAAAAACACTTCAATGCTATAAATAATCCAACATGATTAAACTCATATTTCTTGAACCAAAATTTGGGTTCATCTTACAATTTAATGTGATTCATTGTTAGATTTATATGGTTTTACTCTTCAAAATGTAGAATTCAGCGTGTAGTTTTATTATGAAAAAATTTATGTTTGTGAAGTAGCTTTTAAAATAACAAATTTTGTATTGATTCGTTTGTCAAAATGCCAAAAATCAATAATAACAATAATACATAACATATTATTTTTAATCCTCAATTTGTATCCTCAATTTGTACGATCATTAGTTCTGAGAATTTAAAATTAATAGAACCTAAAAATTCAGGAACTAACTTTATATTTCATTCATGGTAAAAAGAAAAAAAACAAAAAAGGGTATAGTTTATTTAAAAAATCATCAAAATTTTGGTCTTTTAGTGGGTCCAATTGCGTGCCAAGATTTCTCATTTTTGGCCCATTAGCGGTTGGACCTGATTGATCCAAATCTTTCAAATAGTACAGTTCATACCAAAGACGAGAGGTTCATCACAGTAATTTGGGCTTAAATATTAGGGTTTATGCTTTCGTTTATAAATTACTAATTTGTTCTCTGCTTCGTCTTCGCTTCCAATCCCAGACCAAGGACTCGGCTGCTTCTATTTTTATTACATAATTAATCTGCCATGGAAGAAGACTCTCAAGAATTGTAATTAAGTAGTTTGATAAAAAGTATCAATATTAATTTAATTAAAAATCCAAACTACTTATGTTCACATAATAATACTTGAAAATGTAATTTAAAGTCTAAGTGGGTATAAAATATTTAGCAGACCATTTGGCCTCCTTAAATTAACCATTTCCCGACAATTTGGAGTGTACTTTATTTAATTTTAAGTGCCAAACATCATAGTATCGTACCCAAAAGGTGTCACTTCCAAGAGGTGAGTGCTTAAAATAAACTTCTTGCACTATTTTTAATTTTATTACTTTGTCTTTGGAAAATCTTTTGACCACTTTTGAAAATGCAATTTTGTCTGCCTCAAATTGAATTTATGCCCAAATTATGGTCCTTTGCTTGACTATATGTTTCTTCTCTTTGCTTCCAAAATCCATAGTAAATTAATGTTAATGGATACCACTTTAGAATGTGATCATAACGCGAATTATATATTATCATGGATTCTCGAGCTTAAATGGAAGAATGAAACAAGATTATACATACATATATATATATATATATACCCACTTTTTTCACTCAATATTTTTTTTAACTTTTATATAACTTCACACGGTACAATTAATTAGATGACTAAAGAGAACACTCCCTCAAATTCATACATATGCAGAGAAAAAAAGAAAACTATATGATTTATACATTTGTAAATTATTTCACCCGAGGGTTTTATTTAAATAACTTTTTTTGGAAATAGCTTTTCTTGTTTTATTTATTAGCATACTAGCCCTTGGACCATCAAGCATAAGTAAGGAAGAAGTATGGAAAGAATGTCCATTGTATTAACAATAGCATAACCTTTCAAATACCAAACTAAATGTTAGTGCGATAGTACAAAAATTCAAATGCAAAATGCTAAAATGATATTTTTATGAAGATAATGGTCAAAAACTTAGGCCCCATTTGATGTAGAAAGAATGAGTGTTAAGAGACTGAAATCTTATAATCTAAAATTATGTTTAGTATAATCAGCAAAAGAATAGAAATGATAATATTATTTTTGTATGAGATAAATAAAGACCAAGATTCTATTTTGATAAAAAAAATTATGAGTTTTCGTCTGTTCACTACTAGAGTTGCAAACCTTCCAATTGACTAGTTAACCAGCAATAGCAGATAGACGCGATGGACAAGGAGGTTGACAGCTCAAATTGACAGAGTAGGGATTGAGATTGACGACGAGTTGCAAATGTCATCCCTTCACTTTAGACGACTCATATCAATGATGATGGAGCAGAGAATGATGACTTAGATCAATGACAAAGAAAGTTAAAGACCAATGGTGAAGGAGACAGAAGAGCAAAGGAGACAAAATAAAAAATAGTAGAATGATGATGGTAAAGGTGATAGACAACAATTAAGAAGATAGATGAGGATAAAGAAACCAATGACGACAAAGGACACAGACAGTAGCAAAGGGTGCTCTGATGATGGTGAAAGCATCAGACATGAAGGAGAGTTCTTCCATGAGGGTATTTCAGTCATTAGGCTCCCATTCCCTGAGGTCAACATACTTTCCCTAACCTTGGTAATGGAAACAACTCACAACTCTCCCATGTCACATGGGAGAGTGCACTCCCAAGGAAAGAAATATGTTGCCTAACAAACAGTCATTCAGCCCTCCTCCTCACCCACCTCTATTCCATGGTATGCCTATACCATGTACCAATCAGTTCCTTAGAGAAAATGATACTTTTGCAGCTTCAAGCATTACATAGTCATTTGTTTAGATGGTAATTCAGCATATAATTAGTTTGATGAATTAAATAGAAGGATGTAATATATGATTAAGTTATTTTCCCTTCTTTTGTGATTTTGAAAAATAGGCATGACCCAAGAATCTAAGTACACAACACATAAAGGAAAAAGAAAAATACCAATATATGTTAATGAAATAGTTTGAAAAAAGTTAAAAAAATATCTTAACTATGATAAATAAATAAATTACATGGACATTCTTTGAATTTTGCTGAAAGTACATGAATCTCTCATTTATTTTTAAAATTTATGGGAATTTTTTTTACGCAAAAAGTTAGTACACTGTAATCAAATTTTAATTTTTTTTACCAAAATACCCTCATTTAAAATTTTTTCAAGTTATAAAATTATGTATTTAGGTTAATAGAGGATATTTTAGGTAAAATATTTAAAATTAGACTAAAATTTAAAATTATATATAGTGATTTATTAAAGGAAGGTCATGTATATTTTGAAAATAAATGAAAATTTTATTTAATTTTAATCAAATTTAAGAAAAGTTGGTATAATTTATGATATATATAGAGCAAAGAATGCCACATGATTTTGTACTTTTGTTATTTTACCAAGACCTTAATGATTTTGCTGGCTTTATCCGTTGGCATATTGAGCCTAATGAGAGGGGAAAAAAAAAGGGACAGTCTTGTGTCAGTTACGAACTTATCACAGCGATGAAGAAGGAAGTGAAGTGGGATGTGTGTGTCAGAAACCCAAGTGGCCCAAGTGGCGTATGACAGTGAAGGCAAGAATTCAAACCCACAAGGGTAAAATGGTAATACTACCATAACACAAGCCTTAACGCTCATGAACATATAGGCATTAAAGCGCCAATAAGAACCTCCATAACCATAGTGAAGCTTTTCAACATATTCAAATCCAATAAACCTCCCAGAATAGTATGTATTAGCGGATTCAAGACCCAAACTTTTATTTTCTTTTGTGATTATGATAAGATGGGTGAATTCCGAAACCGCTTGTTTTGGAAGTGTGTGCTTGCATGTTCAACACTTTGCCAGAAACCCCTGATTTCTGCTGTGCTCTGTTGTTTGCATTCTCCTGGTGTTTGGCTAGGGTTATAGATACATATATGGGCCTCGCTTTCAGCGTAAATGTGGGTTAATTTCTAGGTTTCTGAGCTGGAAATCAATGGCTCCTCCTGACAAAGAAGTGCTGGATACGCTTGTGGATGTTGGGGATAGCCTCCTCAATTACCTCTCTTCGGTTGATCAGCTTCTCGTTCTTCTTGATGTACTGGTCACGTTTCACTTTCTTCTGCATATCTCTACTTTTTTTTTTTTTTTTTAAATTCCTCTGAAATTTCATTACTGTGTTGAATTGAGTTGATCATGAATTTGTGTGAGTTGATGATCATTTACTGACCGCATTCTGTTGCTGTTCGGGTTTATAATTCTTGGTGTACATGTATGGTTTTCCTAACCCATTTTTTCTGTCTAAAACAATTCATGTAAGAGATTGTATATTTCGGTTCAAGGGAAACTCCAGTTGGAGTCTACTTAGGAAGAGGGAAGGGCAACTAGGAAAACGAATCTCCATGCATCGGAACGCCCTTGTGCATATATCCAAGGGAAGTGCTTGTTTGTTGGCACGCGCAATTTCTGCATTCGAATGGGATAATTTCAGTAGGAATTCTGTAGTTTTCTTTAGTTTTCAGTGATTCTCATGGTGGTCAAATACTTCTTCGAGCTGCTTAGGGATAGTTATTGATATTTGACACTTTGTGCAGTTCACGATTCCTAGGTTTTTGATGTTATAGTAAATGGCCTTTTTGCAATTTTTGCAATTTTTTTATGCATATCTGTGCTAAGTCTAACTGGTCAAAAGAATTCCTCTACAACAGCCCCTCCCCGACTCAGTATGACAATGACTTGATTCTGGTGTTTGTTTTTCTAACTTCCAGAAACTTGAGAATTTATTATCAACCTTGGATCAAGCACCAGACAGGACGTTGAAAGAAGCACTTCTACCAACAATGAAGGCATTAATTTCCAATGAACTTTTCAGGCACCCAGATGAGGATGTTAAGATTTCAGTTACATCTTGCATTGCTGAGATTACTAGAATAACAGCACCAGAAGTGCCTTATGATGATGAACAAATGAAGGTACATATGTTTGTATAATTCATTTATGTCATATTTCAATCAAACCATTCCTGAAAACTGTATAAATAGAATACATTTTGTTATTATTTTGCTTAAATTTATTTTCTTGTTGGAATTATACATAGATTGAATTCCATTTCATGGTGAACAGGAAATTTTCAAGCACACAGTAGCTGCTTTTGAAAAACTGTCTCATGTATCCGGCCATTGTTATGAAAAGGCGCTTCTGATAGTGGATAATGTTGCAAGTGTGAGATCATGCTTGCTCATGATGGACCTTGAGTGTGATGACTTGATCATTGAGATGTTCCAGCTTTTCCTGAGAGTTATGAGGTCCATGTCAACATTTCTTTTATCTATTTCTTCATTTACAAACTTCATATTCAGGTATGGTTTGAAACCATACCTGAATATGAAGTTTGTAAATTTTGCTGACAAATAAGATATATATTGGATATCACAAGTGGGTATTGAACTTTCAATGCTGAGAAATAATGAAGTTTAAGAACTTTGATTTATAACCTTTGTTATGTCTCGCAAGTAATTCCAGTACGCAAATTTGAATACTTCAAGTTTATTCTTTTCTTCTTTTCATAATACGTGTAAGATGTACAACATCAGTAATAAATTCCTGCATTCAACTTCAGTTGCACTCTGTTGACATTGACATTGCTGTTGATAAAACACTATAATTTATTTTGACGTTGTAATAGGGACTCAGCTTTTCAATATTGCATTTATAATCTTTGAGAACAGAGTTGAGAAGTGCTTCTGAAGGTCAAAAGGCCTTTGACGAATTCTTCATGGTGGGCATCACTAGTGAAGTGGTGCAACCAAGGGAATGAGGATGTCTCTGCATTTACCCTCTGCCATTGAGTAGTATTTAAATTTATTGGGTGTTTTTATGTTAATGAGTGATAATGCAAAACTTGGTTGCTTTTTCCTTTTCTAAGTAACTTCCATTCCCTTATGGATTAACTAATGGTTCGTGGTTTTTCTTGCTCAATTTGAAGGTCAAATCACCCCCAGGTTGTGACCTTTTCCATGGAAACGATAATGACCATGGTCCTGAATGAAAGTGAAGAAATTTCCTCTGATCTTCTAAGACCACTATTAGATAGCCTGACAAAGGAAAAGCAGGTAGTATGCTTCGTATTTTGTCAATTTCTTCTCATCTCCTGGTGTTTAATTTTGTTAAACTCCGTTGTTCCCAGACAATTTCACCTATCTCTTGGTCCTTGGGGGTGAAAGTTATTAACAACTGTGCTGATAAGCTTCAGCCCTATCTTATGAGAGCAGTGCAATCGACAGGCAGAGCTTTGGATGCTTATGCCCAAATAGTAGTTTCTATCTGCCAGAGAGGACCCGAAACTCTCCAATGCAGTGATTCAAATGATTCTAGAAATCCACTGGTGTGTTCTACTTCTCTTATGCAATACCCTATTAGATTAACTAGTATAACTAATTTTTTGATATTCTTGCTTACTCTTTACTTTTGCTGCACGATGTGGGAAACTATTTAATAACTTAGTTCTGACCCGTTCCCTGGAACCTTCACTGTCGTTGTTGTTTCAGTTAGTGTATTTCTTATCCTTCTAAGATCAAATTAGATTTATGAATGGATCTTTTGTTAATAAATTCATATGGTGAAAGCCAAGGGTGCTAAATGCAGTGTAAAAGAATGAACCGATTGGTGAAATAAATTAATGTAAGAAATCATAAATGTCCATGACATAGGAAGACAATTATACGAAGTCAGCCTTCTATTACTTATTTTTTAGTCCAAATAATCAAGTTAATATATCCTATTCTTGTTGGGAAGGATTGTCTCTCTAATGCATGGCTATTTTTAATGAGGGGAAATAATTGCAATTGTAGATTGTGAGTGAGAATCCATGTCTTTATCTTCTTAATCAGGATCTAATGACCCTAATGCCATGTGGTTTCTGTCATTTCTGTATTTTAATCAATATTCTGTAATACGAGGAACATTACATGGTTTCACTGTCCATACCCCATATATACATTGTGTTTCTCAACAAACAACTATTTCAATATGGTTTGAGGCTTTGAGTAAGATAGAATTGGTTGTGGTGCAATGCTTCAGGTTGCGGCAGATGAGAATGAGCTTGCTGTATGTAAAGATGTAGATAAGCAGCTTGATGTAATTATCTTTTCCCTCTCTCTGCAAATTTTGTATTTTTCCTTTCTGTTACAATTGCAAACTTTGTGTAATTCAAACAATAGAGATATATTAATGCATTAAAACTTTATCCTTCAGGTAACTAAGAACCTTGAACAAGGTAGGACTTGTATGAGAGATGTTGCTCAAACTATGGATGATGCAAAGCCAAACAAAAGAAATTCCAGTTCTTCTACTGTGGATGGTGAAATTATCAAAAAAAAAAGTTCAAAAAGACAATTACATTCTGATCTTACTAAGAATGACAAAAGAAACAAAACAAAAACCAATTTAATAAATCGAAATTCGAAGTCTGTCAGGGAACCAAAATCAGAAGTTGAGCTGGATACCATGCCAAAGAAAAGGGGTCGTAAACCTAATTCTTTAATGAATCCAGAAGAAGGCTATGATCACGCTTGGATTCATATGGATAGAAAATCTGCAAAATCAGTTCGGTCCAGAAAGGCTTGCAATCGTGGCTTTGATTTTCCACCTTCTGAAAGCCCTGCTTCCAAAAAGGATAAGTTTCTCTCAGAGTCTGAAAATATGGGTCAAGTTTCTCTATCTAAAACTGAGAAAACAATAAAACTCCGAAAGACCCGTAATAATGGTACTGATCTTCCACCTTTTAAAGTCTCTGCTTCCCGAAAGAATAAGTTGCTTTTAGAGCCTAAAAATGCTGTTGAACTTTCTCAACCTAAAACCAAGGAAACTACTAGAACATCTCAATCCCGAAAGGCTTTTGATAGAGACCTTGAGCTTTCACCTTCTGAAAACCCTGCTTCGCAAAAGGGCAGTTTTCTGTCAATGCCTGACATTGTGACTGAAGGCTTTGAAGCTCTATTGTCTCAACCTAAGGATAGGAATCCTGATGCTGCTCATCCTTCAGCAAATCATAATATTTCCAACAGAAGCTATCGCAAAAGGGGTCGACCAAAGAAAAATAGTATCACCAACAATCAAGGCATTGATCCTATGTCTGTATCAGTAAAAGATCATTTGGTTGCTCAGGATGAGGATAATTCTTTGGAACCTGTTAGTCTGATGTTGGAAAAGGATCTTGAAGTAATGAAAGATGCTGTAGTGAGAGCTCAGGCACCTCTGCGGAAGATTAAACTAAGTGCTAAGACTGATGAGAAAACTAATATGGCCACTGAATCAATTGTCCGCAAGATGGAATCAAAGTCTTGTGAAGATGAGGAGAAACCCAAGTCAATTATGAATAGTGAGGCAGCGAATATAGAAGAAGGCAGGTCTTTAACTCAAACAAATGTTAAGAAAAGGAGGAAGTTTGATGCTACTCCTGACAAAGATTTCAATGACTCCGCAACTAAGGTAAGCCAACTATCTCTGTACTATCTGCTTAAACAATGCACAATATACTATTACTAGTAAAATCTCACATCTTTTGTCATGTTGGGACAATGTTGTGACCAATTGTAGCTGCTGACAACTGAGTCTGCAACTAAAATACTAACTGTGACAAGACCAACGAGGAAGAGCATCACAGTAAGTGTAGAAGTATGTATTACTTAAAAAGGTTTAGTCAAACAGAAGTATTGAATTTTCAATCTATTTAAAACTTTTGAGATGACCCTATTTCTTCAATGATTCTTGGCACTACCATCATAATCTTTAACAGGTGACACTTTCAAAAATAATGACTGCTAATTGTACCTGAGTTTATATGTCTTGTAAAGACCAATGGAGGAATATTGTGCCTTCATATTATTACATGACAATTAAGAAAATATGTTTGTTTTGTTGTTTTCAATCTGGGTATGCATGTGTAGTCATTGCCCTTTGTGAAAATTTATGCCTTTAGCAGAGTGTCGCTCTGTTAATGATTAATAATGGCTGAAAATAACAAGATCTGACATAGAAGCTTAATTTTGAAGGCTTTTAACGGAGAATCATTTGCATCAGAAGCATTTTCACAGTGTTCATCCAGTGGAACCTGCCCCCTCTCGTGTTAATTATTTTTCAATGTATGCTCGGTGTTATTTTTTCTTCAGGCTTCTGAAATACATGACTGTAATAAACCTATAGTTGGTAGCAGGATCAAGGTCTGGTGGCCAATGGACAAGAGGTAAGTACTTCAGTAGCACTATTTTGCAATTTGTTTCTATCACTGCATTCCCCTGCGGCCAATGTTTCACTCGATAAGCTTTAATGCTGGACAAAGTTGCATTCTATGGAATTCAAAAACTCTTGCTGTTTTGCTGAGCCATCTGACTGTACTGAAGTTCTTTAATTTACTTGTCTTGGGGTTTGTAGAATTCTAAATTGATGATGTCTTTGTTTGACCATGTTTGGTATCAACTATGATTTTATCTACAACATTGTGGGAGGCTAGAAAAATGTCAATGATGGAGTTCCACACACACAGTACTGGAAACAAAATAGTATTACTAGTAATTCAGTGGATTTCCAGCTCTGAGATGATCAGAGAAGTGGAATCCACAGATACAGGAAGTGAAGTAAAACAGAGCAACAACCAGAACAGAATGGAAAACCACCACCGGCTTTCGAGCGGCTAGCGTCTAACCCTCCAAATTCCTCCCTAGCTCCCCTCTCACTCATATCAGCTAAATACATACTTTGACCGTTATTCTCTCTCTCTCTCTCTCACCCCTTACACATGCCCCCAGTTAATTAGGAATGCTCTCCCTTGGCTCCTGATCACTGTTCAGCTTATTCACGCCACTCTTGGCTCTCCTACAATAAACCTGGCCTGTAAACTTAGCTATTGGGCCTGATCCATCAGTCAATCAAAACATTATGGAAGTATGATGCAGCCCTAGCTGCATTATGCCATATGATGCTATATGTCCATGCTTAACTACTTATGACAAGTTAACACTTTACATTTAGAGAAAACAATGCTATAAATTGTGCTCATCTTCTATATTATAGCTGTGTGCAAAAGCACAATGTAGGTTTACCGTGGTATGGTATTTGAGCTGATGCTGTTGTTCTTCTTTTATGTGGACCTCCCATGTTGTGGCGTTAAATACAGGCTTATCAATATACCTTCTTTGGATGTTGGGACTAGGAAATCACTTTCCCTACTGTCTTATAATTTCACTCTGTAGGCTTACAAGATAATTGCATAGGCTGCTAAGAGTGGAGCAAAGGCTGTTCTCTCCTCTGTCTCTTTTGTCTAGGGTGGCCTATGTATTGTGATAGCACATATGAATCAATAAACTTGCTTTGTAGTTTAGATAGAAATTCAGATCAGGTTGGTTGTTAAGCATTTAGTTTTTGATCTAGATGTGTCTTCAATACTAATTTGATAAGAGTATATTTCTTGAGGGTCATCCCATTATTGATAGACTATTTTGCAAATGATAAAATGCAGAAAGGCAAATGGAGTCACTGAATCCTAAACTGTGATGGAGGTCATAATTTTATATGTCTTTGATAGGCCTAGAAACTTTTTCCTTGAGAGATATTAGTCAATTGTTAATCTAGAATTTCCATAGACAATTCATAGTCTTATCTTAGATATATGTACATAAATACATACAAACACACACACAAATATATATAATATTGATCTACCATCTTTTCCAGGTTTTATGATGGTGTTGTTGACTCTTATTACTCTGTTAAAGGAAAGCACAAGGTGAGATAGCCGTGACAGATCATGTTTTATTTGTTTATATTTAGCTCTGATACTGGTTCATAAATCCCCGTGGCAAAGGTAAGCTTAATGTATTACCACTTGCTTATTTGAACCTCTGTTGATGTTCTGAATTCTGATAGAACTCTTTGAAACAATCCTTCACTTTATTTTGTAATTATCATGCAAGGAGGTCATGCTTCACTTCCAGCCTCTGCAATAATACAAATTGCTTATAAAACTTCAACAATCGAAGAGCATGGCTTTTTTTTTTTCAATTAAGTTTCCATGACTTCATGAAATATGCGCCTAAAATTTCCTTTTGATGGATTCCAAACACGTTACTTATTGAATTTTAAGTTAGATGTATAAAGAGCTGGAATTTATATTTATTAAGAGGTATGAAGAATTTAGTAAAGTCTTGTAGGTTCAGAGAAGATGTGACCTTGTTAAAGGTCTTAAGGATTTAGGAAAGTCTTGTTGATTAAGAAAAGAGTTGATTATAGTGCACCCAAAGTGAAGGGTACAAGTGGCTTTGTCTTATCATAATATTAGTATAAATAGAGGAACTTTTGCTCTCCCTATTTTCTCAACAATATTTAATATTCCCTGGTTATACTGTGATATTTTAGCAGTGACTCAAAAAGTTTGAAATAACCAAGGTAAACTATATTTGTTAATATTTTTGTTTATGTTTTTAATGACTTTTCAATAGATTATATATGTTGATGGAGATGTGGAAATATTAAACCTTGAAAAGGAACGGTGGGAGCTAATTACTGACCATGTTTCACCAAATGCAGTGAGTATAAAGTTGAGATGCTTATTTCATTATTATGCATACCATATCATAGATTTAACTTACGCTTTCTAATATTCTACTGCCAGGAACAAAGAATTGATCTTCAACAGCTTGAGACAGCAACATCAGATATGTAAGCATAATCTGTCTTAGTCTGAGGGGTATTAATGCAGAATATTACTGGTATTACTATTTTCAACTCTTAACTATCCATTCAAGCCCTCTGTGATCTGTGGTATGTGGGCACCATTCTCACAATAATGATGCAAACCCTTATCCAGGAGGAGGAGCTATGCTATTTCTTACAATATTTGAACAAGGGCATTTCTTTGTCAAAAGAGTAACTGGTTGTCAAAATTGTATTGAGCCCATTGTCATAATAGGAATGCTACTCTTCTGTCAACATAGGGCATATTTGCTTCTTATTATGTTTTGCTTCTGCAAGATGCTGCATGAGTTGTGAGATCTCAAATCTAGAGATGCAACCGGATGTAAACACTCATCTACACACCATGGAACGAGGACCCTTGTTGTTTTTGCAAATTGTTTTACCTTGGGTGAACTGTATGTACCTCTAATATATGTGGTGATTAGTCCCAAACTGTTGCTAATATTATTCTTTTCTCTCAAATTAAATGTTTAAAACAATCTATCCTCAAAAGAAAAGAGGGATTTGTTTTAGGCGCCATGAATGCAATTATGTGGAAGATACATATATATTAGAGTTCTTATCAGTCACTTGATCTTTCTTAGTCGCTACATTGGTGGCCTTAATTGATGATGTGCAGCCTTTATATTTTTTTGGGGTTTGAATCTGCTTCTTTTGGCTTATAAATTTTAGGTGATATTTTGAGCTTATACTTTTTAAGTTCTTCATGATATGCAGAGCAGAAAAAAGAAAAGAAAATTCAGAGTCAGAGTCAGCCAAAGGCAAAAAAGCCAATTTTCGCCAGACAAGGTTAGTGTGCATAATATTAAGGTCTAGTAGGTGTTTTCTTTGATTTCTTATTGAATTCTTCTTCTCTATCAGTAGGAGCAGAGCGTCTGCCAGAATCTCCAAATCTACATCTGCAAAATCTGCCAGCAAATCTAATAATGCTGCACTCGATGAACCTGTTGTAGCTGATAAATCTACGGTTGATCCACCAAGAACTAATAATGAGCAAGACTTGGCTGGGAAGTCTAAAACCAAAAGATTGAAGATTGTTTCTGATATGAAAAAGATCAAAGATGGCGTACAGAAGTCAAAGCTCCGTAAGGCTTGAATGTTATGGTAGGATATGCTTCAACAAGATGACCAAAGGTACAGAGAAAGTTTACCATTCACTCACCTTCATGCAGTGACATTGTGCACAGTGCTCCTAATTTTGGCTTACTACTATGAGGGGTTATCAAGTCTTGTTTCATATTTTTTCATTTTTTGGTATTACAGTCATAGGTATACTTAGGTTTAGCCCGGGCTAAGTTCCCTTCCTGAGCGATGTTATGGGCTCTTGTTTCTTTAATCCCAAGAAATTCACCCACTGTTCTCCCACCCGTTTTTGAACAGTGTCCATAAATATTTACTGCAGTGCAGAAGCGGTTGTTTCATACCAATCTCTCATGGAAAAGGGGAAACATTGTGTAATTTGTGTCACTTTAACTCTTTCTTTCTACTTCTCCTAATTTTGGACAAGGTTTAGATAGCACTAATTTCCTGGAAAAAAATGAATGTTCATATGAGCTGTGGAAAGCAAGACTTACGTTAGATTGGAGCAATTCTTGTATGCACCTGATGCACATTCACTCAACAATCAAACTTTAATTTGCATGTGGGGCCCACATGTACAGTTTGAATCTGAATCACTGAGTGTATGTATATCCGATGCACCCAAGAAATTTTCCTTGGGCTGATGTTCAGTGAATTCCCCCGTCTTTGATAAGTCTGACATGTTTGAATCTTTGGTTAAAATGTCTTTCTATTCTAATGTGAAACATAACTCACGACCACACAACCAGAACCAGATCGCAAAGATCTGGCCAAGATCTATGTGTTGGAAACAAGTATCTCCAGAGACGGACTCGAGTGGCAGTTGGTGTTCATGTTGTATTCACATCTTAGTTCATTTCTCAGAAACTACACGATATCTATCTGTTGGGCCTCGAAATGTTTCAATAGATTCTGCTAATTTAATACACCCTTCGGATTTGAAACATGGTTGCTGTGCGTCAATAGCAGTACTTCAAATGAAATTGGTACAACCAAACAACTCCTTAGGTTTTATTACGTTAAAATATTGATCTAAATATCAAATTGGTACAGCCAAACAACTCCTTATGTTTAGACTAAAATGAAACGGTTAATAGCCAAAAAAAAAAAGGCTAACATGAAAAGGTTGAATGTTAGTTTAAAATTAAAAGTAGATTATACAGACCTTCATCTATTTTCAAAATAAATATAGTCCTCTCTTAAAATGAAAAATTACATTATACTTGAATCCAAATTTAAATCTTTTGACTAAAATATGCTCAATTTACCTAAATATATATGTATATTATTATGATCTAAAATAGCTTCTTACATATGTTTTTTTGGAGGGTATTTTAGTCTAAAAACAATAAAATTAGATTAAGATGTATACTTTGAAAGAAGAAAAAAATTGTGTGATTTGAACAAAACTTATAAAAGATTTATGTAATTTACTTTAGAATCAACTACAAACTCATGTGGTCTATTATATTTTGCCAATCCAAAGCCATTTGTAAAATTCTTTAAGATGAGAAAATAACCTCTCACAGTGAATTTTAACTGAAATTTCATATTTTTATTTTAAATTAAAGTTCAAACAATTATTTTGTTATATTTTAACGTCTTTGTCCCAGTTCTGTTATTATTAGATGAAGATAAAATGTAGTTTTTCAATATTTTTAACATGTAGTACTGTCCACAAATAAGCCTACTAATTAGTAATATCATATATAGACTGATATCTCATTTCTCAATAAAATAACAAAATAAAGATATAAGACAATTTACAGTGACTCAGAATAAGCAAGATTTACCTAACTCTCCTTAATCCTCTCGTATTTAATTTTACTTAATACATAAAGAAATAAACCATAATTAAATGAAACAAATCACTATTTAGAAAAGAAAAAATTAAATTTTTCCTTCTTTTGGAAAAAAAAAAGTTTAATCATAGAAATCAGTCTAACTATAATAAAATAGTAATACTTTTCAGCTTCATTCCTACAAATGAAATTAAGTTTAAATATTGAGTCCTTCCACTTAAGTATGATTTATTAATCATTCTAACAAATTCTTCTGCTCATTATCTTCATATCTTTAATATCAGAACATTAAATGGATTTAGTTTGGCAGCATCTAACTTAAGAGTTTTACTCCTTGAATTTTTTTATGAATTGTAAAATGCACTCTAGACTATACATAATAAAGTAGATAATTATTAATTAAAAATAATCATATTTTTGACCTAGACAATAGTATACATTTCCAAATTAAAAATATATTAATAAAGATTGGATTAGACCTAAGTACAATTCTTCATAAATTTATTATTAAAATTTTCAATTAACACGTGAAAAGTTTTTGTTTAACTAATAATAATATAAAAAGTGCATATTTTGATTAAAAAATTATATAATTACTTACAATAATTATGAATAAATAAATATATATCATGATATTGTTAAAAAATTATATATTTGTTATATTTTAACAAGGGAGAAAATATAAAAAGGCTTCTTCATACAAGTTCTTTTTTCATAAAGATCTGAATGCTTTAACATTACCACGTTAATTATTAATATAATAATCAACAACAATAATAATTTACTTCATTAATGTGAGAATATTTATGATATCTTAGAAGTCAAAGACGTATTCACGACTACAATTCCATTGTTAATGAGTTATCTCTAATCTAACTAAAAAATAAATTAATTAAAATCTATGTATATTGTATTTGAATATTTTGATATTAAAAAAATATATAAATATCTAAGATCGTAGATAAATTCAAAGAGAACACGAGATGCGGTCACTTTCTTTAAATTTTTAAAATTTTTAATTTTATTTTATATTTTTAATTTAATTATATAATTTATAAGAGTATAATCTTTTGAATGGTAAGAATTGGGCTGCAAGACATGTGAGGTTATAATTGAGAGTGAAATGAATGATTGTATTGTACAATTGTATGGAAAATATCTAACAAGCAACATCCAAGATAAAATATCAAGTGACATAAGATGGCAGAATTATTTAAATATTTAGATATAAAAGTCATACGGATGGAGATATATATATATATATATATATTTTTTATTATTATTATTTGGCATACCAACCATGGGGATTCTAATTATATACATACATATTATATCAGACATAATCTGACCACTGACAAGTTGAATCAAAATCATTTTGTGAATAAGAGGGCACGTGTGCCCTAGGTGGGGCTGAATGCATCATCCTTCATCCTTCATCCTTCATCATTCATCATTCATAAAAAAGTGTCCTGCATTTTAAGGGCAATTGGGTAATGCTAGGACGCAGACCTGACTATGATCCTACTCAGCTGATGCTACCTTTCCCAACTTCAAGGGACCCACCTCGCAAATTCCTCTCTATTCACATTCTAGTTAATAATAATAATAATAATTTGTAATTAAGGTGAATAAATTTAAGATATTTATTATAAAAATTTAAATTTTAAAATTATTGTAAAATTTTTTAAAATCAAATTTTACTTTTAAAAAAATAGATCATGGTCATGAACTTTTTATCATGTGTTTAAATATGAGTAAAATATTTTTTCAATCCACACTTATCATAAAATTATTTTAATTTTTTATTTGTTAGAATGTATAAAATAGTTCTTATTCACACTTGTTTTTTTATTTTTTTAATAACTATTAAATTTAGTTTCTTAGATTTATAATTTAAATTAATAAAAAAATTAATTTTATTTTTTTTAAAATAAAAAATCAAGTATAACATTTGTTAGATATTCCTGCAAGAGAAAAAAAAAATAATTTTTATGATAAGAAAAAAAAAAATTTTGTTATTTAAATATTAGATTTTAAAGTCACCCAAGTTCTTTAAATTAAATAAAATTGAGTGATTTTATGAATAATTTAGAAGTTTAAAAATTGTTTAGGGTACATATCTTTAAAAATTAGGCACCACACAAGATGGATAAAATGGACAGCAGTGGACAGGTTGACTTTTATTGTTTGTTGTGACTGGAAAGATATGTGTGTGGGGACACAACCTGCAAAAAGTGACCATTTAACGACCCACATTTTTTTTTAGAAAAATATATCTTTTATTTATTATAAAATTATTATTTTAATTTTTTTATTTATTAAAATATTTAAAATAATTTTTTATTTATTAAAAATATCATACTTAATATTTTATTTTTAAAAAAATAATTAAATTTACTTTTTCTTTTAAATTTTAAATTTTAAATTTAAGAAATTAAATTTAATATTCTTTTAAAAAATAAAAAAAATTAAATATAATATTTTTTAATAAATAGAAACTATTTTAAATATTTTAACAAATAATTAATTAAAATAATATTTTTTAATAAGTGAGAGACATTAACTATATTATTTATATGAATATAACCCAAAAAAAAAAAAAAACAAAGAATGATTACCCTAAGATGAAATAACACAAGTTTTCAAGCTCACGTGAAAATATAATGTGATTAAAATTTCAATAATACCAGCATACGTTTGGATATATTTATATTTTTAAATTTGAATAATAATATAATATACAGTGATAAAGTTAAGTTTGTTATCGTTATGTTGAAAATTAAATATAAATGATTTTATGTAAATAGTATCATATCAAATAAAGATGAGAAACATTACTGCTAAATTACTAACGAGCTTTGATTTAATAATATTAGAGCTGCTTTTAACATTGAAATAGTCAAATTAAGATTCAAACCAAAGCGAAATTGGAACAGTTAAAATATCATTGAATCTATATTTCTTCCGTCTTTCTCATTCTTTTTTTTTTACTTAACTCCCAAATACATTGAGGTTGACAGAGATGAAAGAGATTTATTTGAAACTTTTTGCCTATTTAGGAGTTACTACTAAGGAAAATATAACAAAATATTTTTAATAATTTTAAAATATATATATTCAAAATCCTCACCTTATTTATTTATTTATAATTTTAAGCTCTTTCAATTTAAAAAATTCACCAAACAATGAAAATTATCATATAATTTTAACCATGTACTCTCATCCTTTCTTTCTCATTCCCAAATACTATAAAACCCAGAAATTCAAATAAAGAACTTAAGTTTTGTAATAAAAATCTAAAACCATAGGACTCGCAATTGCATATAAGCTAAAGCAGAACGTTCAAATTCCCAAAAGTAAAATTAATTCTGAGAAATCTTTGCATCCCTGAATGTAGAAACTCCAAATATCGCATCACTCATGAATTTGGGCACCTAATTAAATCATAATCGTAGGAATAAATCCTAGAAAAATAAAAATAAAAGACGGCCTCATTTTTTTAGGTTCATCTTTCCTAGAATCTGGATTGATCAATAGTAATAGTAATAATGGCTATTGCTAGAGCATAATGAAGCTTTCATGGAGTAGGGTTTGTGTCACCCTGCCAACTCCAGACGATGTCTTTGAGGGCTGGCCTCACCTCCTCTTCACAAAACTTGACGTACTCCAAGGTGTCGCCGGCGGACTTGGAGAATTCCACCACCGCCACCTCCGGCGCCACCTCGAAAACCTCCACCGTCATCCCCAGCTTCCCCTTTCTTCCCTCCTTCGTCCCCTGCATCCTCACCATGTACTCCTTCTTCCCCGTTATCCTGAAATTCAGCTTGTTCGCCACCGCCTCCAGCTTCCCCACCACCGCCGCCGCCGAAAACTTTGATATGAACATCGACGGCGATCTCTTCCTTGTCTCAAACAAGCTTCTCAGATCAAACCCGTGTGACAGCGATGAAATAATCTCGAACGCGTTGTAAAATGGACGTGCTTGCTTTTCCTTTTCATTTCCTACCATTTCTTCCACTTCTTCGATGTTGTCGTTGTCGTTGAAATCTTCCACAGTTGGCTCCTTTATTGAGAATGCAATTGGTCTCATGAACCCGTATTGAAACCACGGATCATTCATGATATCTTCAATCGAATTCCTCTTTTCTGGGTCGGCAACGAGCAATTTAGAGATCATATTCCTGGCTCCTGGTGAAATCCAGTCTGGGAATATGTACGCTGCTTTGAATGCTTTCTTGTAAATTCTCATGACATTCTCGCCTTGGAATGGAAGATACCCAGAAAGCAAAGCATAGAGAATTACCCCACATGACCATATATCTGCTTTCGACCCATCATACCCTTTCTTCTTCAAAACCTCCGGCGCCACGTATGCCGGCGTCCCGCACGGCGTTACGAGCATCCCGTCCGACCGGCGTTGCTCCGGCAAGGCCGACATGCCAAAGTCGGCAACTTTAAGATCCTCGTTTTCGTCGAGGAACAGATTCTCGGGCTTCAGATCGCGGTGCGTGACGCCGCGGCTGTGACAGAAATCGACGGCGGAAATCAATTGCTGGAAATACTTTCTCGCTAAATCTTCGTTCAATTTTCCTTTCGCGACTTTGGCAAACAATTCGCCGCCTTTCACGTACTCCATGACCAGAAAGATCTTCCCTTTAGTGGCCATGACTTCTTTCAGCTCCACGATGTGTGGGTGTTGGACCAATCGCATTACAGAGACTTCACGCTTGATCTGCTTCACGAGCTTCCCATTTTCCAGCTTCTCCTTCTTGATTACCTTGATGGCTACGCTTTCGTTGGTGACGAGGTTTCTGCCATAGTAGACCTTGGCGAAGTTCCCTTGGCCCAGGAGTCTCCCCATCTCGTACTTGTCGAGGAGGATGTTCCTCGATTGACCTTGTTCAGCGTCCATGTCGCAGAAGAAAAAGGGGAGGCGGTGGATGTGGTGGCGGTGGGGGTAGCGGTGGTGGTGAATGGTGATGTCGGGACTATCAATTACTGCTAATTAGGCAAAGGAACATTTGGAATCGGGAGAATTGGTAAAGACCCAGATCGGCAAGGATCGATCTCTTCAAGCAGAATGGTGTTCGATGAACACTCGACATTCGGAAGCAGCATTTGGTGGGGCTAGAAATCTTCATATGACAAATATGAAGACGAACGAGAAACCCCAGAAGAAGCTCGTATCAGATGACCAGGAATGTTGATGGAGCGAAAGAGAGAAAGAAGGAAGGGAGGATATATGATGGAGGATTCACTGGTTTGGCTGGTTGATCAGAGGATAAATATAGAAGCTTTGTGGCAAAATTTACAGATATAGAAGATAAGGAGAAAGACGTCATGATGATTCTGAGAGTGAATAACCCATCGGTGAACTAGGTTTTAAAGGAAGAGGGTGTTTTCTTTTTTTAAAAAAAAAAAACATAAATAGAAAAGAATGGGTAAAAATTATAATTAAGGACATCAGTTTCAAAATTTATTATAAAGGGCTTTAAATTTTAAAATTTTAAAATAATTTAAGAATTATATTAATTATCATTTGAGAATTTTTTTTTGAAAATTTTAAAATATATAATAAATGATTTTTAAGGCAGGATCAGAATTTGAATACAATATCTACTCAAATAAAAAAAATAATCTTTAAAATTTTAAAATGGAAAATATTTTTAATAAATATCTTAAATTTATTATCAGGTAATCTTTCCAAATCTAAAAATATCTGTAACCTGAAAATTCCCAATATGGAGTTAGATCGGAGAGCCGAGAAGTGGGATGAGATGTGGGGCCCAACTTAGTAGGGTAAAAAGAGAAGTTATGAGTGCGATATACTCATTTTCTTTTTCGTGTCATTCTCTTTTAAAGTGTTGAACTTTAAAATAAATATTAGTACTAATTTATTATATTTAATTGAAAAAATTAATTATAAATATTTAAAAATTATACGTAAAATTTTATCCTTTTTTTTTTCAGTTAGAGAGAGATTGAACAAACTTAGTAGTTACTTTTCTTCACCATTAGATTTCTTAAAAATTTGAATAAGTAATTTTTAAACATTTTCAACATCCTTATGTAATATTAATCCATTTTCAAATATTAGGAATTGGATTACAATCAATTAAATTTTTTAGATATTTACTTTGAAAATTTCATCATATACAAATACAAATTACAAAACTTGGAACTCTAAACAAAATTTGAATTTGCCATGTTTTAGCTGAAAAAGATAAAAACAGAATCATAACAATAATAGATCAATTATATGGGGTTTGGAATTGACTGAAGATTAGGGCTATGTGTGGGTTGGGAGGGAAGAGTCAAATTTCTTGGGGACTTTCTAGTGATCCAAACAGACAGAGAATAAGATAGAGGCGTCCGTGTCTTATGGGACACATGCTGACGTGCCATTGAGTCGATTACAGCTAAGGCTTAAAGGGTGTGGTTGTGAGGTTCCATTCTTATCTCTAGATTCTGACGTGTTCCATGTGTTTTAATAATGTTTTTTTACAATAAAAAATGATATTTAAGGAACATAAATTTAATATATTTACTATAAAAATTTAAATATTAAAATTATTTTAAAGAATTGTAGAACCAATTTTTATTTATTTTGAACCATTAAAACTTAGTGTTCAAACACATAATGAAAAAAATCTTCAATCACGGTTATATGATCTCAAGTCATGATCTCTTAAAATAAGTAAAATATAATTATAGAGTATTTCAAACTAATTTTAAAATTTAAGATTATTTTATGTTTAATCTATATTCCTTGAGCCTAATTTTTTCAACCTCCAATCATGCACAAACAACCGCTTGCAGCTGGTAAGTTGGAATATGCTTTGTGATCAAGGGTTATTCTTTATAAGAAATTCAAGTATAATTATTTTTTTGTTAAATTTTCATATTTATTTATACTATCATTTTCAAGAAAAAGGTAATAAATAACTTGCATTTAGATTGGGCAATAATATAACCCATATGTTTTTTGGCAAATCTTTTTGTGATGCTTGTCATGCATCATTATCGGATTTGATGTAGGCAACATTGAAAATAAATAATATTATCATTTATATATTTTATATAATTTAATTTTGTAGTCGGATTTAAAATTAGACAACAAATCTCATTTTAATACCTCAAAGATAATATTTTTTTTATTTAGTATAGTGTACTGTTATTTTCTTGATTTAATCCCTCACATTCTAAGAATTATTTTTTTAATTCATTTTTTTAATTTAATCTCTCACAAATAAAATTATTATTGATGATGTTCTTATATCAATATATTATAAATGAAATTAATGATAAATTGATAAAAGAACTATCCAAAAACATTTTACATGTCATTACATTTCTTAATTTCATTTATAATAGATTAATAGAAAGACATTGATGTGAGCAATAAATTTGAGAAATACTTATTTATAAGAAACCAAATTGATGAAGCAATTCTATGGCCAAATTACTAAGGCATTGTTTTTGTGAGAATAAATTAAGAAATGTTTATACATGAGAGATTAAATTTTACTCTTTAAATTTTTATCTGACACAATTAACTCATTTGAATTTCACCTTTTGAGTTATTATATTCTTGAATTTGACCAAACAAACTTGAATTATTTTTAAAATTAAAAAGAAAACATAAATATTTGTCAACTAGAAGAGTAATTATCATTTTTATAATTAAACCTAGAAGTATCAAACACATATCAAATCATATTAATTTTTTAAAAGATATTATATAATAAATTCAAAACAAAATAACTTGACCCCATCCCAGAGTAGGCATTGTACTAGATGATGATAAATATATATTAATTTTTAGGCACCACCACTCAAGAAGTTGGTGCAATTCGAATATGCTCCGGTACTTGAGCAAATCCAAAAAAATGAATACGTAAATATAACGATTTAAATTATTTATTGATGATCACATGTGTTAATTAATGATAGCACGTAGTCCTATATTATTTTTTTATTTTTAAATTTAAATCATTAAATTTGTATTTGACAGTTTATGTTTATTATTGAATTTGCTCCCATAATAAGTACTACTATCCATCTTTGAAGTTGGTGACTTTTGAAGATATTTGCTCTTCTATATCTCTTTAATCATAATTTTTATAAAAAAATATTAACTATTTATAATACATTTACATAATAATTGATTTAGTATTTCAATCCTTATAAAATTATCTCTTTAATAGCATTTGTTATTTTTTTTAAATAATTTTATTAAATCTATTATACCAAATTAGTTATTATATAAATGTATTATTATCAACTAATAATGTTTTCAACTCCATTCCATGAAATGTGCACGATAATTTATCTGCTAAGTTTTTTTCCTCCTATACTTGATGTTACTAAGTGATTTCATTATCACTTATGTACAAAGAAAAATCTCAACTGGCACAATTTGACTTAATTATATTCTAAAAATCAATAAAATCACCCTTTTGTGTCATAATCACTTTTTTCCAAAAAGCCAAAAGTGTCGTAATTAATACTGAAACCACTATTAAAAAAAACCAATATTTAGTATCGATTAATAATAATTAATGGGGTTCACTTTCAATGATTACAGTCCAAGAAATAAGTGGAAGCAGACAACACCCAATGAAGAAACGCCTTAATTCTGTCATCATGGTTTAATTTAATTAATCCCTATTTAAGGGTGTTAAAGTAAGGATCAGATTCATTAATTTAATATTACAGTTAAGTTTGGCAATGCAAGAAAATAATAACAATAACATTATATATATATATATATATATACACACACACAAATAAAAAGGTGGTGCAATATAGATAATCAAGATAACAATACAGTAATTAGCAATATATTTTTGTTTATCTTGAATGTCCATTTATTTTACATTCTTTGCGACTCATAATCCTCATAAAGATTATCTTCATTCTCAATGTTACAAATTAAAAAATTTAAAATTTTATTTGTAACCTTTCATAAATAGGATATTTCTTAATTTAGTATATCACATATTTGGATATATATATATATATATATATATACTTAATTTAGTTACTAACAAATAAAATTATTATTATTAATTTTAAAAATATGATAATTTCAAAATTACTAGCACATTAATAATTATAACAATTTTATATGTGAGCAATCAAATTGAAAATGTTTTCAGGAGTCAAATAAATAAGACCATTTTAACAGATCAAATTTTAAAATATTTTATATGTGAGAAGCTAAATTTAAAAAGTAATTTTATAAGAAATGTCAATGGCAATTATCTCATTTATGATGGATCAATTAGAATTTTACTCCAATTAAAATATGATGCGGGTAGTAAAATTTGTACAAATAATTTTGTTGCAAACACATAATGAATAAATCATCAGTGAGGTTTATATGATCTCAGGTCATGATCTTTCAAAATAAGTAAAATATAATCATAGAATCTTTCAAATTAATTTTAAAATTTAATATTATTTTATGTCTAATCTATATTCCTTGAGCGTAATTATTTCAACCTCTAATCATGCAAAAACAATAGTTTGAAGCTGACAAGTTGGAATATGCTTTGTGATCAAGGGTTATTCTTTATGAAATTCAAGTATAATTACCTTTTTTTTTCACATTTATTTTTACTATCATTTATTAAAAAATGGTTATAAATAACTTGCATTTAGATTGGGCAATAACATAAAACCCATTTTTTTTTTTTTAGCAAATCTTTTTGTGATGCTTCTCATGCATCATTATTGGCTTTGATGTAGGCAACATTGACTTTTAATTTGCTCTTTTAGTTTGAAATTAAATAACAATATCATTTGTATATTTGATATGATTTTATTTTTTTCATCACATTTAAAATTTGACAAAAATCTCATTATAATACCTCAACGATAATATTTCTTTATTTAGTCCATGGTATAATTCCCTTTCTATTTTAATCCTTATGAGGTATTTGACGATTTAATCTCTTGAAAAATTATTTTTTAAATTTATTCTCTTACAAATAAAATCATTATTAATAATATTCTCCTATCAATATACTATAAATGAAATTAACGGTAAATTGATGGAACATTATGTATAACCTATCCAAAAATGTTTTACATGCCATTACATGTAGATTAATTTAAAGCCATTGAAGTGATCAATAAATTTGAGAAATACTTATTTATAAGAAATTAAATTAATGAAACAATTCTATGACCAAATTATTAAGGCATTTTTATTGGGAGTCTAAATTAAGAAATACTCATGTATGAGAAATTAAAGTAAAATTTTGCTCTTTAAACTTTTATATGAGGCAATTAATTCATAATTTGAATTTCACGTTTAAGTTGGTATATTCTTGAATTTTGCCAAACAAAATTAAATTATTGTTTAAATTAATAAGACAACATTAATTTTTTGTCAACTAGAAGAGTAAATTAACATTTTTATAATTAAACCTAAAAGTACCTAACACATATTAAAGAGAAAAATATAATTTTAATTCTTTACTTTCGGCCTTAAAATCGATTTCGTCTTCCAAAAATAAAAAATATTAAAAATAAAATCTTTTAAAAAATATAAATCCTCTAAAAATCAATTTAACCTAAGTGATTTCATTGTCACTTATGTACCAAAAAAAAAAAATCTCAATTGGCACAACTTGACTTAATTATATTTTTAAAAAATGATTAAAATCACGCTCTTGTATCATTCTCACTTTTTTTTGAAACTAAAGTGTCATAATCAATACTGAAACTAATATTAAAAAAAAAACCGATATATATAGCATGGATTAATAATAGTTAATGGAGTTTCACTTTCAACCATTACTGTCCAAGAAACAAGTGGAAGCAACACCCAATGAAGAAATGCCTTAAATCTGTCATCATGGTTTAATTTAATTAAAGGCTATTTAAGTGCATTAAAGTAAGAATCAGATTCATTAATTAATTTACGATTAGAGTTAAGTTTGACAAAATAATAACAATAACATAATATACACATATACAACGGAAGTCAAATACAGATAATCAAGATAACAATATAGTAATTAGCAATATATTCTTGATTATCAGGGTCCATTTATTTTTACAATCTGTGAGACGATCATAATCCTCATCAAGATTAAACCAATGTTCATAATGAAAAATTATGAGATTAAGTAAAATACATGTTTGGTCTCTCACTTATCACAAATTTGTTATTTTAGTCCTTTACTTATTGAAATGACCAAAATGATCTCCCACTCATTGGATAATATCACAATTAGTCTCTTACTTTTAAAAAAAATACCAAATTTAATCTCTTAGATTTACGATTTAAGATTTAGTGAAGAGAATAAATTTGGTAATTTTATGAAAAGTGAGAAACTAAGTATGATATTTTTCAATGAGTGAATGACTATTTTCATTATTCAATAAGTGAGAGATCAAAAACATATTTTTCCCTTAAAAGATTAGAGGAATTTCAATTTAACCTTTCATAAATTGAGTATTTCTTAATTGAATTTATCACATAATTGTTTTTTTTAAAGTTAATCTCTCACATATTAGATATTAATCAATTTGATCATTATAAAATTAACATTTTAATTTATTCCTCACAAATGCATATTTTTAAATTTAGACACATACAAGTAAAAATATTATCAAGAATGACTTTAAAACATATATTAATTTCAAAATTATAAAAACCACTAATGATCATAACGATGTTATATTTGAGTGATTAAATTAAAGAAAATTCTAAAAAACCAAATTAACAGGGAAATTTTAAGACGAACCAAATTTTAAAATACTTTATATGTGAGAAGCTAATTTGAGATGATCATTTTATAAGAAATGAAATTAAAAATGACCTCATTTATGATATGGATCAAATAGGATTTCACTCCAAATTAAACTATGATATGGGCAGTAAAATTTGTTTTGAAAATAATTCAAAAGAAAACGTCAGAACGTGGAAAACGTGTGGGAGACAATTCGACCAATCATAGCCATACAAACTGACGCGGTATGCCAACTATTATTTCAATAATATATTCAAATAAATCTGAAAACTTATGTGAACAACGTTGTACTCAAATTGCCAAAAGCAGCCAAAAAATATAAGACAAAAAATATTGTACTCATAGCTCACCGATAATGATAAGAATTTTGACTTAACAAGCCATGACTCATGACAGTAAAGTTTTATTGTCTTCTTATCCGTGGAATAATTTTTTAAATATTTTCTTCGTTTTTAGCTAAAAAATAATTAATTTTAAACGAAAGGAAGAAATTAGGGCTTATATAGGCATGCAAGACTGCTTATTTAGACCCAAATAAATAGATTTCACAAGTCCTTGGAGTATGAACATTTTTGTCATATCTAATTACATGTTTATGTCATTAGGCAAACCCATTTTGGTGTCCCTTATTTTGGTCATTAGTTATTGTATTGGATAGAGAGATTAGCAATTATTAAGAGACTTTATTTTCTTTAAATGGAATAAATTAATGGGGCGTCTCTTAATTAAGACCCCCTGAAGAGATAATATTTGTTAACGTGCAAGATAACTTGAAAATACATTTACCATTCAACCCCAAAAAATAAATACCATAATAAAAACTACAACATTAAAAGAAAAAACAAAAAAGCAAAATTTTCTTCATAACCAGCACATTGGTATTAGGCCATTAGATGCAACATTTCAAGGCCAAAAGTAATTAATATCAAAGCCTCAGAATATGGCTTTCAAGAAAACAACATATTTGGGCAGTGATTTTTCTTGTTTGTACATTAAGAGTTTTATATATAAGTATGTTTGGTTGTTAGAATTGATACAATAGGAATGAGAATGGGAGTAAGAGTGGAAATAAAAATATTAAAATGTTGTTTAGTTGTAAAAGAATGAAAATGAATATGTTCCCTTTTACTTTGTTTGGTTAGTAGATTATACATAGGAATCAATTAGGTAGTGCGCATATTTTATTATATTATTTCTTATTATAAAAAAAAGGCAGGCATCTTTTTGAATTATTAATTAATAATATAATTATATATTAATATATATTTCATTAATAATATAATAATATATATTTAATAAATTAATGCTAATTAATAATAAAATAATAATAATAATAATAGTAAATTAAGGCTTTGATGTATCACATGGATATTTTTGTCTAAAAATTGTTATAAGTAAAAACACTTTTGTCAAATATATTTTTATTCTCAAGAAACCAATCTCATTTCATAATTTTTTATTAAAAGAAAACTCTCCCTTATATATGAGAGAACAAGTTCTCTAAGAAATAAAAATGATGATTTAATGTATCAACCAAACATGAATCTCATTCTTTTACCTTGATTCTAGTAACTAAATGGAGCCTATATATGTACCTCCTCAAAAAGGAAATTAACTCAATTCACCAATCATATTTGATCTCTATACCACAAGTTCTTTCTGTGGTATGTACGTTCTTCGTAAAAAGCCATACTAATACGTACCACAACTATACGTAAGAAGCAGAAAATTTTGTACGTGACATGTTCATGTTATTTATTCATGCATAATTGAGTACGTACCAGTACGCTCCATTACGATTGCTATAATAATTATCACTTAAATAGATCACAGTGACTCCTAATTATATGAATATTTGATTCTTTAAGCACCATTAATACTTCATTTCCAAAATGAGCTTGTTTCTTTGAGTTCATTATTAGTTATTTATGAGAGATTATAATATATACCAACATATTATATATATATATATATATATATATATATATATATATATATGTATACACAGCACACACATACATATATATGTGTGTGTGTGTGTGTCTGTATATAGAGGCTTAAGGGTCAAATATACGAAGTGTGCAACCATACGCTTGTTTGTAAACATTATATATTTGTCATGAGTTGATTAAAAAATTTGATTATATAGTATTTTATATTAAAAAATACAATACAAATTATCCAACCAGGATTTGACTTGTGATATAAAAATGAATAAATTATCATTTGTGTGATGATCAATTTGGAAACTTGCATAAATTATATTATCAATATAATGACAATTAATAATCATTAAATGGAACGTCACTTTCGTTGATTACAGTCCAAGAAACAAGTGGGAGCAACAACTCCCAATAATGAAACGCTTTAACCAGTCATCGTGGTTTAATTTAATTAATATAATTCAGTTGATGATAGTAGGAGATTCAATAATTTAAGATTAGATAAAAAATTAATAATAATAAAATACACACAGAGCGAGAGTAAAATAAATAAAGACAAGAAAAATAAGATACAAGAGGTTCCAGAAATTAAAAAGATATAAAAAATAATAATAATAAAAATATAAAATATTTAATACACTTACAATTTTAAATGTATCAATATACTTAATTATAATATAGAGATATAATTATGATATTTTTATTTTTTAAATTAATAATATTACAATTATATCTTTAATTATAATTATAAAAATTAATCATTTATAATAATTATCGCTATTCTCACATACCAAAAACTATAATAAAATCGATACAAATAAAAATTCTCACCAAGAAGCAAGAAGAAATTGAATATGAAACAACTCAAATTCTCAATCATTCATTAAGTGATTATTCAAAACATTCAATTTAAAATTTTTTTTTATTCTTACTTTCCATTTTACCTTTCAATCTTCAAAGTTAAAATATATAGAGCTCACCAAAAATTTAAGTCATGTACAAATAATATTTTGATATTTAAATTTAATGAGAGACATTTTAAATTTTTAAATGTTTTGCAAATAACGTCTTTATTAGTAAATTTCCCAATCTACTAATTAAATGAATCACATGCAAAAAAATTCCTTCATATTTTGACGTATATACAAATAACCCTTTAAATTTAGATTATGTACATATAAATTCACAATAAAACATGTTTCTGTCAGTAAAATAATAGGCTAACTAAAGTTAAGAAGATTACTTATATATAATCTCAAATTTCAAGAAGTCTATTATCAAATTTTAAATATATGAAATTATCTAAAAATTTAACACGTATTTTGGCAAAATAGAGTATACCTTATAGAAAACAAATATGTTATACAGTACAATGTGCTGTGTAGCATAAATTGTTTGATTAATATAAAATTCATATTTTGGCGAATCATAAAATCATTAAATGGGGAAGACATTGAATTCTAGAAGGTTCGAACTTTTGGAAAAGTTGTCCAAGTATTGAAGAAAAATAGGTGGAGTGATGGAGAATAGTTTGATTGTTGTTATAGCCACGCAATAACAAAAAATGATTGAAAAGCAAACGTCAACTTCAAAACGTTAGAGGTCAGTTCAAGCATCCACGCCAAGAATTGGACTTTTTTGTTCATTTCGGTCCAGCTAGGCAAATTCAAGCACCTTCTAATTATTCTACACCAAGTTTTTTTTTTTTTGGGTTCTTTCCATATATATCGAAAGAATTTGAAAATGCATGCGATTACTTTTTTGAGACTCACGTTATGTTATCATCTCAAGATTGACCAAACAAATCAACAACGTTATACCCTTTGATGCTTTTGTGATAAGATTTTGGACTATGCCCACGAGTTCAGATCCCCTACTGTGTTGTATAATCTATCGAATTATGTAGTATGAACCGTTAAATTAAGTGAGACTCATAATATTTTATAAGACTTATCTAATTTAACTATTCCTACTATATAATTGAAAGTGCTATATAACAAAGGATCCATGCCTATTACTCATGCCAATTAAGTTTTTGTGTCACTTTCTTATTTCTACAATAATCTTTATTTTTTTGTTTTTTTTTATTTTATAATTAAAACAATATTCGACACTAAGTGCATTTTTTCACTAAAATTGCAATAATAAACTTAAGGAAAAATTATATATAGAGTAATTCAAGTTTTACTTTAGTCTTTATAGTTTAAAATTTCTTAATTAAATCTTTAATGTTTATACATTTTTTAATTTAATTCCTCGTGTTAAATATTTGTTAGTATCATATTAAATTTTGTAAATGTAACTAACTATAGACAGTGTTGATGCTCTAGAAATGTATGGTTTTATGTTAACAAAAGGCATAAAAATATATAAAGTAAAATGTTGTCACATATATGACAAAATATTAACAAAAATATAAGGACAAGGACTAAATTAGAAAGTATTCAAAATATAGGGCCTGAAGTATAATTTCCTCTATACATAATATAATACATTACATGCTTATTTCATCATTTCATCTACACTGCTATGGAGCTTAGTTGGGCTAACCGTTTGAGGTTATGCAGTTTAAGTGTCTTCTGTTTTGTGATTACATTCATTTTAAGGTTATAAATAAATGGGAAAAAATTACCATAAATTTTTTAGTTTACTTATAATTTTAAATATATCAATATACTCAATTATAATATAAGGATATAATTATAATATTAATATTTTTTATATTGATATTATTATAATTATATTCTTATGTTATAACTAAATATATTATTACACTCAATAACATGAGGAAGATGACACCAAAAGTTATTTAGACACGATCATTTTTATATACATATTATAATATTATAGAAAAATCTGATATCAAACACCTTTTAAATCCGATGAAAATTATTATCATTAACAGACAACAAAACCCAAGTTTCTTGGTAAGTATAGTACGTAGTGTTATTAGGTGCAACATTTGAATTTGTATATATAATTTTATTTATATTTTTTATTTAATTACTAAATTTATATATAAAAGTAGGCACCACTCATGAGAAAGCTCCAATGTAATCCATTTTTCTTTAAAAAGACTTTTCATGAATTACTTAACATTATGCTGTAATTGGTCTCAAAACGTGAGCATCCTTTTTAACTTTTATAACATTTTTCACAATGCAACATAGTTCAAGTAGTAATCTTTTGATTTAAAAATTTGAAACAATAATATAATTTTTTTTTTTATTATGTTGTCTGATTATAAGAAAAAGAAAGAGAAGAGAAGAAAAAGAAAGAAAAATGTTATTGAAAAAGGAAGGAAAAATAAGAAGAAGGATTAAATTTTTCATAACCAGATTTGAAATTAGCTTTAGTTTTAAGTTCAAGTTTTAGGTATATCAAACGTAGAGTTGAACATTGTTAAACAAGATAAAAAAAGGTAATGAAAGACTTCCGATCAATCCTTTAAAATTCTTTTTCTTCCTTATATTATATGGAAATTATTGGTCCTTTTTATTTAAGAAATGTTCAATTTGATTTTTCTAGATCAAAAGTTGTTACCTTCTATTTTAAAATAATTATTTATTTATCCAAAATTTAATGCCAAATTTGACATTATGTTGACTTTAAATTAAATGTTAAATTTTGAATGAATTATGTGACAAAAAAGACAAAGTTGGCTTAGTTTCACCCAAAAGAAAAAAATCATAAGACGACAACATTATTTGTTATTGAAGGGGACTAAATTGAAACTTTAACGGAACTAGCGGGATCAAAAATGTATTTAAGCCAATTTTTAAATTCCCCAGTTTAAAAAACTCAGAAAAAAATTTACCCACAAAGAAACATTATCATTTAACCATACATTCTCCTTTCTTCTCTTCCCTTCTGCTTCGTATGGATTTCTTCCCTTCTCCAAATTTCCAACCAAAGCTTCACAGAAGCAAAATTTACTTGCAGAGAGAGGAAGAAAGGAAAAAAAAAAAAGAAAAGATTAAAAGGGATGAAATAGGATTATTGCCGTACACGAAGCTTGAAGCATACAAGCCAAAGAAACATAACTCCCAGTAAAACGGCTTTCATTTATCTTTTTTGCATTCTTCTAGACAGATTAGGGCTTCTCCATTCAGTATCTTCTCTACTGCATCAGAAGGAAGGCCAATCATATCCAATGTCTTGTCCCAAACTTTAATGGATGTCTCTAAGTTATGTGTTTCTCTGGAAGCATTAGCAAAATGACAATCATGATTGATATAAGCACAAACAGGAGAGTCATGAGCCTTCAGGGTCTTGGTGTAATCCTGAACCTGAGGATGTGTAGCAGCATAAAGTGCACTTCTAGCTCCTTCTTGGGGAGTGTATAAGAAGAATAGGAATTGAGAAGCATGTTGAAGCATTTTGGGAAAATCCCTAGCCACATTTGTTGATCTCACAGCACCTGGATTTACACATACTACACTTATTCCAGCTTCTGCAGGCAGCTTCTTTTGGAGGATGCTGCTGAACATAACCTGTTTGATGTATTGTAGGGAAGGTAAAACTATGAGAATAATCACAAATTCTCTAAGTATCTATTTTGATTTGATATCATCTTCAATGTTTCAAAAATCGTTCAGTATTGTCCATTTTCCTAATTCTGTACTTAACTCCACTAACTGATCTCTTCTACTTGGTTGATTGTAATGGATGTAAGTTCGCTACATGCGTTTCAACGATTTCTCGAGACTAAATTGTTACTTCCTAACACTTGAGTCTAAATTGTCTCTTTTTCAATTAAACATCCTTACAATGGACTGAGAACTCCATTACTAGTCTCTTCAAAACTCCTAAACAAGTTCTAAAATCCCCACGAATAACAAATCTTAATCTTGATAAAATCCTGATTATAAAATCTTAATTCCCAAATTAAAATTCTAATGAAGAAACTAAATCAAAACCGGCTTCTGCATCAGTACCTGTGCTAGCTTACTACTTGAGTACGCATCGAGGGATGTGAATTTCCTCCTGCCAGAAGTAAAATTCGTGTCATACGCATCAACAAAGCCAAGAAAGTGTCCTGTGGAACTGACGTTCACAATCCTGCTGGGTGATCCTTTCATTAGGGAGGGCAAGAGCAGTGTAGACAACAAGGAAGGAGCAAGATGGTTGACTTGCAGGTGTGTTTCAAACCCATCTTCTGAAAAACTCTGAGGCTTCCCCATGGAAAATATTCCAGCGTTGTTGATCAAAACATTCAGAGGCTTTGACCTTGAATTCCACTCTTGCGCAAATCTCACAACAGACTGTAAAGACAGAAGATTGAGCTGCATCACCTCAATATTGAGCAGGTTTGTTCCATCAGAAGAAGAAGAAGATTTTTCATGGTTCCATTTCTGTATTAAGTCATGGGCTGCTTCTTGGTTTCTTACTGCCATGACTATATGTGCTCCTGAATTGGCCAAGTTTCTGGCTATTTCAAGACCAATTCCACTGGTGCAACCTGTGACAATGCAAGTGAAATCTCCAAGGGGAGGTAAAAGGAGAGGGTTTTGGAGGTGTCTTGATGTGGTTTTCTCAAAGAAGATCTCATGGATGAGAAGAAACCAACCTCTAAGGCAATCTGTCCATGCTAAGCCTTGCTTTTGTTTCTGATCTGACAAGCCAGTTTCGGAGCTTGAGGAACATGATGAAACCATAGAAACAGAGGATTTGGTCTAATTGTCCCAGATTGTAACAAAGAAGAGTATATGGTGAACGAAGAAGAAGACAAGAAATAAGGGTAGACTTGTGTTGAAGAAACAATTAGGACTTCAGGTATCATATCTGCGTTGACAATATTACTAAGAAATAATAGAATAATAAAAGCAAGAAAGAATATAACAGCATAAATCAAACTCAGAAAAGTGAGTTTCAGTTGGTAAAAATAGGTAGTATCCATTTGGGGTTGATTCCTTTGAGAATTTAGTTTTAAGTAAAATCGAAAACACTCAACCCGTAATACAAAATAATAATAATAATAATAATAATAATGGCACAGAGAATGAAGAGATCCAAGATTTATTTATTAATGAGCTGAGGAAAATGTCATGAAAACAATTTACAACAAAAACAATTGCTTGTATTCTGTTAATTTATTCTTTTCAAAAATAGGAATGTAATGTTAGGTTCACATTGAAATTGAAAAAACTTCAGAGCAAAATATTATTACATGGCCTAAATGGATGTACATTTGACAATTAACGAGTTACTCCAGACTGGCGAGCTTGGTTGTATAAATCTAAAGAATAAGTTCCCCATTCTGTCTTCTTCAATAATTCATTGATTGTGTTTATGTGCACGTTAATGGATATAATTTTTCAGGTAATGAGGTTGCAACGATGAGAGGTACAGATATAATTATTAAATACAACATTTTGTTTGATTGTGTTTATGTGCACGTTATCCAACTTTAAAATATCACAAAGTCATATTAGAAGACCCCAAACAAAAAACAAACATAAAATATGATAGGAAGGAGGGAGAGACCGATGGGGACAAACATATTCAATTCAATATAACACTATTTTGGCATTGTGCTTCCTTCCCAGTTCCTCATTTAAAAAAGGAAAGAAAAAATCAAAATTAAATGTTCTCAATCCCATAAAAGAAATTCTTTCACATAAAACGCTCATTGATAAATTTTTATTGTATAATATGAGATTAAAATACCAATGTGAGATTAAAATCCATCATCGGTGAAGTGAAAGAAGCTAGAAATTTCAGTGCTGCAGGGCAAAAGAAGGAAGGGAGGAACCTTCCAACTAGCATACAAAAAAATAAAGAAAAGGTGATAGTGATGTTTTACCGAGCAACACAGGTTTCAAATAGTAAAGACCTCTTGTCATTATCTCCTTGTAAAGAACTTAGGAAAGTAAGTTGTGATAGAAACAGAAGTGGGATAGTTCCTGAGGAAGGAAACACAAAAGGATCTATGACTAAGGGATCATGTTACAGAGAAACTGGAGAGGAAAGAGCATAGGAATAAACTCAAATCATTAACCATTTAACATTGTGAACAAGTAACTAGATCAAGCATGCATGTAAAAGGCTTGAGACTCAAAATCCAGTTATCCATTTCTAATACTGATCTTCAGTAAGTTACATATCCCCAAGAGTGTAGATTTGGAAATCAAAAGGAATATACCACCTCCAGTAGGACCAGCTGAACTGTTAAACCCTTGAATACTGTGGCTAAGGTGCATCAGACTCTTCACATAATCATAAAGTACGACCATGAAAACATTAGAGTCTCTTAGGAAACAAATTCGTATTGCTACTTGTCAGCAAAAAGACTGAAATCCAAGTAAAATTTTAAAGTAGTCAGATATGTTCATGCCTTGAGCATTCCCAAATTTCATTTCTCCCCTTTCCATTATTCTCACTTTTCAATACCAACAAAGAAATTCCTCTACCTCCTCCTCACTCTGTCTATGGACAGATATCTCAGAGACTCTGGCATCCAAAATCACATGCTTTAGAAGTAGATCATTGAAAAACCATGTGGTCAGGGAACAAGGCCACAAACGGCAGTATCCTCTAGTCTTCTAAAGCAAACAAGTTTTTTCTGCATTATAGTTTGAAATATAAATAAAGTATTTAGTCTTAAAATGTCTATTTCCATAAAAGAATCATCGATAAAAAAAAAAAATCCATCGAGGGCCAAACAGAAACATTCTCTCAAGATATATCTTTAAAACTAGCAAAGAACAGGCCACATCCTTAATGAAAGTAATAGTTCCAAAACCACTTAAACTAAGACCCTGCTCAGCTTTCTAATCTGAAAGTGGTGCTAAAAGGCCAATATATATCCAATGAGTAGTATGGACTCAAGTAGAGTGAAACATCAAGAGAGAAAATCTAAAGATCTTCACTACACAATTTCATGAAACAAATCAGGCCCTGAGGAGCATGAAGCATGTGGTAGTGAGTGAGGTTATAAAGATTGCGATAAACAAGAATCTAATATGTGATCAGGTAATCCATGCTACATAAAGCAACCAAAATTGGATGGAAAATTGCATATCTGAGTATCAAATTACGACAATTGTTAAAAACATCTTGCACACAGCACAGTGAACTAATATATCAAATTAAAAAGATTGCTATTTGATAACAACAAATTCATTCTCTACACTATTCCATAGTTTACAAGAAAAATAGTATATCTTTAAAACCCTAATCTTTATTGAGGACCAAAAATATCCCCTCATGGGAATGCAACTCAAAAATTTTAAAAACAAGCAAAAGGTGACTTGAAAAGAGCCTTAAATTTATAAGCACAAATTACTTCATCTTCAAGGTGAATGATAAGTGAACTATGAATTGCTCAAATCTAAGGGGCATAGAATGATCTGGACTCAAGCAAGGAAAATTATACAAACAACATATGTTAAGAAAATTTTCCATTACACAAATTGGACTCTTGCTTCAGTTAATGGCACTATTGACCTGTAACAGATTTTGAAAACAAGGTAACAGCTATCCACAACAACTTCAACTTGCATAAAAAGAGAAGAGAACCATACTTTCAGAATGATGATAGTCTAGGCGCTTCTGAATTCGAACACAATGAAATAATGGTCATAAATAATACATAAATAGATAAAACATATACTACGCGTCTTTATTCATGGTACATAACTCTAGCACCTAAGTGATTGCAACGAACTCTCACCAACCAGACAAAGCAGCATCAACAATTTGCCTAGAGAAGGCAGGCAACCTAGTACAAAGATCCCTGAAAAATAAAACCAACCAGCGTATATTCAGAAAATAATATCCTCATCTTTCTCGGTTGCAGCAGACAACAAGTTGTGCGCTGAAGTCATTGAAATTCCTTTCTGCAATGCAAGCTTCTCAGCAACCTGATCCTCAGAAAATTGCTTAGCCGACTGCATTTGCCTCTCGATTTCTCTCTTCTTATACCCTTGTATCTTCTTCAACCTAAAGAAATCCTCTCTTTCTAGTTCATCCAACTCTCCCTTAATATAACTGATGGTATTCTCTAACCTAGGCTTCACCACATTTTCAAGGGCATTGACTCTCCGATTCGTAGTCTTGATAGCTTCATCAAGTGTCAAGAAGGATGTCTGAAGTGAAGCAAGCTCAACAAGAACTTCAATTGCCTTTATATAAGCAGCACGACATTGCTGAACTTGTTGGCCACCCCTTGCCAATCCTGTAAGATCATTCTTAGTAACCTCGCCATCACTTGTGTACTCAAACTTGGGGAGCTTAACACCAGCTACGTTCTCTTGTCGAGAACGAACCTTCAGGGAAGCTTCTCGAACATTCTCGAGCACAACATGTTTGATGTTGTCACCAGCAACGTACTTGGCTTCTGTTAGTGCAAAAGAAGAATTTTTCATGATCTCCCCCATGGATTCCTTGGTGGAGACAATCTTCTTGAGGATCTGACGAAATTGTACAGTCAAAGCATCACTCTTCTTCTTGAGAAGAGCGTGGCCTCGTGTGGCTCCAACGAGGCGAGCTTTCACGACTGTAAGCATTGTGACTGTGGGAACCACATTAAGACGCTGGTTTTGGCCCGACATTTTTTCCCCTAAAGATCTAATCAAGACAAAGAAAAAGAAAATCAATACCCCAAGATTTCTCAGAAACCAAACAGACTGATAGTTATACAAGTCTCATAAGCGGTTTGATCGCGACTTAAAAACTGCTTCAAAAGATTAGATTTTGAACTTGGAATCAAAAACCCAAGTACGAAAATTGAAGGGCAGAAAATAAATATGAACGGGAGCGACATACAAATCGAATTTTACATGTACCTCTATGCAACATAACCATAATTCACACCGAAGGATCATATACCGGGAAACTGAAGTAAATTAGAATTAAGCTATGAGAGAGAGAAAGATGATTACCCGTCAGAGAAGCAACTTGCCGATCAAAGATCAAGAACGCAAATCGAAAGAGGAGAGAGAGGAACCTTCTTGATTGCTGACAATTATGTTCTCCAGTTTTGGGTGGAGAATGGGCTTCAGTGTATCATGCTCAGGAAAAGTAATTCAATACAAAAACTATTCTTGACATGAACTTTTTTTTTTTGGGGCCTGAAACACACGCGAAGGAACGCTTAATTCTTATCCTTCTCATGGGCTTATGGGCTATGAATGAATATAAATTACATTACGCAATCTGTCTCCAATTTTAGCTTCTTCTTCTTCTTTTTTCTCTTAAAGTACACTTAAGAGACTACTTCAATATACAAATATAAAAGATTACAAACTTAGAAAAATTAATTTTAGATGGGGAAAAAATTAGATGTATATTATTTAGCAACTATTTTATAGATATTCAAAAATAATTAAATTGAAATGCACATAAATTATCTTAAACACAACTTAACAAACAACTGCAACATAGGAAAAAAGAATAAAGAGAAACAGTATGAATATATATTGTCCATAAAATTTTTTTTGCTATGCTATAATATTTGATGGTGTATTGAATCTTTGAGTTCGAAACTCAACAATATGAGGGATGTACGTTTGATTTTTGAAACAAATATAAACAAATTACTAAAAAATTATTTAGATGCACTTAGAGATTTACATCATCTAAATAATAAGAAGGAAACATGTTTACGTGCTGCTATGAGACTCAATACTATAGTAAAGTACAGTAATAAAAGATAGTTACTAGATAAGGCATAAATCACCTCAAACTTCAAATAAAATATAGGGAAGATAAAATTGAAAGTGATTGGTTCATAAATTAATAATCATTTATTACTATCTACTAAAACTATGTTTGAAAGTTTAAATGAAAATATAATGAAATAAGTAATAATTAATAGCAAAAAGATAGAGTCACGAGGAATATAAAAGAAATAGAATGATAAATTGAGTCATTTTATTATTTGAAAATTTAATGAAAAAGGGAAAAAGAATTATTAATAGAATGGAATGATTCATGAATTATTTTTATAATAAATAAAATGCTATATAATAATTTTTTAGCAAGAGAAAATATCATGCTAATTGTATTAGTTAGTCATTTTATTTCATCTTCCAAATTTAAAGAAACACAAAAATATTTTGGATGACAATATAGAGTCACCAATTCTTTTATTTGTCCTTCTATTCCATGTTTTTTATTAAAAAAAAAAAAAAGACTCTCAAAATTTATTCCAAATTGAACATTCATCTTCATATCATTCTATCACTCACCATTCACCTAAACATACATTAAAAAATCTTTCTCATATCTATATTATGTCCTATTGTCACTGTTTTTTTTTTTGTGGGTTGTGGATAAAGCTTTGCCCAACCTTCAAGCCACCCAACATATATAATTGGTCAACACAACTTGGACAGTTAGCCCAACATATTTGTGTTTTGGTCCTTCAACCTTTATATTTTACAAAAAGAAGAAAGTAAACACCATTATAAAGAAAAGTATTTGTCAAAACCGAAAAGTTAAAAAAAAAAAAAAAAAGAAGTCTGAAATGGACATATTAACTTCAAATGGGTATAATGTAAAATTGGGAAAAGCTTTGAATCTCAGTGTTAACGTAAAGCTCTCTAATAACTTGTCATTGCTCCAAATTTACCAATTTCAGCCATTTGTAAGTCAGAAATCACATAAAATTGAAAGATTACATGTGATATTTTTTATTGATTAATAAATTATTTTATACATTTTAATGCTTGAAAAATTAAGCTAATAATTTTATGATAAGTGAAAAGGCAAAAGTATTTGTTTATCTATTTATAACAAAGTTTAAAAAAAAAAAAAAAACAGTAATTGGGCAAGATGTGCTTAACATTATAATTGATAATGCACCTAGGATAAACGGGTGCTTTAAAAACATTTTCCTAAAGTTCTATTTTAAAAATTATAATTAATTAAAAAATTTTAGTTGATTATAAAATAAATATAGTCAACTATAATTCTTTGAAAGTGAGTTCACAAGACCAAACAAAAAGAGAATTAACTATAAATTGTTCAAAGAATAAAAACGATTTTAAGAAATCAATTGACTATAAAATGTGCTGTTAACTAAAAATAATTCAAGAATACAACAAGGATAAAATATCAAACTTAATGATTTATCCTAATTCAGTTAAGAATAATGTCCACTTTCAATCTCCTTGACTCTTTTAAGAAAATTTTTACTAAAATAGCAACTTTTATAATTTCATAGAGTTTTCAAGTAATCACTCTTTAAATACAAGATCTTTAAACTTAACTTATAATCTCAAAGAAAAAAAAATGCAACGGATATATTAACGTAAACCTCTCATAACTTATCATTGATCCAATTGGATTTACCCATTTTTGGCCATTTGAGGTCTAAAATCACTCCCCTTTCAAGTGTCTTAAGGACCTGTCTTAAGATATTTTTTATATTTTAAAAAATTAATAAGGATGAACATATAAATTTTTTCAAATTTTTAATCTCAACATTAAACATATTTTTATACAAATTCATAATTTTTCTAAGATTTAGATTCGCTACAATTATGAGCAGAAACTGTGGTGATTTTAAATCGTAAGAAATTTAAATCATCAAACTAAACTATTCTACTGTACGTGGTCAAACAGTTAGTACACGTAAATGAGTATGGGTATCCTATTGTAGGGAATTCTAAGCAGATGTTGTAGGTATGTTGGCCCCCATCCAGGGGTCGTACTATTTTGTATATTTTAATATGAATCACAGAGTGGAATATAGAAAAAATCACCCCTCCGGACACTCGATAGATTTGCATGTTCATACACATGGAAGAAAGGGCGAGGAATAATAAAGGAAGTCACAGAGAAGTCAAAGCTCGTGGTGATGCTTTGTCACATAGTTTGGCATGATTTTCAATCCTGTCTTCCCTCTCTCCTCTATTCTGCCCTTTTGCTTTCACCCTGGTTGTTAGACGTAGACAATGTGCCCTTAATTTTGGATGTCTATACTTCTCTCACAATTAATATGATCATTGAGTATAATCTTTTCTTTTGGAAAAGTCAAGGAAGAAAAATATACATTATTCTAGAAAAAAAACAGGATAGGGGTCATAAGTTTAACATTTTTTTTTTTCAAAAAACGTATGAAATAAGTCTTTTGTTTTTACAAATTGATTCTTAAAAAATAAGTCGTGATAAATTAATTTTTTATAAATTTTATTTTGTATAAAATAAGTTTTTTATTAATTCAATTGAAATAATTAATTTGATACAAATTTAAATTTATGATAAATTGAATTGTAAAGGACTAAGTTTAATATTTTTATTTTGAAAAAATGTATGAAATAAGTCTTTTATTTTTATAAATTGATTCTTCAAAAATAAGTTGTAATAAATTAATTTTTTATAAATTTTATTTTATATAAAATAAGTTCTTTATTAATCCAATTGAAATGATCAATTTGATACAAATTTAAATTTGTGAGAGACTAAATTGTAAGGGACTAAGTTTATCATTTTTTTTTTTAGAAAAATGTATGAAATAAGTATTTTGTTTTTACAATTTGATTCTTCATAAATAAGTCATCATAAATCAGTCTCTCATAAATTTTATTTTATATAAAATAAGTCTTTTATTAATCCAATTGAAGTGATCAATTTGATACAAATTTAAATTTTTAAAAGACTTAATTGTAAGGGACTAAGTTTAACATTTTTTGTTTTTGAACAAACGTATGAAATAAGTCTTTTGTTTTTACAAATTAATTCTTCAAAAATAAGTTGTGATAAATTAATTTTTTATAAATTTTATTTTATATAAAATAGGTCCCTTATTAATCTAATCGAAATGATTAATTTTATACAAATTTAAATTTGTAAAAGACTGATTTGTCACAATTAATTTAAAAAAAACTAATTGTTACAAAAATACCAAAAAAATGGGATTAATTTTATACTTTTCTCATGCTTTTTTATGTGAAATATTTTAAGTAACTCTAGAATCAAACTTTATTTATTGGCATTAGGTTTCAGGGTTTTAGATGAGAATTCTTTAATAAATATGTCAAGTACCAAAAGTCCAAAAAGAACAATTGATGTAATTTTCTTTTTCTTGATCATAATCAAGCAGTCTTAGTCAACCACCTAGCTAGCTAACCCTAACATTAAATGGACGTAGACATATAATGCACTAATGAACCTCTTCAACGTGGGTTTGAATGTAAATGGCGTAGACCAATGTTAAGAGGTTCTATTCACTGCACTAAACTCCTACTTTTCTCTGGTTTCTTCTAATTTTCCAATTCAATTCTGTTCCATTTCAATTCCACCTATTCAATTAGGCTCCTTACATTTTCACACTTTCTTTTCAACCACTATTTAATTACCCACTTGAAGGTTTTTTCCCTTTTGAAGCTACTTTTTCATGTAACTTATTTGTCAACTGCCACTATGTTTTAATATAGGAAATCATTTTAGAAGTTGGAATTCAATTCAAACTTTGAATTTGAGTAATCAATGAAGCACAGTCAGAGTTACCTGTAGGATTTATTAATTACCACAAATTATTTAATTTATTTGTTGAAAATTCTGACTACCCATTAAGAAAAGTACTAAATGTCTTCATAAATTAATTTTATTTTATGTAAAATCAGTTTTTTATTCATATAAATGGAAGGACTGATTTTCTATAATTTTATTATTATCTTAAATTTTGACTAAAATATATTCTATTAATCCAAATACATATTGGGTATTTTTATTTTATGTAAAATCCGCTTTTTATTCATATAAATTTTATTTTATGTACTTAATGTATGAATATTGGGTTATGTATAAAAATCCACCACTTATTAAGATGAAGTGCTAAATGTCTTCATAAATTAATTTTTTAAAAATTTTATTTTATGTAAAATTAGTTTTCATTCATATAAATGAAGAGGCTGATTTTCTACAAATTTATTGACTAAAATACATTCTATTAATCCAAATACATATTGGGTATTTTTTAAGTGGGGGATTTATTATTTATTTTAAAGTTTAAAATTAAACTAAAATTCATTACAATGTCTTATGTTAAATGAAGTCTGTGTGTATTTTAAAAACTGAAAAGAAAAAAGAGGCCGTATAATTTAACAAGACTTAATGAAAATTTTTATAATTTATTCTTTTCATGATAATTTATTTTCTTACACGAAATATGAAAATTATTTTAAATATCATGATATCATAACATACAAAGAAAATAAGACTTGATAAATTGTTGAGTCAACATATTAATTAGTTTTTCTAATATGATCAATTAAACTTTATATTTATTTTTAAACGATTATTAATCAGTAATTAGTTGAAATATTAAGCATGCTAAAATTAAATGTAAAGACCAAAATGGGTTTGGGATTGAAAGTGAGCGTCAAACCAAACCGAAAAGGGAACTACAAGCGCCATAATGGGCACGTGGATATGGAACGTGTGACACGTGCGCGTGGGCCTGTCATCATCCTCCGTCTGCACCTCCACAAACAGCCACACCACACCCTTCTCGTGTCGCTTCTACACTCATATTTCAACATCGTCTTAAATGTCTTCTTTTATCTTTTTAATCTTACATGAATTTTAATTTAGTTTAACATATTTTTTTTCATTTTTCTTAAAACAATCCAATTTTGCTCTTTTATTATATTTTCATTTAAAATTTAATGTCAATTATAGGAGTTTATAACTCAACTGAATATCATATTTAATTGTGAGTTAACAGTTATTAGGTAAAATTTGAGTAAAATGTTTATCATAAAAATACTATTTTTGTCTATCATTTATTAAAATACTTAAAATAATTGTTCACTTATTAAAAAATATCACACTTAGTTATTTAATTTAAAAAAATAAATAAATTTTGTCTATTAGATGTAAAGTTTATGGTTTAGTAAAATGACTACATTTAGTAATTTTTTAAAAAGTAATAAATTAAATGTGATATTTTTCAATAAGTAATAGACTAATTTATATATTTTAATAAGTGCGAGAATAAAATAGTAATTTTGTGATAAATAAAAAAATAAAAATATATTTTTCTTAATAAAAAGTATATTCCACTTATTAAGATGTTAAGTATGGTATGAAATTTTTTACTAAAATACATAAAACCTCCCTTTAATGTTATGTAATGTGTTGAGATAATTTATTGACAAAGGATAATTATTTTAAGAATTTAAATTTGTATAAATGACTTCACTATTAATAAATGAAACTTGTTATCAAGTGCCTTTAGTGCATTGGTTAAAAATTATTCATTATACATAATAAATAAACTTTAAATAATAAAATTAGTTTATAAGCATTTCTTATTATCATGAATGAATATAGATCCTTGGTTAAGGATTATGATATTTAACCAAAACCTTCATGGTACTAGTTATTAAAATTCTTAATAAATTTGTTAATCTATTATGACAAAAGGGTGGCATGTTAGATTAAATGCACTCCTAAACTTATATTTTTGCCCTGAAAATTCTTTAAATATTGGGTTATGTATAAGTAATGTCTTGATGTACTTAATGAAATAACGCGTTAACTAACAACAAATGTGACTTCCACATGATTTCAGTTTTTTTTTTAATTTATTATTAAAGTAAACTCGAATTATTTTACACGTTTATAACTAAGTGCAGGTTGACTGAAACGGTAAGATGTACTTAAACGTTATAATTAATGAAAGAGTAAAGATTATAGATAAGCAAGAAAGATAAATGTGATGTTAACTTGGGAAAAAAAGGGTAAGATTGATGAAGATAAAGGAACCAAATATAAAATTGAGATCAAGGATAAAAAGAGGTTGGTATACTCCTCTTATATGAGTAAATAATCTTAATTATGTAAAATATTATTTTAAATTATTTATGATGATTTTGAATATTGAATTACTGTAATTACAAAAATTTGAATTCTAATGTGGCACGATTTTGAAGTTTTGATATATGTATATGAATAATTATTTATTTTTGAAATATTAGAAATATATTCAAAACAGAACCTTGTAGGTAACGACAGTTAACGTTAGCCGTAGTACATTACGATTGATAATCTGATCAGGTTGGATATAATATCGTTACTACCATATTCTGTTTGAGACCAAGAGTCATTATAATATTTACTCAGAGCTTATAGTCAAATGAGTATAAGTTTTGACCTATTATCACTATTCACTAGCCTTAAGCTAGTTCTATATTCTATAATTATGACTGGTTCTGTAGGATATTCCCAAAGGTATTATGTTAATGATTATTTGTTGTTCAATAGTACTGAATTATGACTGTATGATATCTTATTTAAAATTTCGAAAGGCATACCATTGTAAGCTTGCTCTAATTTCTACAATATTAGTATTACCTGCTTACTGAGTTTTCACTCATCTCATTATTTAACATTTTTCAGATTCCAGCGCTGATTTAGAACGTCGAATTTTAATCTTAGTGAGTCTAGCCTACTACAAAAGCTATGTCTTTTATCATTTTTATGATTCAGTTCAGTTGCTCCCTTATATATAGGATAAATGTTTGATGTATTACTATGGTATGTTAGAAAGTGTTTGTATGGAGAGTTATAAGACTTATGTTATTTAATATGAATTTATATAAGTTGTACCTTTATGAGAGTTCCGACGAGTTTGTGAGGATGAATGACACTTCATCCCTATATTGATTATGCCCTACTAGCTCAGGTTGTGAGAATTGGTGTGGAGAATGGGCATCCATGCTCATGTCATGCATAACATCATTGTGCAAGGAGGACATTTTCATAATTTTTGTTTGTTTTATCTTTTGTTTTACTGTCATTTTTCGTGCAAGACACTGGCGAAATCATTATGTAATATATTAAATAAAAGACGTGTGATAATAACATATTAAAATATGTTGATTGTATGTCAATTTAAAATAATTTATTATATTTATATTTTGACTCTAATATTTTTATATTTTATTTATGAATTTAAAATTTTTTAACAAATTTTTAATTTATCCTTGCTACTTTTTATTTTTTAGTAACCCTACAAAACATTAGTTTGTAAATTAAAAATAAGAATATAATTATGAAGTTGTGAAGTTTTTGAAAAATATAAATAAAGTATAAGATGTGTTACTAAAGGATGTTTCTATGTAAGTTATTGAAAAATAAAAAGTAGAGTGAGTAAATTAATTTTTTTTTAAAGTTGAATTCATAAATAAAATTTAAAAATAATATGGTCAAAATATAAATACAACAAATTATTTTAAATTGACATATAATTACATAATATAACACATTATTGTCACATATATTTTTTTTAATATGTCATGTAATGATTGTATTAATGTAGCTAATTTTATAGTTATACAAAAAATTTTACCTTTGTTTTTTCATATTTTAAAGTTTGTAATTTTGGAACGGTGGTGTCAAAATGGACAATTTAACATTCTAACTTCTAACCATGTCATGTATGAGATTCACAAGGTTGTTGGACTTGAATTTAGATAGTTATATTATGCTTTAATAGTTTGCAATATATATAAGTTAATTTTGCTTCAATATATATAACTATTTATTTTGTTAGCATAAATAACATATATTCAAAGCGACAACACAGTATAGTGAATAAATCTTCTACATTTTATTTCCATAAATTTCTTATACATTTCAAAGAGAAAATGTCATAGTAATTGAGAGTATGTACATGGCTTACATTTATTTATCTTTTTACCTATTTATTCTTTTTTCCCTTATCTCTATAATATTCACAAATTTTATAAAAAAAATAATATATTGATTCTCTATATTTGGATTCTAACTCAATTTAATTCTCTATATTTATTATGTGTAAAAATAATACTTCACGTTTTTGAACTTCGGAAAAGTTAGATTATCTGTCAACAAATAACTTTACATCTCAATCTTTATATTAAAAAAATATAAAAGACAAAAATAAATATTGAAGATTAAATTTATATACACAATTTTAAATTATAAGAATTAAATAAAACGATGAGATAAAAAGTAGAATGTAGATTGGGATGATTTGAATGGTGAGAGAATGAGGACAAGCCGACGGAAGATGACAAGAGAATTTGGCAAAGTCATTCGGAAGTCAAAAACTGCGTAATGGTAATGCTTCGTGTGATCCTTTGCACGTTGAAAAGCCATTCTCATCTCTTTCGTTCAAATTTTAAATCAAAATCTCTTTTATGTCCCTACCAGTATTACTCACACTTCTGGATTCAACACCACGTGGGCCCCACCAATGTCATCCAATTTTGAAGTCAAGCAGTCCACCATTTTACCACTTGACAAAATAATATTAATTAATATCATATACCGAAACCCGTGTGCCTTTATATATATATATATATATATTATTAATTCTTGTTTTAGATAAATTTATAATTTTAGTAGTAAATATACTTAAAGTCTTAGTGAGAGATCTTTTCTTGCATTACATCCAAAATAAATATTCTTTACAGCTATTCTATTGATTATATCACATATATAGATAGAAAAACTGGGTTAAAAATGGGTCCTATATACAATTTTATTCTTATTGGGTTGCCCTCTTCTCATAGACTATACCATTTCTAATAAAAAAAGGACAAATGTGTAAGATTTATTTTCTCTACTATTTAGAGTTTAAATCTCTTGCAATTATTGTAAGTATAGTAAAATATAAAAATAATCATGTACGATCGAAAAGTAATTTAAAATAATCTCGGGTGTTTATTTTTACTCTCTACTACACTTGCAATTATTTATAGGAGTGCTCAAAGGTTCAAATGACTCATGTTTAAATATAATTTGAAATTTGGAAAGGCTTGGTAATTAATTGAGCCAAATTGGCTCTAATCTAGTTGGGTTAGGTTATTTTTTAAAGTTTTTTAATTAATAAAAAATATTTTAAAAAATAAAAAATTAAAATTTGAAGGTAAAAAAATATAATGAAAAAAATTAAAAATTAGAATAAAAATAATTAAAATTTGAAAGGAATTAATATGCTTAGTTTTCTTCACCCCTGGTTATTTTTTTCCTCTCTTTTAAATTGATAATATTAATTTGTTTATAAATTGAACAAATATAATAATAACACAACTTTTAAATATTCACATTAAATATTTTTTTTAATGAAAAATAACATAGGTGAATTTGGTCTTTTACAATTCAAGCTTTTCAAGGAAGAAGAATCTCCTATGTTATACATCATGTACAGTTTTCTTTTGAAAAAAGTATAGCACCTAGCTAATGCCGCTCTTTATCACTTTCATCTTTTCTCTCTTTCTTTCATTGAAATTGACATTCTCAAGTTATCCATACCTTAAAGAGAATCTTAATAGCAATACTCTTTTATGAAATCTTTGCATTAAACCTTTTTAATAAAAATATGATAGGAGAATATAGTTTTCTTTTACAACTTATTATAACATATAACCAATTCATTTGAAAAAAAAGAAAAAAGAAAGAAAGATTGAAAAAAGATTTACAACTTATTACAAGAAGGTTTTCAATAAAATGTGAACCTTTGATAAAAATGTAATGATTTCAGTTTTTTATTAAAGATCGCACACGATTATCAATTACCATACGTAGTTTTAAATAGTTTTTTTTATTTTTAAATTTAAACTATTAAATTTTTATCAAAAGATTCACTTACATTTGAATCTTCGATAAATCCGGAGGAAATCCAAATCGGTCAAGCATGTGTTGAGAAAGGGGAGGGCAAGATTTGTGTAAGTAGGTGAAAGTATTGAATAGGACGTGGACATAGAAAGCAAATGGTTCATGAATGTGAACATAGGCGTAATTAAGAGGGTAAGAAGGTTTTTTCTTCCTTGTGGGTTCAATGCAATGGATTGACCATTTTGTTGAATACAAGTAGGACAATAGCCTCATGGGTGGGATATACTGCAAGACTCTGATTGATTATGATATATTTTTCAATTTGGTCATGCTCCATATCATCTTCTTTTAGTCTTGCCTTCTTCCACTTTTTTCCATTACCTATTTTAATATTTTTTTAAATTAGATTTTGTTATGAAGAGTTAGATTGTTTAAGAGGTTTATAATAATATAGTAATAATAGAATTATTCTCTATACATTTTGAGAAGATCTAATAGTAAGAGATCAGTTTGACTGCTTTTTATATTGAGTGATGATTTGGTGTTGTGAAGAATACTAGCTATACTTTTTAATTATATAATATTTTGAATTATTTGATAATTAATTTGATTTTTGTGCAATTAATGAGTGTGAATATAATAATAAATCTATTGAAAGAATGAATCTTATGTTTTATAATTATTATATCATGATTTAAAAACATCACTCTTATTTTATTTGATGCATTTGCTGATTCTCTTTTTTCTTTTGAATCTCTTTTGTCAACATTGTCAAGCTCTAGCTCTACTATATTATAGCAACCCACTACTCAATTATATCATGGAGTATAGTTCTTACATTTCTGGTATTAAATCAACAAATGATCATAAGGGATTGTGTTTATAACTCAACATTACATAATTAAATCTTTAATTTAAAATTTCATGTATTATAATTTCTTTAAGAACATAATTAAAATACATAGGAAATCATGTTTATCCTCCAATTTTTCATTTGCACATACGTAAAACAAATTTACTAATGTATTGGATATTAATTACCTTAATGTTAGGATTAACTTTTTAAGTAGAAAAATTTAAAATATAAATTACAATAATACAAACTCCCTTTTAATCTAAATCATATAAAACACAGATTGATTCCCATATTTCATTTTTATTAGATCACACCGTCCATTTCAAGTTTCAACCAAAAAAGTCTAATCTTTATGTCATATAGTCTATAGGGCTAGATTATAGAGTAACACATGCGAAGAATATTCTTTATAAGTATAATTAAACTACTGAGGCTGCACAAAAAGCAACCCAAAACCCATATATAGAATTATCATCATCGTGAAACACATGCATTAAGGGAAAAAAATATTTATTATTAAATAAATTAGGTTATTATGGAAATCCGACAATTAAAATTTCAATGTTCTTGATATAGATCCTTAATATGTACGTTGTTATTGTTGTTGTTGTTTCTAATTAAAAATGGAAGCTTAATTTATATATAATGGTGAAGTTAATCACGTGAAGGAATTAAAAAAGTTCCTATAAATTATTCCTCAAAATTTTTTTATTGGTTTTTAAATTATACATGTGATGTATACATACATACTTACTTATATATATAGTATGTTCAAAATTCTATTGAATAATTGAGATAAATTATTCTCTTCTTGTCTAGGAAATGTTTTAAGCCATTCTCTATGTTTTAAAAGATTACACTTTCATCTCCAAAAATCATAATGTTAATTATAGTGATTTCCTGTAAGAAAAAAATATGTTATTATTTCACTTATTTTTACAAAAAATATCAAAATATAAATTCAACCAATATAAAATAATCAATTTTTAATTTTAAAAATTTTCATAATAAAAAAAAATATTTTTTAAACATTTTTTTGTAGGGGGTAGGCGAATTAATTCACTCAATAATCAAGGAGACAAGCATGGATGAAAATTTCCAAAGGTCAAGGTGTATAACTAATTTTAGCAATGTGAACGACAAGAAATTAAATTCCATTTTTTTTTATGCTCCAAGAAAAGTATACGCATTAAAATTGGATTGGACATAATTAATTTTGTGTTTGAAGTGTCGACGTTCGTTTTGAATATATATAATAATTTATGTAAATTACTTTATACTTGAAAAGAACACAAATTTTGTGTTCTTATATAAAAGTTATTTTATTAACAACGCCAAAACGGATAAATAAATATGAATATGGAGGATAAAATAGAAGAAAATGAAAGAAGGAAGCAACTCTATATATAAAGAATATAAAAAAAATAAAGAAAATGAATTTTTTTTATTATATTGATGATGTTATAATCTTGTTTCCACCATAACCTCTAATCATAATTTATAAATTACTACATGTCAAAAAATATTTTATCAAACTACATACCATTGTTAATATTATTATAAACGTCTTTATTAATTATATTAAAGTTAAATCGATTCCACAAAATTGACTGATGAATATAATTTAAAAAAAAAAAAATATATATATATATGTAATAAAATTAATGAAATATTATTTAATATTTAATAATTTATTATGTCATAATTAATTATATAATCACTCCTGCCTCTTGCTTCTAGAGATCCTGGAGAGATGAATACCAAGCTTTACCAACAAATACGATTTTTTTTTTATTTTTTTATTGAATGATGTTTCACTTTCGTGTGGAAGTCACTTGAGGAAGTCAAATTCAAAAACTACTAATTTTTTTAATTGCTATTTGCATGCACATTAATGGCCAGAGACTTGAAAGTTTTGTGCTATATATATATTAATATATTATAGTTAGGTTGTTTGGAGTTGTATTCTACTTATCTTTTGGTAATAAACATCTATCAAGTAAGTATATCACCTACTCTGTTTTAGAATTAAAGCAACCTATTTAATTATTTTCTTTAAACAAGATATTACTTAACCTTGACATTTTGAACAAACCTTAATTCTCTGAATATAATAATTTAAGTTGATTAAGATATAATCATTTATAAGAGAGACAATCATGTTAATACAAACCGTAATTCCGTGACTACGCACACTGAAACAACTTCTTAATTAACCTTAATTATCACATATGCTTTTGTGACGAAACAGACACACACGTATGAAACTTATTACATTAGAAATAATACATCCATTCAAGAAAGGAATTGAAGCAACGTGGTGCAATTAATAAAAAATTAACGTGCACATGCCAATAAAAAATGATATCAAATTGAAAATCCATCCATTTGTGTTAATTAGTATCCAGATGGGATCTAATAATAATGATAATAATAATAATAATAGTAGTGATACATGCAACGTGAAAAATGTTTGAAATTAAATAGTAACATGATAAGAAAGAAAGAAAGAAAGAGAGGCCCACCCACAGCTAAACTCCACAAGAATGAATAAGGCAAACAAACAAATATTAAAGCAAGATTTGGACAAATGAAGGTGGCTTCGGGTCAACATGAAACTTCTATTACATATAATAAAATTATTAATTTTCTTTTTCTCTGTATAATTCTGAAAAACAGACACATCCATCCATCCATCCATCATCCACCCAGTTGATCCCACAAGTTGCTTCTAGTTGATTTCGCTTTTGGAAGGTGTGCTTGACTTTGAATTTCTCTGCAAGAATTCACCGACCTATCCCATCCCTACACATCGATCAAAACTACATATTCTTTTTAATATTATTTCTCTGACACCAAACCCGGACACATTCATGCTTCCTCCTTTTTACTATAAAATAAATAGATACATCAACACGTTCTTCTTATCATATGTAATATTTAATTTTTTTTTTTATGTATATATTTTGTGCGTGTGCTTGTGTGTGTGTATATATATATATGTATATCTATACATATATATATATATATAATATTTAGCAAGTGGGGTTCAACCTGTCTCTTTCTAACTCTCTTTCCACCCAGTTTCCTTGTTCAACTTGTGCTTCTAACTTCTACTTATGGAGTAAGCCTCTATTTATACGTGTCTCACTTGGTTTCTCAGAGGTTCAGAAATTTTAAGGCCTTCAGTTAGCTATATCTATAACTCCGTCTGGGTTTCGCTAGAGGGACGATTTTTTTTCTTGAGGGGTTTAAGAAATTTGAGTGATTCTTCGAGACTAGGACTTGTTTGGATTTGGAAGCTATGGATTATTCATCATGGGTCAACACGTCGTTGGATCTCAACATAAGACCTCATCATCACATGCTTCATGAAGAAGTTCCCGTAAGTAAAACATACTCATATCATCGATCACTCTCTTTGCGTGCATGCCCAGAAGCTGTTCTGCGAAATGCTTATATAAAAATTGTTTGATGATTTTGTATACTATGATTCTTAGCTGTGTGTTTAATATTTCAGAAAAAGGAGGTAGAAAGCAAAATTTTCTCATCTGGGAAGAAAGCTTCTGTAAAAGAAGAGGTTGGTTGTTCAATTCTTTTGTAACAGTAGAGTTTTTGTCTCTGAAAACTTTTTATTAATTCCGTTATCTATAAATTCACCAATGAAGAACTTGAAATGACTGATGATGTAGTGTGTATATATATATAAATATTATCTTTGAGCTTTCTAATTAAAGCTCTTTGTATATATTATATGCAGCCATATCAGACGAGTGGTGCGTTGGAGGAGGAACTGAAGAGGGTGAGCGCAGAAAACAAGAAGTTGACAGAAATGCTCACAGAGATGTGTGAGAATTACAATTCCCTGAGAAGACACTTGGCCGAATACATGAGGAACAATCCTCAAAAGGATCTCAATATCATCCCATCAAAGAAAAGGAAGCCTGAAAGCAGCATCATCGACAACAACAACAACAACAATACTAATCAGATGGGGGTTAATGGAAACTCTGAGAGCTGCTCAACTGATGAAGAATCATGCAAGAAACCTAAGGAAGACACCATCAAAGCAAAAATTTCCAGAGCTTATGTCAGGACGGAACCATCTGATACTAGCCTTGTAAGACTCTTTTCTTTCTCTCTCTTAAGTTAGATCAGCCTTTGCACTTAAAACTTTGGGTTAGGATTAGGATCTATATATCTCTGACATATGTCTATTCACGATTGGTTTGGTCTCATAAACTTATAACTGCTTAATTAAGTGCAATGGTTTGACAGGCAATATTTTCCTTTGTATGTTGTGTTTTTAGATTGTGAAGGATGGATATCAATGGAGGAAATATGGGCAAAAGGTGACCAGAGATAACCCTTCTCCAAGAGCATACTTCAAATGCTCTTTTGCTCCAAGCTGTCCTGTCAAAAAGAAGGTAAATTAAGCTTCATTTACTGCTATTATCTGGGACCTGGTCTTAGTAAAAGTTCTTTTAAGTATTTGCCATCAGTTCTTCGATAAAAAGATAACACGTGGAGAAGCTTTCGAATAAAAACCAATCATGTAATTCTGAATTGTAAGATAATGTTTTTGTTGAAAACTTGATAATACTGCATCTAATAATGACCTGGATATAAATTGAGAAGCTAATTAGTACGTTGCTCTCATGTTTAACTATTCAGGTCCAAAGGAGTGTGGATGATCAATCTATTCTGGTTGCAACATATCAAGGGGAGCACAATCATCCTCACCCTTCTCAGACTGAGACAACATCAGGTTCCAGCCGTTTTTTAAGCCAAGGTTCAGTACCATGTTCTTCAGCATCTTTGAGCTCTTCCTCTGCAGCAACAACAATAACCTTTGACTTGACAAAATCCAAGCCCAACACCAACAACTTTAGTACCAGCACCAAGAACCCTAAACCAAAACTTGATTCACCAGAAGTCCCGCAGGTTTTGGTGGAACAGATGGCTTCTTCGTTGACCAAAGATCCCAATTTCAGAGCAGCACTTGTTGCTGCCATTTCAGGAAGAATGTCCCACAAGAATTAAAATCCATTGGAGTTCCAAAGTTGCTAAGTGCTAACTTTAACTGGATGAACTTAAATCATTGGATCTCTATGTTGTAAATACAGACATAGGAAAACTGGGACATGTTCCTTGCTTTGATCCTTAATGTGGGAAAACAAGAGCTAACCAAGCTCACAAGGAGAGCTCAAATCAGACGCTCAAAGTAAGTTCTTGCAAAAATTCTATCAAGGTGGAAAGAACTTCCTTTCAAGCAGTATCATCGTCTCTGAAGCCAAGTCTGCTTGTTTGTAGTTTTGCTATATTCCATTTACTCTTCGTTTGATTACATAAATGATTAAGAGTAGCGATGTAAAGAGCGAGCTGTTTAATAGAAGTATACTCAAACTCAGTTTGAGAATTTTCAGACAAAAAAGAACTATTGTATGTTATTCTAAAGCGTTGGAGGTAAAAGGTATATAAATCAGACTATGATGGGATAGCTTTATATGGGATGAGATTTCTTTCAAGATAAAATATTTTTCGGCAGATGTTATTCGAAGTTAATTTGAAGTTCAGCATTTTACTAGTGATAATAACTCTACATAAGACATAGAGCATGATAAAGTGATCTTCCTCTACCCCCCCGCTTCCCTTTCAGCGTCTAATTTGTTCCAATTTGGCGACGGTACATACCGACAAAACTGAGTTGTTCTAGCTACTTCACTATTTTGGAATGCTTTTAAGTGATCTTAAACAAACACCAAACTACTTAATGTCAATTGCAACTTGCTATATCATTTTGCACAACCATTTATTACCAACAAGTGTCAACTGTCAAGTATTCAATTTTACAACGATGTATAGAAATTTGTGGATATTTATTTGATGCATTTAATGGAACCTTAGATCTATTGATAAACTAGTAAAATGGGTAGATTTCTAAATGAATTATAATCAACAATTATGAAAGGTAGTGCAGCTATTATTTCCATTACTGGCATATTCTAATTTTGGACGACCCTTTTCTGACCTTGAATAATGTTTAGTAGAAATTGTTCTTGGAGTTAACTAGATTTGATTGCATTGCTCTAGGCTTATTCAGTGAAATAGTGCAAGTTTGATCTTGAGGCTTCAAAGTGCAAAAGTGAGTTTAGTCTTGCAATAAAACATTTAACAGACTAATTCCTTAATTTTATATATCATCATTTTTCTTCTTTGGCCATTACATAAATCATATTGGTCGATCATACCAGAACATACATAGCCAATATAATATCCCTAATTTCTTGAAATTAGGTGGTGGGTAGGGTGGAAAGTATTAAGAACCAGAATCTATAGGCGTTCTAGTCTTCAACGAATACTGCAGACGAATCAGACATTGTGCGTTAATGACCAATGAAGGGGTAGGTAATGCTGGACTAAGTTGACTTTAAGACACGTTGAACGCAACCTAAAAATAGAAAATATTCCTTGTTAATAAAATATGGAATAATACGATGCAGCTTTGAGCAACTTATATTCTAAGTGATTTTGTGTATCCATGAAGAATAATGATAGTTTGTCAAAGGTTATTATTAGCATTTAAACTGATTTTGAAAACCAGCAACGGGAGCAAAACTATTTTTGAAGACTGTCAAGTTCTGTAGTTAAATTATGGCGTGGGAAACATATAATTTAGCAGAGAGTCAATGGTATATTGCTAAATTAATAAATTTGATAAGGATTGCACACTGGTCTTGTCCAAGAAGATACCTAGGGAGGCCTGGTCTTTGTCCCTAGGTATAGGAAGTTGTTCGTGATCACATGAGAATATGAAGGACGAAAAAAGTAGGCAGACCAGAACTGACATTACCATCTTAGCAATTTATGTAAAATGGGAATTTAACTGGCACAGGTCATGTTGTGTATCAATGATTTTGTGTATCAATGAAGAATAATGATAGTTTGTCAAAGGTTATTATTAGCATTTAAACTGATTTTGAAAACCAGCAACGGGAGCAAAATTATTTTTGAAGATTGTCAAGTTCTTTAGTTAAATTATGACATGGGAAACATATAATTTAGCAGAGAGTCAATGGTATATTGCTAAATTAATAAATTTGATAAGGATTATACATTGGTCTTGTCCAAGAAGGTACCTAGGGAGGCCTGGTCTTCATCCCTAGGTATAGGAGGCCTCCCTAGGTATAGGAAGTTGTTCAAGATCACATGAGAATATGAAGGACGAAAAAAGTAGGCAGACCAGAACTGACTATTGCCATCTCAGCAATTTATGTAAAATGGGAATTTAACTGGCACAGGTCATTTTGCTTTTCAAATACAACAGCCTTCATATTAGTAATTTAGTATCGCTTTGTGCATTACAAAACTCAACCATCTTCACTCAAAAGTTCATTATTACTTTGAGTTGAAGCTCAATTTATCCACACATAGTTCTTGAGTTGTTTTTACCACTGGCTGTGTGTCGGCTATACACTCCTTGAATCAGAAGCAACTGATAAGGTGATCATTTGTCAGGCCAGCCACTTGCATGAAATTATACATAACTGATGGCCCCACACCAAGCCTTTCCTTATGACCTCCGCTTTGGGATATTTGACTGATACCTGCCATGGGTAATGGAACTGGCTCACTATAGGCTTATGGTTCACAAAGTTCCACATGTATGTGTCAAAGAACCAAAACTCTTCCATTACCTGCATTGCATAGGGAATAAAATGTATGGCCAAAAACAACCATTTATATAAACTAAGAAATATTCACATTTCCCACCCTCAAATAAGTTGGACTGAGACTTTGGTTTAATCCAACCAAGTATTTATTTTTTATAATTCATATATCGGTCATGGAGCAGGTATGTTTAATTTTTCTTATGCTTCTCCTTGTTAGGTAGCAGAAAAGTTTGAAAAGTAAGGATCTAGGTTGATTCCCTTCAGCATTAGTTTTCCATCCAGAAAAAAATGACAAAGGAACAAAGATTGCATTGTCGAGTGTCGACACATAAAAGATTAGGAAAATGAAGAAATGGGAGCATTTACCCTACGTATCTGACGCGCATTTTCAATTATGTCTCTTAGCCTAAAATCTGACAGCAATGAGCTGGCAGGGCTTCCTGGTGCGACTGTCTTTTTCTCATTCATTTGCGAAACAGCACTTTGGATCAAATTCCAAAAAGACTTCCCTGTGTTCAAGGATATGTCACAACAATTAATTTAGAAGCACTGGAATATAATGAGCCAATTGTTTGATTAGTAATTTCATACAAGATTATATCAGTACCGAAATAGCTGTCTTTTGCTAAGAATTGAGGGCCATGTAAGTTCAGCCAAAGATCCAGAGAAGCTGAGCAACTCAAACAGTTTCCTGTACATTACCAAATTCCACCACGAAAGACAGTTTCAACATAAGGCCGAAAGCAGAAGATTATGAGGGTGTTAGATCAAAGCAACATACTTGTCATCATGGACAAGAAAACCCCACTCTTGGTCATGGAATGCAACATAACATGGTTCTGTCAGAAAGGAGACTGAATTAACAATCAAATAAGTATAATATAGCAATTACAATATCAAAACCAAGAAATAAAGAAATTAATGAAATTGCATGTTAAGTCTTCAAGTTTTGGATTGAGTCACCAACTGTTGGATAGGAAATTTACTTTCGAATCGATGGTATTTACTCTTGTTTTTATTTCTAGATCTACCTATGATGGCTAGATATTGCAACTCAAGAGAGAGTTACAGACTTATAACCTAGAACTCTTTAAGAAAGAGAGAGTTCTAATCTCTATAGTTTATTGGAAAATTCTGACTTAATCCATTTATTGAATCTGTCCCTTTATATAGAAGAGACACTGATTACAAGCAGGAAGAAATAAATGGGGAAATCATTCAAAATATCAGTGAAAAATCATTCCAAATACTGAATAGGAAAGTCTGGTGAAATCATTATAAATATTAATGGGAAATTATTCCAAATACATAATAGGAAAGTCAGCTATCAGAAATTTATTTTAAAAATAAAGTTTTCTTATTCTAAAAATCAATCATTGAATTTTATTTCTTAATGAGTGGCCTTCGTCTAGCATATGTTTTTCAGTGAATGCATCCATAACATTGCAAAATTATTAATAAGAGCCCACCACCGGGTCTAAATTTTATTTGTCTTCCCACTCTGGCCTTTCAGGCATTTAATTTCTTTCATGACAACTAGGGGATAAATGGTCTATGAGCAGATGAAGCATCTCACTATTATGTCTGGTCATTTTATCTATAAAAGATTGAATGTCATTGTTACACTTAATTTTAGCAAATAGACTGGCAATAGTACAATAGACTGCTTTAAGGCACAAATTTAAACTATTACAAGCCTAGTACACAAATTCACCACATAATTTGCAATATTTTTTGTCCACTTTTGCCAGCTATGACACAGAATAGAGTCACCAACATGTCCAATTGCGTACGAACATGGAATAGATAGCCATCATATGGAATGCAGATAAATTTTATGGACAACAAACTATCATCAACACATTTCCTTGATGACAAAACTAATGGGGATGATCATTAAAACTTCTATGAAACCACCCCCACACCCACCTAAATGTAAAATTGCTCTCCACGTTTATTAAATGAGACAACCATGGAATAAAAAATAAAGTCATATCAACCTTCAGGATCATGACAAAAACTAATTATTATCTTACTAAGATAATTTTCACACATGAGACTAGGCACTATGTACTGACTATTACCACCAGTCTAACACTTGAGTAAAGTTTAACAAGGTGTGAAAAGAATTTTTGATTATGTGGCATGAAGACCATGACTTGACCTCTCGGGCCTCCTCTGCTGACATCTATATTGATGGTATTCTTGAAAATCATGAGAATATATTCTGAGAAAATTAAGCTGCTAAACCCGTTGAGGTGTAGTGAACATTCATAAAAGCCTGCGGAGAGAATCAAAGCTCAGTACTTAAGCTGAAGGCTAAAGTAAAAGATATAAGTGTGACAGCTATTACTTGCTACTTCAGAGATTTACTTAATCCAGGCATATTAATGCTAAAATTATCATTTGCTTAAATAAAATAGGGGGGTCGTATACATATGAAAGGATGCATTTTAAGCACCGCTTTGCAATCTTTAATTGGGAAGGACTGCATAAAATGCCTCATCCTTTCCAAGAGTTTCCACAACTTCGATAACTGGAAAGCAAGCAGAATAAGATGTTTGAGTGAGTTTCACGAAGATGGTATTTGCCGTCCCTGAAATTTCTCATTTTCCATATTCTAGTTATTTACAGCCTTACAAGCAAGTCCAACTGGTGGGACCATCAACGTCCACACTCTTAGCCCGTAAAAGGAAAGAGGCAGGACTTTATTTCTAACAAACTCTGAAGTACGCAACATCAAATGAAAATTAAAAAAATTTAAATTATGTATTCACTCGTAACTAATTTTATTGAGTTGGTGTTTCAAGGAAAGTTATGTAATTTTAAAATATTATTAACATAAATAAATGTCTTTATGTTCTTCTTATGCTTTCAGCGATTAATTTTAGTGAAACTGAGGAGACATATTCTTTCCATTTCCATTCCTCGCACATTTTCCTTTGTTTTCCAAACAAGTAACGTAACTTTCACCTTCAATCCTCACTACTCCAGAAATCATTCCTTCCACTTTTGCTCATTCCAAGAAGTGTTAATTGTTAGTTAAAATCCCGAAGAGGTCTAGATACCTGTGTTTGGCGTAATCCAGTGACACCTTTTCTTGCTTTCCAAGCTAGCTGAAGAATCCGTCAGTACAGCATCGGGAATAGCCAGGCTATCACTCCTAACCTTTTCAACCTTCTCGATCTTCGAACCAAACTGCTTCTTCAACGGCACACTAATCCGCCGTACCACCTTCCCACTTGACGACGCGCATCTATGAGTCGAAGAATCCGTTGACGGTGCATCAAATGTGCAAGAGGCATTCATTGACAACTTGAGTACAGCTTGGTGATGATGATCCTGTCGCTTCAGAATCGAAGGCAACGATACACATTGCGGAGTTGAATTAACAACTGGCTTCTAAATCTTCTCCTTAGCCTCAGTTTATTGAAGCGCTTTCTTTACAGGTTTCGACGTCGCTTTCCGGTCATCGGTGGTAGGAAATTTGTTGCCGGCAGGTACAAGTACCGGCCGCGACTCGGGGTCGGCGTCGACATTCATGGATAGGAGTCTGGGTGACCCCGGCATTGCAAGGAACCCTTCACCTCCAGAAGCTTATTCTGAAAATTTCAAAAGTCAATGCTGGGTATGAGGCTCAAGTTACTGAAGGGCGTAAAACAAAAAATATATTTCCAAACAGAAACTATATTAAGTTTGAATATTCCATTTGAGGAGGTTAACTGCCCGGATTTAAGTGCTGGGCTTTCGAGTTAAACAAATCCCTAGAAGGAAGGATAGCCTCAACTGCATTACTGGAAACGGCTTTCATTGTAGCTGAAAAAAGCTATTAGCTATAGATTCCCCTGTTGGTGTTTGTGTGTCTTAGTGTTGGTGGCGAAATTGGCAATATAGAGCGCTGAGAGAGTTGCCAGGAAAAAGTGAGAAAGTGAAAAGGAAAATTTTTCGACAATTGTGAACGGAAACGAATCAACGTCCAAAAGAGGAAGTAATCAAGTGAAGCGTTTCTCATACCCTTTTTCATTCATTGCATCACTCTCTCACAAATTTACTAGAAGAAAAATGTAAAGAATCTATTTTGCACTGAGTCACACCTCTAGAATTTCCCATGGTACTTGTAGGGGCCTGCTTCTAGCCTTTCAGGAATGTTTTAGGTTCTCTAGACTCCAAAATACTTCAGGTTCTCGTTTAATTTAGTATTGAAGCATTTATAAAGACTTGAAAGTCACGCCTGAGAAGTCTTTAAACACATGCTACGATCTTGCTCCACCTCAACGATTACTCTAAGGACCTCCTGCTAAAGTTATTCATTCATTATTGAAAGAATACTTTTACAAATCCAAATTAAATGATGTTCCGTCGTATATAAAGTACGAAATTTTAGATATTTTGTTTATCTAAGATTTATTTGAATGACATAATGGAAAGTAATTAATTAATTGGCCCAGTTAGCTAATTCTCCAATAACCTTTTTCTCTGACCATGCTGGTACATAGAACTTGCTATCTTTCTGCTAATATCCTACAATTGTTAATAGTGTCATGGAATTGCTTTACATGGTTCATTTCAAAGTGCCATATTCCTCAAGTTTAGCATCATTATCTTATGAAATTGTGACTGACGTATAGTCCACACCATTTGCTGCCAATTTGGGAAGAAGCGAGCAATTGAGAAAGCATAATCTTTAGTAGTTCTATCCACCCCAGAACTTGTACCTGCAAGTCCAATTTTCTGTGAACATTATGGGACTTTCGGGATTGTTTTGGTTTAAACTAATCATTGTATTAGGTATTGCAACTTGCAAGAGTTATATCATTCAACCCTGCATTGAAATGTGGTAGATTTGGTTTCTTCCTCTCATTTTCACTGTTTCACATGCAATCATAAAAAGTTGACACAAATCAATCGACACTTTTGACATGCTTGAAATATGTAAGGCATGAGGCTGATTTGCAGGAACGATAAAGCTGTTTATCAGAAATAGCACCATGGGAACAAACCATATACCGATATAACCTAGCTCATTATGAAGGATTATGAATATCAGAATTGAAATGTCATCTCAATAGAACAGATCAAAGAAATAGTCAACATCTAAAAAATGAGGCACCCCAGAACACTATTCAGTGCTGTTAGATCGTCCGAGCTCCTGTTAAACTACTGAAGCTAAATCAATGAAGTGGCTTGGCACGAGTACATGGATCTTCCTTGGACTCCACTTTCATCATAAACACATATCCTATTACCCATAGGAGAATGTATTGAAAAGGAAACCAAGAGAGACATGCAAGAAGACTCAAAATGCTGCCAACGTATTGAGGATCATTGATCACACCAAATGGAAATTCTGTTACCCAGGGAATATTTTTTCCAAAGCGAACACCGTAGTATGTTCCAGATTCACCAAGCAGCTGATAAACCCTGTTATTTGACGAGTTCATAAATTTTATACACAAACATGAAAAGTAACAAATCCAGGAATATTATAACCCAAGTTAAAAAGTCGAGCACATAAAATAATTTGGCAAATCAATACCTTAGCAAAAAAGATGGAAGAAAAGGACTGAATAATCCCTAAAACCATACGTTGTTCCATCAAAATAATGACGTTCTTCTCAGCTTTTCTTTACTTTATTATTTTTGTTCTTGGAATATTAATTTGTAAAACATTACACAATCTATTGGCATATATAATTTGCTGAACTGCCAAAAAATGTCCTCGTGGGAGACTGTTTCCCATTAACATCTTTAAGACTCACAAAGAAGTAAATTTTGGGTGTTTCGGAGTTTGCTTGGTTGAGCTCAGCATTGTTTGATAAGCTCAGTCACAGAATTTGATTTAATTATTGTTGCTTCAAAACTCTAGTATTCTAAACAAAAGAACTCATAATTTAGACATGTCAACTTCATAGCACATGATTTTTCTTTGGAAAATTCCAATCCTTGGTCTTGCATTAATTCATTACTCCATTGTTTCAATTTGCATATCATATTCGAGACATTGATTTCACAAACATTATCTTAGTAGCTTGCTCCGACAGCCTTGAGTTTGTCAATTTTTCCATTTCAATTTTGGTAGGCATGAAAGTAGTAAAAAGCTTGGCTCCTTAGAGTTGTAACTGACCAAAAAATCACTTAAGAAAATAGCAACTTAATATGGGATCAGAATCAAGTATTCAACATCCACCAGAGCTTATAGTAAAGTAGGCAACTATAACCAACCCAGTATAATCATTTAGGCTGCTTCAAAACTTTCCTTCAAAACAATCATAATCCACTAGCTCATACCTTTATATTATGTATTTATTTGATTAGAGCAAACTCATAATTTATATGATCAAACAAAGTACACAATGCAATTTTTGGACACTACCCAAATGTCAAAAATACCAGTCCTTCCCGAACTACTTTACTGCTAGTGGATTATCTCTCAGAAATCAGAATCACAAGGGTTCCCTGTACCCTTTGAAGCCAATATAAGGCTTGAAGAAACCATTAAACGAATCCAATCCTCCAAAGCTTATACCTTTGTATTTAAAAGAGCTCAGGTTTAAAAGTATGATAGCATTATTTTGCCTTGCTTCCCTATTTAAACTAGGTCAGTCAATAATGCAAATAATCTGTTTTGACAAAAATATATTTTCCATCACCCATGAACCAGATAGTCATCCAAAACCTACATCTTACACTCATTTCCGACGGTTTATTAAAAGGCAATATCAGAATCTCCTCATTCACCAATAAGTTTAGTCAATAGCATATCTTAAACGAAGCACTGTTCCTTTGCAGTAATACAGCAACCCAACTAAACGTTAAAACTCAAAATGCCATATTCCAATCCCAGGTTTGGTATATGCCGTTGTACCATATACACAGATGGCTAAAGCATACAACTTTATGTTGTTTAAAGCAGGTTTTCTTACTCCTTAAAGTACAAAAAAATTTCCTTTCCACTCTTTCAAGGATACTATGTACTCCTCAATCCATATGCTATTTATAAAATTTGACGCTTTATGCAACTGACATTGTATTGTGTCAAAAATCACTACTACTACTACTACTACTACTACTACATGTCTATACAAAAACCAAGTGCTGAAACTTTCCTCATATTCCGTAAACCAACACAGTTAAATTATTTATTTCAGCTATTAATTAATAAGTTATTAGTTTCATATTATGGTCAATGCACCAAATATACAAACCCCAATACCAGATCTAGAGCACCATTCACCATAGCCTGAAATAATCCAATCTCTAACAACTTCCAAAATAATCTGAAAATAAGCAAACACGCACGCAAGCACAGAGAGAGGTGTAAGGCGACTGAGCTCAAACTTAGTTAAAAATCCTACTACTACTACTACCACCACTGCTGCTGCATGCTTATGCAACATGTAAGAGCTGAAGCTTTCCTTACATTCCTCAAACAACACTGCTAAGTTCTTCATTTCAGCTATTGATTACCACGCGCTTAGTTCAATCCATGTTAAACTCACGGCACGAAATTTGCAAACCCCATTATCAGATCCAGAGCACCGTTCACCATAACAAGATATAATCCAATCTTTAACAACTTACAAAAATAAGCAAACACAGACGCACGCATAGAGAGAGAAGTAAGCGGACTAACTTGAAGTTCAGGAATTGGCCAAATGCAAAAAGTAGCCAGAAATAGACAGGAGGAGGCCATTGGAGAGAAGAAACGGAGAAGAGGGAGATGAACTGAACCAACTTCAAGAAATGGGCGACGTAAGCCATCACTTTACATGGGTCCCGCTCTTTCCCACAAAGATCCACCCATGATTGCGGCCAATTCCATAGCCAGCAGTAGAACGGGAAGGGTGACAGTATTCCAATAGCTGCCGCAATGCCCATTGATTTTCTTGCTTGCTTTTCTGCTTTCACTTTTCCGGAAAATTTGAGCTCTGCCTGCAACTCAGCAAGATCCTCCTTCTCCGGTTCCAGTTTTCTGCCTTCACTTTTTCTGATTGGCGGCGATAGTTTGGGCTTGAACTATTTTTAGAAGGCCATATTTTAGCCCAACATCTTAATCCATATAGTTCTGGGCCAAATGTGCAATTTAAAGCAGGTATTTGGCAAGTAAATAACCCTACTCTTATTATTTCGTTGGACAAATTATAATTTATATCCACGAGATTTAAAGTTTTATCATTTACTATTTCTCTTGTTTTAAAATGTCATGATCTTATTTGTTAGTAAAAATATTTTAAAACTAGACGCCATTTTTATAGTAAACTAACCTCTCGTCCGCTAATAATCCTTTTTCGACCAACAGGGAAAAAAAAAAAAAGAAACTACATGTGATTGTTATTTAAATAACACAAATGTTATAGCTAAATATTCGCACATATATACCAGCCATGATCCAATGTTATACAATACACTACAGCGTGCTGTACAGCATGAACCATTGGATCATGATGGAGCCTACCTTGAACCAATGGTTAATGCTACACGATTGCATTGGATCTTTTTTTCATATATGCTTAGCTTTTTTAGATTAAAATTATACCTATTTTTATTAAAATAATAAATTATATATTTACCTTAATTACAAAATTTAGTTTTCCATTCAAGCCTTCCCAATCCCTCACTTCTCTATGAAATCCACAAGATTTTCATAGAGCACGTTTGACATACTGTATGGAGCTGAATTGTATAAGTTTATACTATATAATTTACTTTTATCATATATCTGATGTACACAATAGATTGTATAAATTTATATAATTAACTCTAGTTGACCACATTTAATACGGAAGAGCATCGTATTAGTAATATGATCTTTCTTGATCTGATTAGGCTTGATTGTATTAATGAGATATTTTGTCTTGTTTAGTAAAATCTATTTTTGGTCTTTTACATATAAGATATTTCTCAATTTACTTTATAAAAATATTTTTTTAGTTTAGTCCCCTATAGAAATATCTTTTTCAATTTGATTGCTCATTGTCTTTTTAATCTAGTTTATCATAGAAATATCTTTTCAATTTAGTCAATCACATTATATATTTTTCTATTTGATCCCTCACAAATAAAATATTATCAATAATATCCTAAAACATAAGTTAATATAATAAGTTTTAACTCATAAAAAAATATTTTCAATCTAGTCCCCATATAAGATATTTTCAATATGATCTTTCATAGAATTGTCTCTCAATTTAGTCCCCTGCATATGTATATTTCTCTATTTGATTCCTCACAAATAAAATTATTATAAATAATATCCTCAAAAGACAATTTAATAATTATGAACTTTTAAACTTTTTTCTCAATTTGGTTATTTACTTATAAGATATTTTTCAATTTGATTAGTTGTTGAATTGTCTTCTCAATTTAGTGCCTCACATTTGTATATTTCTTCATTTGATTCCTTACAAATAAAATTATTATCAATAATATCCTAAAAAAAACAAATTAATTTAATAAATATGAACTCATAAAATTTTTTTCAATTTGGTCCCTTATATATAAGATATTTTTCAATTTAATCCCTTATAGAATTATTTTCTCAATTTACTCCTTCTCATATGACAAGAGGATTAACCATGAATGATAAGAATACAATAGAAACAACTTAAAAAAATCTTATCGAAACATGTGGAGTCCTGTTATGTATTTTTGGAAGCCTTGACTATTCTCCCTTATTATAAAGACACTTTGACAAGAGGATTTGCAGCCTAAAGATAGAATATTTAACTAAAATTCTAAGTCAATTTGAAATTTGGTTATCAAATAATTGATTTCAGGACTAGCCCACATTTAATATTGGTACTAAAAAACAAATAAGTTATTGACTCTTGTTTCTTCTTTGACCCTTCTTACTGGTGCTACACAAATATGTTTTCCCTGGATTAGTCATTGAATGGGTAAATTATGTACTCAAAGTAGAGCTTATGTCACTGTAATGAGAAAGATAACCACAATAGAAACCTAATCAACAACTCCAGTAGGGAATTTCTAGACTCCAATTCCACGAAATAGTCCACATCATTATGAATTTTGGTTATGCATTTTCCAGTAAGGTTACAACATTATTCTCATATAAAGCAGATAGTAAAAAAAATATGCTTCCTTACAACACACAAGGATGAAGGAGTATCAAGCCACAGATTAGTACAACCCAAACTTAATTGGTATTATGACAAACTTAATTTGTATTTCACAATCTAAGTGTATGAATAAATTAGGGCTTGTTGTGATATAATGCAAGTTCTTATGGCACAATTGTGACTAATGAAGAAAGTTACTCCTTATTAGCATGTTAGGGATGTAATAATTGAAGTATATATCCTTTTTCATATCCGTCAAAGGTGTTTCTCCCTATGGTATTGTTGAACTATATGCTTTGAATTTTTAGGGATGTGACGGTAGCTAAAAATGAGAATGATGCTCAAAGAAGGTAGCTGAACAACTTTTCAACTTTCTCAATAGAAATTACTAGCATTGTTGTAATACAGTACATGCATTAACACGATATTTAAGGGATTAGCACTTACCTATTTGATTTTGGAGATGGTGTTATTATATAATTAGTTTGATTGTCAATTGTGCCAAGCTTGAGCGCAAAGTTCATGTGCATCGTTGTCTAAGGATTGAGAAGAAGCAAACGCCATGGAGGAAGTTGAGAGAGGAGGAGGAGGAGGAGGAGGAGGAGGAGGAGGATGACGCCGGGACGGAGCAAAGCAACTAGGGGTAAGACATGCGATTTTTGTGCAATAGGGGCAAGTAGAGTATTGTTTTGGGTTTAGTCAATTAAGGTTATTTAAGAGTAGTTTTATCAAATGAAAAATTATAAAATAAGATTAGGTCTTTTAAAGTAATTATATATGTTAAGGTATTTTTTAGTAATTGATTATTTCTATTGGTCTTAAACAAAATTTTTTTTAAAAGCTTTTACGATGAATGAAGGACGCATGGATATCATTACTTTTTACACGGACCATTTCTTACCTATATTAGGCAATGCATATTTTATTGAATTTTTTCAATTTTCAAACTACTTTTAGAGAAATTTTTTCTTCCATCCCCATCACCACGGAAAAAAGTCTCCAAATACAAATCTCTAAATATGGCTATCCCCACGTAATCCCCAAATATAAAGACTTTGCCATCCCTCGTTGTCGTGCAAGCACAATATGCTGAAACTTTGGAGCCAATGAGTTCCTGCCATATATCCGATTGTTCGTAAGTACTCAAACTCCTCCGAAAAATTACTTACTTTCCCATGACTATCCTTGGAGCCAATATTTTCATATCAACCAATATCTTACTATTTTAGACAATGAAGCAAATAACCTTGACCCGTTTGAGAATTTGCTGAGAAAAGTTTCTTGAACATTTTTTTATCTATTTGGGATAATATTTCACATCTATAAAAAGTGGGAGAGGTGACGTGTTTATGAGCTACTAATTTCTGTCACTTCGTCTCCATTTGACAGCCATAAAATCCTTCACAGCTAAAAGATGATGGATCCATTGAAGTAGTTCAGTTAGCGGCTGATCTGTAACTTTTAATATTTTCATTATTAATTTAAATTAAACTACTTTTTTGGTTGTAAACAAAAGTATATATAAATATTATTATTATAATAATATAGTTAATACAATTATAAGTTGCCAAGTCTCTTAATTTGGTGGTTGTAGAGTATAATGATAGTATTGAGTTCGCTTTTAAGCATCGGTCTTGTCAAGTTTGGATATACAATTTTTGATAAATAACACTTACTTTAATGTACCAATTATTTATGATCACATGGGAAATGATTTTTTTATTCTCTAACGTCACATAATTGAGCTTTTTTAAACAAATTTATTACATGTTATATTTTTATGAATAAATCTTGAAAAAAATTTTCTGTCAATGAAATTAACTTCCAACGAATATAAATCTCTTCCAGAAATAAATTTATTTGTTTGTCTTTATTGTCATGTAAAAACATAACTCAATCTCATATTGTGCATAAATTTAATTCCTTTGATAGAACATAAATTAAAGAAAATGTTTCTACAATATATATCAACATATCAAGAGAATCCATTATAATATATGAAACTATAATATTGTTAAGTATAATTAAACCAAATTTCAGAACATTAGTATAATATACTCAAATTTTATTTTAAAAAAACTTTATCCAAGTATAATCCTTTATTTATACTTAATCAATAATGACTATGTAAATCCTTTCCAGCATATAAAATAATTAAATCTATTTTAGGAGTTTGGACCAATAAACTCCACTTGGGTGATGCTTATCCTAAACACTGTATCAGCATGGTATATAAGAATGCATATCATCAGCAAAAATTAGATGAAACTGATCCTAAAAATAATGGCCTAATAAATTAACAATGATTACTTTACAATGCAGCTTAAATTAACAAGATTTTACAGATTTTATGTGTTCTAAAGCGTTTGTTTCACTTATTCTGTATATAACCTCCCAAATCACGGAATAAATACAACCTTTTACAATTCCATTGTGGTTATTTTCCGAAGGCATATAAAAGATCCAACACTTGCATTATAGAAGAAGCCACTCAAAAACTGGATTCCTCAGTTGTGGGTCGCCTCAAGAAATATCTTAAGCTGTTTACAAGAACCTGCCATATGATAGAGACAAATCAACGATCACTTCAGAAGGCTCAAACTTCATTAGATGGAATTTCAATGCATGAAGCAATTTTGATTTCCCATCACTTAAAGAACAAAATAAAGCTTCTTAGGTGTCTGCTATCAGGTTATCTAACAAAAATAACATGTGAAAGAACATTTTTTTAATAACCCAATGATATGATTTTGAGCGGTAAGCTTTAATGGACAACCTCATAACAGACGCCTATAAACTATATCTAAGTCTTGTTTCTTAGCTTTATCAACTTACCTGCTGGAGAGGCTTGATGATAGCGCTACCTTTGTAGTTAACATGAAACTTTGCCTTGGCCAAGAGCCCCTAGGGTCAAAAACAAAGCTTATGGAGATTTAGAATAACTTAGAGAAGGAATAAATTTGCACAATTTGCTGATGAAAATTTACCTCAGTGTCAAATTCTCCAGATTCAACAGAAATGTTAATGTCAGTAATAATCTTTACAAGATCCACCAGTAATCCGGGCCGATCAGCTGTCTCCACATAAAGCAAACTGCAGAAGGATAAACAAGCACCATACTAATTAAACATGGCATCAAGAACTCTTGGCTATGAGGCTAAGACCTAAACATTGTGGATTTCAGTTGAGCAATTTTCTGTTGGGATCAGGATAGTCATCAATGTTAAGGAAAAAACACATGTATGCATTACCTCCGATCTGGGCCATCATCAGAGATGGTTATGTGGGTTGCAATGTCCACATCAACCTGAGACATTTCAACAAAACACGGACCAGGTTATGTGGGCCAACAATAAACTAAAGACTATTATGTTTATGCAAAGGGGAATGGTGATTCCATTTCTGCCTCATTAATTGGTGATTCTTTTTTCGATACGATTAAAGAATCAAAGTAATGATTTCATTCCAGGCCTTGATTCTTCAGAGACTGAAACCAAATTTCCCTCTTAGAAGGGTGACATGGGTGATTGACAAGCAAGTGGGAATGAATTCTTTTCTATTTTCTAACTTTATCTTCATCTGGTTACAATTAGAATCCTCACCTACTGACTCCATATAAAACAACACACGAGTGGAATAGAGTGGAATGTATTTCCATTCATAACAAGAAAATATTGAAACAGGAATGATCATTCTGTTCCAACCGATTCTCAAAGAGAAGATGGAAAACTCTACTTCATTTTACAGCCCCATTCTCCACTTAACACAATTTCTCTGTTCATGGTTATGACATAGACAGACTGCTGATGAACAATAGCATGCTTAAGTAAAGCCACAAAGAGGAAAAAGTGAAAAATCATCGCACACTTATGTCTGCTAAAGCTAATCAACACAAAGCAGTAAAGCCCTTACATCATGAGTTTTTAGTGCATTCATGATATATTTATCATGGAATAAATTTTTATTAATCTCTTTTTTAGTAAATTTGTCATATAATAGTAAACATGATCCCATGCTCTTAATAGTAAATCAGACTCAATGATAAACTTGAATTAGTTCCTTGGCTTTCCGCCACAAGAAAGCACAAATGGAGCTAACAGCTCATTTGTCATTCATTTCCATCTTCCTTACTACTCATGTTCCCCTCCTGGTACAAAACCAATTTCATTGCCTCTAGCTACTGTGATTCCTACCTTGGTCAAATTCAGAAAAAGTTGTATAGGTGATGTCCAATTCATATTCGACAACTAAGAGTTTAAAGTATCAACACATAAATATTCATTACCTGCTCTTTCGGAGGCACAAGTCCAAAAGCTGCTCCTAGTGCTAACTGGGCACTTGATTCCTAAATGACCAGTTTAAAGCATGAATCTATTATCAGAAGCAGTGAACTGGCTAGAGGAAACAAATGGAAGAATGCTCCAAGATAGGGAAGAAGGTGAGGACAGTTGGGAAGCATACCGGGTGATACTGAATCAAATTATTTATAATTGTCAAACGAATTGCCTCTAACAACTCTGGGTCTTCCACTTTTCTCCCGGTATCACTGCAAACAAAGCTCCATTAGAATATCCAATGAATTACTACAATAGCTAGATAAAAACATGATCCAGAAAAATATTGTCACTTGAAAGGTGGATTTGAAGAAAACAAGTTCCATTCATTGTGCTAGACTAAACTTCCAATATTTTAGTGTGAACTTGTGATCAGATTCCCCAAGCCCAAGGAGAAGTACAATTTAGAAGCCTCCCTAGGGATTTGTGCTACAAGAATTGTGCCTATTATCTTAATTTTTCAACATATAATATTTAAGGATCATCAATCGGTATCTAAAATTCATCCTAGGCCATCCATTTCCTTTCCCCCCCATCTACTGGCAACATTATCTCTGATTCTCTCCTTGCTAGTGTCCCTGTACATAAGCCAATGATAAAGAAGTAAACTCAGCTTGGTACTAGAAGAAGTTATTCCCATTGGCAAAAGAAGATAACCATTATTATTGAAAATGGTTTAGCTTACATTGATAGATATACAATAGCAAAGTGAGATTTGAAAAAATCATCTATTTTGCAGTACACATGTAATACTTACGCTTTTGTGATGGAAAACTTATTGTGCTTGCCAGAGGCATCCAGATAGACATTTGCCTTAGATACATTGAGCCCTAAGTTTTTCAATGCATTCATCTGCAGCCCACATAGATTTCTTCAATGTTTACATAATTTAATGCAAAATATTAACTAATGGAATTGAACATGCATAAAAATGGCATATTCCACAAATTCTAAGTGCCAACAAAAGAAATATTAGAAAGGAAGTATAAAGCAAACTTGAGCATCAAACTACTCTCAAAAGATGACTTACTGTGTCAAGAAGAGCGCCAAGGCGATCACCAAAAGTTATCTCCACCACAGTTGCATATGGATCAGAGTCTTGGTCAATTATAACTATGGGAGTTGGAACTGTGTCAGTCTCGGCTTGATTTCCATCCTGTCCACCATAGCATAATTGAAAATAAATGTTTCATTGATCACAGTAAAAAAGCATGAGAAAAATGTAGAATAGCCAATCCATTTGTCATATGCAACAAGCTAAGAATATTTTAGATTCATTTTGCTAAATACCTCCACATTAGTGACAGGTGCTGCTTGAGGGATGATTGTAGTTCCTGAAGATGACAATCTGACAAAATGGTACATATAATATTACAACACAGAGAATGGGCACATCATTGTGGCGAAGTCTTAGCTTGCGGTGCAACTTGCAAGTTTTAAATGTTTATGAATCTTTCAAAAAGCACAAGGGTGTAAACATAAGGGAAGACATTAAGGGTATGTTTAAATTGAGGAGAATGGAAGAGAAGGGAAGGTTTGATTTAGATTTAAATCAAGGGGAAGGACTATATTAAACCTCCCCTTCCCTTCTCAATTCTCTTAATCCAAACATACCCTAAAGTATTGAATATTTTAAGTACCCATCCTACCAACTAGCTCAATTAGTTACATCACAAATAGTTCCTCAAAATGTTCTACTGATACTGAGAACTTCAGCAAGATACAAATTAGCAACATCAGAACTGTGTGAGTACCACAAATTAGTTGCCAGAATAAACATATTCAAGGTGAGTAATTAAAGAATAGCACCATGAGCTCCACTAATTCATTTTGCCATCCAAAATTCTCAGGAGTATGAACCCGACTAAGTAAATTGTAAGTGAAAAAATTACAACATTAAGTAAAGATCCATAACAAAAGCTAGAATTTTTATGATTTAAGGTACACCGTCAACTAGAGTATTCAAAGCATATATAAAAAGAGTAGAGACCAATGATTAAAATCGCGTTAATCTATGCATAAGAAATTTAAGTTTCCTAGACAGCATACCTTCCTTTACGGAAAATGTAGAATGGATTAGTAGCACCAAACCCTGAGGAAGCCTTCAATATAGGCGCAATGCAACTAGGTTTTTCCAAAGCTCTAGAGTTATTCTCAGTAATGTAAGGATGCCCAAGACTCCAAGCAGCCATCGCCACAGCCATTTTTATAAATCTCCAAAGTTTAGATAAAGGAGAAATACCAGAGATAGAGACAATGAATGGTATTTGAGAAAAAAAATGAAATCTTTAAGTAGGCGTCAGGAAGAAGAAGCAGAACCGGAAGAACTCAAGTAGCAGAAATGGGAAGGTGGCTTTTGAGTATTGAAAGAAGAGAAGAAAGATGAATGGGGTAGGAGAAGTCTTGAAGGATCCGCCATTTGGATAGAAATTAGAAAGCGAAAGGAAGAGAGAGCACACGCTGTTTTTCTTTCTCTATCTAAAACAACAAATTAGAGATAACAAATGCAAGTCGTGAAATAACCCATGACGTCCACCCTTCATCTTGTCGGGCTTCCAATTTTTTGGTCACAAATGCTTTAAATCTTTAATTTTTTGTTGTAAGAAACTAAGCATAACAATTTATTTTTGTAAAATTATGATAAAAATATTATTTATCAATTAAAAATATTTAAAATTTTTAATATTAATTTAATTGATTATAATATTTTATTTAAAAATATATTTTTGAACCTTCATTAACAGCGACGCTACTGGTGGAGAATACAGATGTCAAAGATCCATTATCTGTATGCATCTGAAGGTGATAAAAGCGGTCCCTCCTCACTTCCGCATGACATCTTTTCATTAAAAAATAAAAAAACAAAAACTTCTTTTTGTTATTTGATCAATTAGCAAACTAATTTTATTGCAACTTGTTTTTGTAATTTTTTAATAAATATAATCCTTTTCCGTTAAATTTAGGATATATTAGTTTTTCAAATATTTTTTGCTTTAATTTTATATTATATATTTATTAAAATTTTTATTGTCTTTATAGTTATTAAAAAATAAAAACATCAAATCGATTTCTTATTTTTTATATTTTGTGACAATATAATTTTTTACAAATATTTTGATAAATTAATTATTTAAAAATCTTATTTTATGTTAAATTAATTTTTTCATCAAACAAAATAAAAAAATTAATTTTGTATAAATTTAAATTATTAAAAAATTAATTTTATATAAATTTAAATTTATGACAGATTAATCTATTATAATTAATAACAACCAAATTGTTACATGCTATAAAAATATAGTACTAATTTTATACTTTTCTGGTTATTAAGATTATTCAAATGGTTGATAATTTTAGTTAACTTACTAATTACATGACTAGTAGGTTTGCAATTAATTCAAACCAACAAAAAACTTTAACAAAACAAAAACAAATCAGTTTGTTTTCACCATGTCAAAACTTAGAACTTAATAAATTAGTTCGATCATCAACTTTTAATGACCTGGTTCATAACCGAACCAAATCTTATATAATTTCTTTTTTCATTAACACCAAAATTAATGCTAATAATGTTTCATGAAAAATTCAGCATTGATAATCCTAATATATAATTACAGTTTTTAATTTCAACATTGTTTTGAGCCTCGCAAATATAGAAAAATACAGGAAGATATGGATATTTCCAGATTGTCACAACAGTAAGTTCATTTTCCGGGCTTAGGTCATAAAGTTGGATTATATAATACTTAGCAACGGGTTCACTTTAAATTTTAAAAAATTTAATTTTTATAAATAAATTTTTTACATTTTTATTTAATTTTTTAATTTATAAAAACACGCCCTTTAAATTATAAGAATTTATGTTTTTTAATACAAAATTTTGATGCAAAAATTTTTATCCTCTTAAAATTAAATTTTAAATTCATTTCCACTAATAACACTACCTTTGTTATATGTGAGAAATCGTTTTTCTTCTGATTAATAATTTGAATGAACTTTTATAAATATACATGATTTGTTACAAAAAAATCGTTTAAGATTAAATTAAAATTTAAAAGATAAAAAACATTTTTTTTCGGTTCAAGTCTCGTGATATGATTTTAGTTTTGCGGTTAGAAGCAATGACAACGTAGCTACAATCTAAGGAATCGAATCACAATAAAAGTCAGTGCCAGATCTCTTCACGTGGAGATGATTTTGGTTCATTCTCCAAACCTTAAAATTTTTTTTTGGGCGCAAATTTAACAGCTAGTATGATAAGATAAAAAGGTAAATATTTTTTGTGCAATTATATAATTGCTTATATTAATATAATTATTATATGGCACATTAAAAAAATAATAGGTGATAATAATGTATTATATAATACTAATTATATACTAACTTAAAATAATTTATTATATTTATATTTTGACTATATTACTTTTAAATTTTATTTATGAACCTTAAATTTTTTAAAAAATTTTAATTTATTCCCTTCATTTTTATTTTGCAGTCCGTTCATAACTTTGTTAATTTATCTTATACTTTTTTTATTTTTTCAAAACTCTACAACTCCTTAATTTCACTCATTTTCTATTTATGAATTAATGTTATGGGATTACTAAATGTTGGAACAAGTCAACAATAACATTAATTTGTCTCACTTAATCTTAGTCACCTGTAATATTAATTGGCCTTATACTTGGTCTCACCTACAATATTAATTGTCACAATGAATCAGGGAAGTGTGAATGCTACTTTTGTTATGAAATGGGTCATACAAAGAGAATGTTCAAGAAATTACTAAATCTTACTCAAAGACCTAGATTACTAATGTTGCATTCGGTGGTTCTAATTCCTTACCTAAAAATTCAATTATGGTTTCTGCATGTGAATTTGCCAAATTTTGCCAATACCAAAACTCATTGAAACATTCAACACTAGTAACTACTCTTGTGGAGTCAGGTAAACCTACTACATATCTCATCTCCTCATCATCCAAATGTGTTATTGATTCTGGTGCCACTAATCACATGACAAGTAACATTAATCATTTTTTCCTCCTTTCAATCCCACAATCTTCATCGCCCATAACAATAGCTGGTGAGACCAATTATATCCAAATCTGGATTTATGAAATGAGGTAGTTTTACCTTTGAGTTAGTTCATTCTAATGCTTGGGGGTCGTGCCCAATTATATCCAAATCTGGATTTAAATATTTTGTTACTTTTGTAAACGATTATTTTTGTATGACTTGGCTATATTTTATGAAAAATTGCTCTGAGGTATTCTTTCACTTCTGCACCTTCTGTATTAAAGTCAAAACTCAATTCAATCTTTCTATTCAAACATTAAGGAGTGATAATGCCAAAGAATATATTACTGACTCTTTCCATACTTCATGGAATACTTCACCAAATCTCTTGTGTAGATACACCTTCACAGAATAGAATGGTAGAATGGGAAAAAAGGCACATACTTGAGACAACTCGAGCACTCATATTTCAGATAAGGTCCCTAAACAATTTTGGCCTGGCAATGTGTCTACGACATGTTTCTTGATTTATCATATGCCCTCATCTATCCTTAATAACAATAGCCCTTATGGTGTCTTATTTCTTGATAAGTTATTGTTTCCTGTAGAACCCAATATATTTATTTAGAAATACTTGTTTTGTTTAGGATGTTTGACCTCTGGTCACTAAATTAAACCTAAAGTCTTTAAGGTGTGTCTTCCTAGAATATTCTCGTACTCAAGAAATATCAATGTTTTAATCCTGATCTTAATAGATATTTGATATTTATTGATGTTACCTTTGTTAAGAACATACCGTTCTTTCGCACACCTTCGATGTCTACCAATCCTGAGAAGGATGAAAATTGGTATAGAAAATCACCTCCAGATATCCCTTCTATTAAGCAATCAGGAGATTCTGATCCATTGTTGTCTCTAGCTCCCAAATCAACTTCATCATTGCCCAACATTCATTTTTATTCCAGAAGACAAGAGACTCATGATACATGTCCCGCACTATCTTCTTCAACATCAGATCCGAATTGTAGCATTGATGACCTTGTTATAGCCTACTATAAAGGTAAATGCAGTGTAACTATCCCATTGCTAATTTGGTTTCCTATGATCATTTGTCACTCTCGTCTAACTCTTTCATTGCCTCTTTAGATTCAGTTTCTACTCCTAAATCCCTCAAGTAAGCCTTAAACTACCCTGGCTGGCACAAGGTAATGATGGAAGAGATAAATGCCTTGGATGAAAATTGAACATGGGAATTGGTAGATTTACCTCCCAACAAGAAAGTTGTTGATTGTAAATAGGTGTTTACAGTGAAAGTTAATCTTGATGGCTCAATAGCTCGACTTAAGGCACGTCTTGTTACTAAAGGTTATACTTTGACATACAGAGTGGACTATTCTGATACCTTTTCACCTGTTGCTAAAATGACTTAGGTTCAGTTATTCATCTCCTTGGCTGCTAGTCATAATTGGCCTTTATGCCAATTAGACATTAAGAATGCTTTCCTCCATGGTGATTTGCAAGAGGAAGTGTATATGGAGCAATCACTTAGGTTTGTTGTTCAAGGGCAATATGGCAAAGTTTGTCATTTGCAGAAATCTTTATATGGCTTAAAGTAAAGTCCCTGTGTCCAGTTTCAAAAATTTAGTGAGATTGTTCAACAATTTGGCTTGAAAAAGAGCAAGTGTTGTAACCAACTTTCGATGGAATAGAATAAAAAGTGGTTAAATTAATTCCCAAAATGAATCTTAAGAATAAATTTATTCGAGTCGCCACCAAAATTTTTAACGAAAAACTTTGGAAAACCAATTTAAAACAGAAAGAAAAGGCAAATTGGTCTGCGAAATCATATGTGAGTTCAGGAGTCTATTTGAATGTGGGGAACGTATTAGGCACCCAACAGCACTCGTCCATAAGGACGGTTACCTTAAACTAGTCAATTGAAATAGAATATGACCTTAAATTTATCTCAATTACCCTTTTATTGACATGCATGCTCATTAAATAGAGAAGATAAAAACAACAATAATAAAAGTAAACAAGCAAATATTTACAAACGGCGGACTTGACATAGGATGAGAGGCTAAGGCCTACGTACCCTATGATAAGGATCAAAGTCCACGTAGTTCGACCAAAATCGCATGTTTGTTAGGTGTTTTTATATTTTTGTGAAAAAACCATGATAGTTGAAATTGGATAGATATTCGCAAACCAAACGAGATTGAAATTTGACTGGTGTGTTTTAATTTGCGAAACCAATCTAATATCACTTCATTGCTTCTTTCGTTTTCTTTCCTTTTAATTAATTTTTTTTTATTTTTTCGAATTTTTAACTTTTATTTTGAAACTTAAATGAAATGATAATGGAAAAGAATCTTGGGATTTTTTTATTTTTATTTTTTGGATTTTTGATTTTTTTTTTATTTTGAAAGTGAGATTGTAATTAGAAAGATTTTTAGGATTTTTTTATTTATGGTTTTTATATTTTTTGAAATTAGAATTTATTTTAATATTTAAAGTAAAACTAGAATGAAAAAATATTCTTAGGATTTTTTATTATACATAACAGGTAAGATAAACCTCCATATTTTTTAATTAATTCATCTTGGTATTTTAAACATTAACTTTCGAAACCTAGGAAGAATTAGGGTCTCACGCAGCCTCTACTAGTTAATTTTTAAGTGTCTAAGGAATCAAGCGATCACACGCGGAAACCCAAAATATAAAAGAAATTATTTGGGATTTCTTGAAATTTTTATTTTTACATATTCTTAAAGGTTTCAAAATTAGAATTCTTATTCGAAAATCGAAGCAGAATTATGACGGAGAAATAGTTTTAAGATTTTTGAATGTTCTTTTTTTTTTTTTTTATTAATCCTTTGGAATTTCCTAAATAAATTACGTAGTTCCTAAATAATCCATGAACAAACTAAATACATAGAGGTTGATTGTCATTTTGTTTGTTAAAAAATACAAGAAAATTTAGTCTCTATAGAATATGTGAAAACAGGAGATCAGTTAGGTGATATTTCTAAATGGAAATTGGATTGAATATTGTTGTAACAAACTAGGCATAATTAATATCTATGCACCAATTTAAGGGGGAGTGTTAGAACAAGTCAATAATAACATTAATTGGTCTCATTTGATCTCTCTCACCTATATTATTAATTGGCCTCACACTTGGTTTTACTAGCATTAATTGGTCTCACTTAGTCTTACTCACCTACAATATTAATTAGTTTCACTTGTATTAATTAGCCTATATTTTTCAGTGAATGTTATATATAAAGGATTGATCTTATATGCATTTGCTTATATATTTGCTATGTTGTTATCTAATTAGAATATAACAATTATTGAATTAACTAATAATAATGTATAATTTAATTTTAAAATAAAATAATTATCTATAATAACTATACACTTGTCATGATATAATTGAACAACCATACATTTGTCTTGTCGTACTTGCAAAACAACATAGCAATTATATAAGAAACTTTATATAAGTTTTTCTCTATATAAATAGCCATGTAAACAAATTGTTGAATAAGTGGAAAAAATAACTTTTTTCCATTCACTACACTAAAAAAATAAAAAATAAAGGGGTGAATTAAAAATGTTTTAAAAAGTTTTATATTCATAAATAAAATCTAAAAGTATTAGAGTCAAAACATAAATACAACAAATTATTTTAAATTGACATACAATTAACAATTTTTAACATGTCATTGCTATATACCTTCTTTTAAACATGTCACATAATAATTGCACCGGTAAAACTAATTTTATAATTATACAAAAGATAACACCCAAAATAAAAGGTAATATTAATAAGGATAAAGACTTAAATACAAGTTTTTAACTACTTTTAAGTATTAATTATTAAATTTGTTCAATAAAATATTAAAAATACATAACTTTCATAATTACTCGCATAATTGTGTTTTAAAAAATTAATTTCACTCATAATATGCCTACCGAAAATTTTATTACCCATGTTTAATCTTACTAATAAATATCTATTGATTCATTTTTTTTTTTTCAATCACGAGATAAATTTCAAGTAAAACTAATTTGACATGTTAATTTAATTTTTATTATCTTAGTTTAGTCTATCTGGTAATATGAAAACTCAATAATCTCTCTCAAATTAATAAATTCTTTAACAATATATCATGGTGTGTTAGTGAACTTAAACACAAGCACTAGAATTTCAGGAATAATAAACTTAAACACAAGCACTAGAACTTAAACACAAACACAATATAAAGTAATGAAAGAATATTTCTTCTTCCTTATGCTTCAAGGAATATTACTTGCTCCGCCAAAAATAGTAATTTCTTCCATGAATGATAAACTAGTAAAATTTTACTCAAAAATGATAAACTAGTAAAATTAGAAACTATATGCAAGTTTCAATATCGCACTACTATCATTCACTACCATTTTGCTATCAAACAAAAATGCTTCACATGGAGACATAGTTTTAGATGTTCTATATTCTTGATTCAGATAAAATACAGACTAGTTCTAGGTTTGAGATCTCATTTCTGGAGCTGATAAGTCTTCAAAAATGGCCTCGGTGATTCTGTGTTCGAGCGAAATCGAACTTCAAGTTTGTTAGATGACAGCATCAAGCAAGCAAAAGAAGGAAATGGTACATTACATGGATGAAGCTTTAGCAAAACGTGAAAATAAGGAGTCATGGTCCAAAAGAACCTGTGGGTTTCCTTGTTCAGCCTACAAGCACAGAAAACTTAATTAAACATCTCTATTTTGATAAAATGATGTCCTTGAATTGAATGAGATGAAATTTAGGTAAAATTCTTCAAGTTTTTACAATCAAGTTCTTCAATTAAAAACGTAAAATGTGATGAAAGTTATTTAAAAGATTTAATTGTGTGATGTAAGGTTTAAAAAATGGACATATTATGTTTTTATTGGAGAATTGACAGCAAAAATGTAAAATTGTATGAGTTTTTCCCTAATAAATTTTTGAGACTATCTACCAAGAATAACATTAATAAAATGAGTAATAAAAATGAGGATCCTGATTAAATAGTTTTTTGTTTTTAAAATAAAAAGAATTAAAATTTTCTTTTAATAATGTTATATTTCATCCATTGTTCTAAAGGTCTTAAAAGCATAATAGGATTATAAAGAACTTGAAATAGAGAACATCATTTCTATGTTTTGGCCTATTATCTTTTCAAAAACAAGAGAAAACAAAAAGAATACCTTGAGAGAAAATATTTCCATTAGTAGCATTATTTGTAATATTGACAAAAATACAGAAAACATCTTCATAGAACAATTTAATTCAATCAAATTTATTTGTTTTTCTATTTTCAAAATTTGTTGTTGAAAATACTTTAATAGAACTGTTTCAAGGGCTCAAACAAAAAGTAAAATCCAACAACACAAAATCCCTCAAAAATGCATACAAACTCTATACCCTAGGTCAACACCTGGTCCAATATACTGAAAGGTTAACATCTGACAAAGTGGAGAGTTGAACAAACTGAAACATACCAGGTTGCCATGGTCAAGAATTAAGATGTTGTCCATGTTCAAAACTGTCGAAATCCGGTGAGCTATTGTAATTACTGTTATGCCCCTGCATTCATCAGATATGGTACTTTGTAGCAGTGAAGCAGTTTGAGTGTCAACATTGGCTGTGCATTCATCCAAACAGAGAACCTGAAAATTTAAGTACTGTTACTCATACATATGTCCTCTATGGATTTGTATATACCAACTCATTAAAAGTTACATTCACTGTACTGAAACCAATCTCACATGCTCTGTTTCTTTTGTCAAGGATGTGCAAATTAAAGGAAAAAAAAAAAGCAATAAATATGAATAAGGAGTAGATTCATATTGTGGGGCTAAGCGAAAGTCAGCTCTCTCTACTCAAACAAAATTGTAGTTGAAAGTTGAAACAGCTATAGAAACATCCAAATGAAAGTCAATGAAAGCCAGTAAATAAAGAAAAGAGTGAGGAACATGTCGATTATGTAACGATGAGATTCCTATCAGCATCAAGAGTGTTAAATGACTAAATTTAGATGAAGTTTTCATAAAAATATGAGATGCATAAAAAGTTCTTTGAAAGATCCCATAATGTAATGTTAAGTTGTAAAAAATTAATTTCATTCTATTAATTTTAAATATAACTTCTAAACAAAATCAAATGAGTCTATCATTTTGTTCGTTAAACCTCTCAAACAATTTAATGGCTCATTCCATTTCCCTCCATTTCATCTTTTCCTGAACTCTTAAACATAGTCTAAATATAGTTTCTTATATTTATGCTGCTAGGTTATCATATAAAAATATGACATGCATAAAATTTTTTTAAAAGATCTAATAATGTAATGTTGAGTTGTAAAAACTGCACACATGTCGTGCTTTTATTGGAGAACTTGACAGCAAAAATGTAAAAACTACACCAAACCTGAGGCAATGTTGGTTGATATAATATAAGAAATTGTGCTTTGCTTCCTCATATTAATTACAATAATAAACACAGCTATATTATTATGACTACTTGAATTGTAATTATCATCCATACCTTGGAAGATTTGAGAAGAGCACGTGCAAGGCAAAGAAGCTGCCGTTGGCCAACCGAAAATGACATCCCAGATTCCTTTATTAGAATGTCTAGTCCTCCCGCTGCTTCTACTTCCTCTTTCACATGGCACTTCTCCAAAGCCTTCCAAATTTTCAAGTCATCATGCTTTTTGAATGGATCTAGATTATCTCTTCAAATAAAAAAGAAAAAGAACAGATCTTCATTAGGCATTAATGAAAGGTAGACTAGGCGCAATGGATGAATTATCACCAATCCTACATCTTACTCTAAAGTAAAGTAGAAATATTATAATTGGTCAAAACCATATTTTGACATTAAAAGCACTGTAAATATTTTATATTGATTCTAATAATATGTTTTGTTACAAATAAATTTATAAATTTCAAAGGCTAACTCCATTAACTGACTCTCCTTAAATACTTTTTGGACCAAATATATTGTTTTGATCATTATAACTGACATGAAACTTAACTCAGAAGTAGCATCAGAAGGACTAACCATAGAAACATTGAGTACCTTAATGATCCTTCGAATAGGAATGGAGTCTGAGGAACAACAGCCAAATGAGCTCGTAATTCTCTGACAGGAATACTATTAATGTTTATCCCATCAATGAGGATGGAGCCTGTACATATTGGAGTAAGGCGGAAAAGAGCATTCAACACACTAGATTTTCCGGCACCTGTTCTTCCAATAATTCCAATCTGATAACATGCCCATGTGAAAACTATTAAACAGACGTAATGGGTTTGATAAATCTAAAACTAAGATTTAAGATTTCATGCACCCACCTGTGTCCCTCCAGCAATTTTAAAACTAAGATTGCAGAGTGCAGGTGGCAAAAACGGCATATATTTCAAAGTAACATTGTGGAACTCAATTACTCCTTGATTTGGCCAATCTGGGTTCAACAATAGGCATCCTGCTAGTTCTTCCTGAGGAGTGTCCATATACTAGAAGGCAGTATAATGTATGTTAGATGTTGGTTTATAAATTTCTACCTATTTTAAAGTGAAATATGCCCTAATTCATACTTCAAGGACTCTTTCAACTGAAACCATTTCCTTTTCTGTTTCAGTGAAACTTGTTAAAAAGCTTCCCAACAGGGAAACAATTGGAGCTGCATATGAGAGTGCCAATCCTACCTGAAGGAGAAAAAAATAAAAGAAAAGGCGTCATATTTAGTTTCTGGTTGTTGTTCTCAAGCTGAGAAACTTAGACTATGTTCAAGAATTTAAGAGATGATGAAATGGAATGAAGTGGAATGAAACATCAAAGGCCATTCTATTTTTTTGAAATTTTAATAAGGCAAAGGAGGAACTCTTTTTACTATTGTTAAAAAATGACATTTAAAATTAATAGAATGGAATGACTTTTAGCTATTTCACTCATTATTCCATCCCAAGTCATCCATTCAAACATACCCTTATATTGTGTACTAATCAATGATATAAACCAGAGAATTATAAAGGCTAACATACAAACCAGCCCAGGGGTACCGAAATTGATAGGCAGACTGCCATTAGCTCCAACCACGGCCATCAGGGCAATAAATGAGATGATAAATGCAGCTAATAACTGAAAGAAGGTCATCAATAGTTAAAAATGTCATGCCAGCCATGTTATAAGATCTACATTGATAAATCTTAAAGTAAAATTTTCAATGTGTATAGCTATATTTCTTTGGCCTTGAATGTTAAAAAAAAATTAGTTGACTCAACATACTTGAAGACGTAAGGAAAGCCATAAACTAGCTGCTATCTCTGTGTAAGAAGTCTTCTGATACAATGTTACATGTTCAATGAATTTCGTGAAAAATAAGTCCTGTCCACAGTCACCATTGTGTAAACTTTATTAGTTTCAAAAATACATAAAATTAAAACAGATCAAGGACACACATCTATTAACAAGGCTAGTTCAGCAGAACCACAAAACTAAGGGCAAGCAACTGTTTGATTCAGAAGACAGAGAAACAAAACACAAGACAAATCATATCTATATATAAATGAACATGATGAGATGTAAAGTGACTTTAACTTAGTCATATTAATTGAAATGATGACTGTAGTGAAAGATTTAAATGGACATATGTCATGGCCATAGTCTCAACTTAAGAGTAAAAAAAGGATCCGGATCTTTAGCACATATTTTACTAAGCACTTTAGAGGGTGGGTGAGTATATAGTGTTATGGGCTTTTCCTTAGACACCCACTAATCAATCTAAGTACTCTCTAGTCTACTCTTAAAATAACTTATGATTGTGTGGGCTAGTTAGTTCTCCGGCAATGTTTAAGTGGAGAATACCACCCGTTAATTTCTGTTAGTTTCCATTGTTTTTCTTTAAGTGGATACCATGTCTTTCCTTTCTATACTTTCCCCTTCCTTACTTTTAATTAGACATTTCTTATATCAAAAGAGGGAAAAATACTAATAGAGAGGGAGAGAATGAGCGAAATATTTAATCAATAGCACTTTTATTCACAGAAAAAATTTTATAAGAAATTTCCCACCGTAAAGTGGGTTTTGTAATAATGCAAAAAAATATCAATGAATAATTAGCTATGCACCAAATTTTCTGGTAGATCACGAATATGATAATATGTAAACAATCAAATAAATTAGCTCCTTTCTCAACCTGTAATCTCAATGCTGTGGTATGTTAAGAATTGTAAGTACCCAGCTATTTTGGTCCTTGTTTAACATGCTGTTCAATTAAGTGCTTCTTCTACATGGTATGAAAGCCTATCCGACCACATGATCCAGAGTTCAATTATTGCTGCCCCATTATTATAACTAGATTAGATTCTAACACATGATAGTGATGGACTTCAAAGTCACTCTACAGCCCTCACCTATGAGTGGGTATGCTCTATGAATAATATCGGTTGACAAATTTTCTATGTATGACTATTATTTTAAAATGACACATATTTACCTCAGATTTAAATGCCCTAATAATTGATGATCCGTCAAGTGTTTCAGTAAAAGATGTATATATCGGAGAACGAGAAACACTATCCAGTCGTCGTAGTTCTCTTGATGTTGGCCTGTAGAAAAACTGAAGCAAATGTATAAATCAGTTCAATGTTGTCATTCATAAAGAATGTGATAGGTCAATAATAATTACAGTTTTGATAATAATGAGCACAAAATTTGTATGCTTAAAGAATAATATAAACAATTCTCATTGTCAATGACTTACCCACTGAACCAGTAACAGCATTTTGGAGAAATTCAGCCATCAGTAATTTTTTTGCTATAACCTTATTAGCCAGACTTTTGTTTGAAAAAATTGTCTATCCCGTCAAATAACCATTTTTCTTACATTATTCACTGTTTCTTAAATAATAACCTCAAGACAAATCTTACCATGCTATTTACTTATTTACTACTTTCAATTTATGCCTAGGCAATAATATAGTTTTTGTTTTTGTTTTTTTTTTTTTCTGGGGTCAGGGGGGCATACTATTATTATTTTGATTTTGTTTACATGCAACATCATCAACCTCAAATTTTAGACTATGCTGGTACAACAGGGTATTTAAGAAAAGACAACAGAAGATAAAGAAGAAGGAGAGAGATCAGGCAGAGAGAACGCAGGAGAGATGAAGATAATTACTCCACTCAATTATTTAATCAATGGTTAAGTGATACCTGAAGTTTACTGTAGATATACCAAAATGGCAATAGCAGGAGTAAGAAAAAGACCTACAGAAAACCATTAAATCAATATCCTTCTCTGGAGACATTTATAGCAAATTTGGGAGTTTCATAATATCCTGTAGGCAAGATGGGAACAATTATGGATACCTGAACATACGACAAAACTGCTGCAATGCCCAAAAGGCCAACAAAATTAGCTAGGAGAATGTTCACAATGAATGGAAGAGAATCGTCTATTGTATAAAGATCCGAGGAAAACCTGCATGACACAGCATAAATCATGAAACATAACTTGCACTGTATTATAATCTACTATGGCCTGAAGACATCTTATCTCAACCTGTTAAGTATTCTTCCACCTGGGGTCTGATCAAAGAATTGCACAGGTGCATTGATAAGTTTACTGAGCATTCTATTGTGCACTTTAGTTGCAGCTTGTAAGCCACCAAATGCAAAAGAGAACGCCCTTACCAACGTGAGAAAAGAATTTATGATGCAAAAGAGGCATAGTATAGCCTGCAGCATCAATTAACAAGAAAAACAAAATGATAAGTTACATCTGATGCTAATTTATGGTGTTTTACAAGAGTAGACAATATTTATTCACTGAGTTAAAATATGTGTAACTTAAATGTTCAAAACAGGGAACAAAGCATAAACTTCAGTTATGTAGGATAGAAAATCAGAATCGCTACATGTTATATACAACAACTTCAACATGATCTTTTCAGTGTAACTTTTATGAGATAAAATTAAGAAAAGGAAACTTCAAACATTATAGATCAAAATAACTACCAAAACGGAACTATTTTGTTTAACTTCTTGCATAAGACAACAGTGCCAAAATAATTATCTATCAATCAATATGTTCAGCAAGAGAGATGCACCATGTAAACTATACTGCAGAACTTCTTCTATTAATAAGGAGAAGCTTATACCAGATAGAAGGACACAGAGTATCTTGTTTGTCTGCTTTTTGTAGTATCAACCCAAAATGACAACCATAAATCATTTCCATTACGAGAAGCTTGCATCAGAATAGCTGATAGGCAAATTACAACTGTAATGAACCAGCCAGTGAACATAGCGTAATTCCTGCAAAAGAGTACTGATTTATTAACTAGCATTTGAAACCGTCATCCACAGAGGTTGATAGGTTTACGTCTATACTCACTTATAAACTCCAACTTCTACTTTGCCCTCTTTCCTCAACTCAATTTCAATGATCTCCTCTGCCCCCTCTACATCATGCTTAATTTCTCTATCTGGAAGCTCTTTCATTTTGGAAGATGAATTTGTGCTGCAAGATTGTCCTTTATTCTGTACATCTGAATCAAGTTCATTCAATGGGGAGAATGATATATATGAAGAGACTGGGAGATTAGTTGGACTTCCCATCCACTTTACATGTCCTTTGTCCATTATAACGACCATATCAGCAGAAGATATAGCCTGCGTATAAAATTTAGATACATCATTATTCTATTCCTTCTATAATATCTTAATCTATGCAAATACAAATTGAATAGTATACATCTTATGTAGGGTGTTCTTCTAAATTAACAGCTAAAAATATTAATGATAAAATCATACTTCATTGATCTACATTGACACTGAATGCTTCACAAACCCAATCTAATTCAAGGAAATAATAACCTGGACATTATGGGTACAGAGCAATCGAGTTTTTCCATGCATAAGAGGACCTAGAATGGCATTGTGTAAGATCCACTGAGCAACTTGTGCATCAACTGCACTCAGGACATCATCAAGCATAACCAAATCAGAGCCACGATACAATGCCCTGCTGATTGCACAAAATTAAGACATCTTGCTAAAAATCAAGGCATGAAAAAATCAATACAAATTATTGGAGCCACATAGAGCAAAGGAAGCTATTACCTTGCTAAAGCAAGACGAGTTCTCTGTCCACCTGATAAGTTGACTCCTTTTTCCCCAATGTAAGCCATGTCACCTCCAACCATTAATGAGATATCAACATCTAGTGCACAAGCACGCACAGTTTCTGCATACCTGTATATAGGAGGGAAATTCTTTCACCTTAAATATTTGTAATTGTATTCATCTAATTCACATTAAGCAGAGAAAAAAAAAAGTGCAAGCTTTAATCAAATCAAAGAAGGGAAAAAGATCCTATTGTAAGGTACTACACCTTTGGGGATCATAATTTTCCCCAAATATTATGTTGTCACGTATTGTTCCAGATAAAATCCATGGGACCTGCATTATCAAGGAAAAAGACATAAGAAACTTCATGATGAGAGCTCATATATGGAACCCTCATGTACAAACCTGTGGTACATATGCCACTGATCCATTGGAATAGATTGATCCATTAGCAAGCCGCATTTCTCCAAGAATTGAGTATAACAAAGATGATTTACCTGAACCAACCTAAATACAAGCAGTTAACAAAGTGTATAACACAAACACACACATAATAAATATATATCTTGCCATTTCATTCATTAAATATAATTCCAGTATATTACAAGTGCTAATGATACTGAAATATGTAAAATACAAAGTGAGAGGGACAATATCGAATTCAATACGTACTGAATTCTAAACCATGGACCTCAAATATCTATATTAATTACGAGTGAATAGATCTTTTTTTTTTTTTATACTGTTTAAAAGCACAAATATCTAGGAACAAGGATGAGGAATCTCCAAATTATATCTCATTCAATTATAAATCTGGAATCTTCTGACAGCCCTTTTTATACAATGAATTACTATGTATAGATTTAGAAGGTTCTATACCAGTTGAAATTTCCTTTCTATTTCATGTTATTAACTAAATAAATCCTGACGAACATAAATTAGGTTCCTGACCTCTCCTATCACTGCAACAAAGGAACCCCTTAACAGGCTTAGACTCACGTGATTCAACACCAAATTCAATGCTTCGTCATCACTGCTTGACCAAGTACAATATGCATCTTGAACAAAGACAGCCAAACCTTGTAAAGAGTCAGGTTGTTTACTAAGGAATGGCAAGGAACATGAATTGGTCACTTTTGCCTTAGATTGTTTTTCAGGACAAGACAGAAACCTGCTCAACCGTTTGGAGGATATAATGGCCTACAATGCACAAATTAGTCCAATCTAATCATGAGCAAGCCCATGTAAGCCAGCATTATTTGTAAAATTCATGGTATGTTGGAGACTCACGTCAATCAATCCATTTATCACCCAGGGGAATGAATTCAGGGGTGAAATTAGTGTGTTAAACAAAGCCAGGCAAGTGAAAACCTGCAATTAGAATTTGTTAACCAAAATCAAAAATCTTAATAATGACCATCAGGTTCAGAGGAAAATAATTTATTCAAAAATAAAAGAAGAAAAATTTTGCCACTAAGAAGATTAGATCAGACATGTTTGATAATACCATTGCAGCATCAAGTTGGTGTCCCATCAATGCATAGAGTCCAAATGTGAAAAGAGAAAAGAGAGTTGGTGTAGTAGCCCAAAAGAATACACACCATGCATCCAAGTACTTCCGAGTCTATAAAACAACAATAAAACAAATTGATTAAATTTACATTTAACATAGAAGAAAAATGCAAGTAGTCCACTGATTGTACAATACTTGAAACTCAAAATGTCAACATGTAAAATGCTCTCCTCTTTTCTTTTGCTCCATAAAGTGTCTTCAAAATTTGATGTAAATTCTCATGTACTTGGATAGCCCACTGGGTTGATTTCAAGAAGATTGTAACAATTTCCATCTCAAAACAGATAAAAATCAAAATATGAGTCTTACAGCTAAGTGTTTCACTTCAGAAGATCTTGTCTCCATCAGCCAACCAGAAAAAAGAAGTTCCCATCCATGCATCTTCAAAGTGCGAATATAAGTCAAAAGTTCTCCTGTCCTCCGTATCCTGTTAGAAACTTAATCTTAGAAAAGTACATACACAGTTATAGCTTTGATCCATATCCACCACATCGTGACATTACAAAATGAAGTTAAATGCTAACAATTGCAAAGAGAATTTTAATGGTTCAACTTAATCCTGATGTCAGAAGTAACCAAAAACAATCTGAAAAAGAGACAGCAACTACAAGACAAGACAATTTTATTCTTTGAGCGAAATGAAATAATTCACTCTCTAACACATGCTTACTGAACACTAAACATCCATTGAGACACAAGAAAATTCCTCCAAAGCAAACAACTAATTTAACAGAAATTTGTCCATACATAAAATATATGTTTGAAAGTAGCATGAATTATGCAAACAACCCACAAATATTTATTGAAAGTTCAATGGACAGCAAATATATTTGGTGATATGAGTCAGTAAAATAAATTGCTTGCTTAAGATTTTGTCACTACTTATTGAACTAAATTACAACCACAAGCAATGTTCTCTCTAAGGTTTCCTTTGCAAAAACATAATCATCCACAGCAAACCCAGAGAGAAATACATAAAAATACGTTAAAACATTTCAAACAAACTACAATTTGGAAAGCTAACCAATTATGACATGATGGAAATAGAAATGTTTAAGCAAGACATATCTTCAGTAAGTTATCACCAAATAAAGTGCTAATTGCACATGTCCTCTTCAAATATTTTTATCGTTCATATCAAAGCCATAGAGAGGGCAATAAAGGTATAAAATAAAATACCTTTCATCCTTCTGCTTCATCATTTTCTCTGTAGCACTTGCGATCAATTTTGATATCCATTTATTCACTGCATTGATTAAAAAATGTACTTTTGAAATCAGCACAAGTGTTTCTTTCTTCATATAAACTAAAAGGCCAAGTTTACATATTGAAAAATAGTCCAAAAAAAAAAATTACTCCTGAGGTATACATCACATGAAAAGAAATATCAGGTTAACTGTCCTGAAACTAGGCTTAATTCTTGAACAATCTTTCAAATTTGGAATCTGAATCCGAATATTACTATGTTGCCTGAAATCATGTTATAACCCCACACCTATGTGATTTGATTCAATACATATGAAATATATAGAAGACCATAGCCACAAAATAAGAAATTTATTCTATTATTGCACTAAGAAGATATAGGTGTATCCCACATATCTAGTAGTATAAATGTAAAGAATAAAGATGACATATGGCCAGAGCATGCAAGCATAGGTGATTTAAACATAACAAGTATTTCCCAGACCCTGCAAATGTGTGCAGTTCTTCAACTGTATCAAGTTGCCTGCAGCCAAGAAGATGCTATGGGGAACATTCTTACAGTATACTTAATAATATTTCATGTCAGCGCCAACATTTTTGCAGATTCATTCATCCTACTAAGGTTGGTGTTTGGTAACTATGTACTCAAACAAATTATATTAATAAACAAAACAAAACAAAAATGAATGGTAGAACAAGAACAGCTTTCTTCAACCCAAACTTTTGTAAGAGTAACATTTCTACCTGGTATCAACAAAATGGTTATTGCTAATCCAGATACAAATGCAAATTTGACTTGAGTATACAAAAGATAAAGCGCCACTCCAATTTGTAAGGGCAAGCTGAAAACCAATCAAATCACAGTGCTTAATATTTATATTGATCACATTGGCTTCCAGTCAGAATAAATTCTATATCAAATACATCTATGTAAAATTCGACCATATCTTGCATAGAAGAAATCTTAGAATCATATATATAATCCTTGATTAAAAAAAAAAAAAACCAAGGCAATTAAATAACCTTCAGTACATAAAGTAATATACAAATATATATATATATATATATATATATATATATATATCAAGACAATTACCGCATAGGGTAATCAAAGAGAGTTTGATCTAACATGGCATTAGGAAATTTAAAATTAAGAGAATACCTCCACGCATCATGGAAACTATTACACATGTTGACAGTTCGGTCAGCATCTACAGACATAAATGTCTGAATTTCTCCATTAGAGAATTTGGAACGTTCTGCTAGGTTGATGCATAGACACTTGAAGCACATGTAAAATACTAATGACTTAGTACAAAAGCATAATCATAGGCCTAATCATAAACTAATAGAAAATCCAAATTGCAAGAACATCATTTGAGTAGAAAACAGAACATTGTTATTTCATTTTAACTAAACCTTTTGTTTCATCACTTACAAGACAAATAAATAATTAAAATAAATAACATACCTTCCGATAGATTATAGTCATGATACTAGACCGTAGCTTTAGCTTCAGCTTAGAAAGATGAAAAGTATATTGTGTATCTAAAAAGGATCTGGATCAGAAGGACACAATTTACTAGATGTCAATAGCAGGTACGGCTAAAAAAGAAGTTAAATAAACTCCAACAGATTAAATATAGGTTCTCATAGTCAATGGAATCACAATTTAGAAACCATTGATTGATACAAATCTAATAAAATGACAGCAAATATTGCTGGTGCAGGAAGAAGGTCATTTGTCTCTCAAGGAAACAAAACAAAGATAACCTATTACAAAGCAAAGACATTTTAACAAATATTTTTCATAGAAGCATGAGATTACATCTTCATATATTCTTTTCGTAAATGATTATATCAAAGGATTTTCAGTGATCTATATAGCCTATGCAGTTACGTAGGTCTTTTTCCAAATCAATTAGGGAATAATGAAACACAGTTAACTTCTAAATGTCCTGGTGCATTTTTACTTCAGTGTGACTTAAAATTACCATCAATAGCATTAAAGACTAGCTGAGTAGAGCAATGTCCAGAAACATAAAGTGCTGGCAGCAAATATAAAGAGGAAAAGAGTAGCTACATTATTTCAATAAATGAACCAAGCTTACTTGATTATAGATGTGAGACCCAAGGATATAGCAAGTAAATATCCATCAAAATTCTCTGAACCTGAAAGATGTAACAGAAGTAGCACCATTTTTTTAATAATAACTAAATTTTATAGCAAGTAAATATCCAACCAAATTTTATTAATTTTCAACTGACTGCTAAGATTCAATAAAATAAAGCGGTTAGGTAAACAATTTTAAATTGACAACGGAATTTATGTATAAGATAATAATACTAGCATTGTGAAAAAAAACTAAAAAAAACATTTGTGCCCAAAGGTAATCACTATTTTAACTTCCATATTGATGCTAGTTAGAGAAATGGCCTATTTTGGGTGTACTTTCATATTCTATTTGTATTATATTTCTTTCTCCATCTTATAAAAATCCTGAGAAACATAAATTATCTATTTACAAACAAGACTTCTGTTTCCACATGTAAGAGAGAGCAAAGAGAGAGAGTGGCTGATAGAGGAAGAAAATAAAATATGGAAGACTATCTAAAATAATATTGTCATGTGCATAATGATTGGATACCAGACCCTTCTCTAGATTACTGTAATTGCCAAAAATGTGTATTAGATGCACCAAACTCCATTGTTAAAACAAGATGGTCATTGTCCTCACTCTGTAATCTGGTTTCTCTAAGCTCATATGTGATCAATTAGAAAAAGGATTATGTATCCTAACAATTATATTATAGGGTTACAAATTCCAATTTTCAAATCAAAGATTAAAGAAGAATTTCTAAATACAAAAGTAAAGACAAAAAGTAGCGCAACAGAACTGCAAAAGTTAAAAGGATAATTTTGCATAGCAAGATGGACTTTATGACAACTTAGAGAATAAATTTACCTACTGACCCTAAAAAAGAAGAGCATAAATAGACCTATATATGGTACCCAACATTTAATGATCACAATTTAGAGATCCAAACTATTAATTGTTAAAACACCTTGTTGAAGAAACTGGATCAGCTTATTGAGAAGCAATGGTGCCGCAAAACCAATACAATCATTAACCACCTGTAAGAGATTCAAATATTTTATAGTTGTATAGCATAAATTATTTAAAAAATTAAAAATTCAGTTCTATTTTAAATTTTGCTTTCTCGATGGACAGATATGTGCTTGTTAAATTGACACAATCAATACAAATAACGACAGGACAAAATTTCAAATTCTGAAACTCAGATTGCATAACTATTGAAACTAATGACTACTCAAGCTCATTCATTTAATAAAAGAACGGAGCCAACTCAAGCCTGAATTACTGGCAACCATTATGGTACATTTACAGCCCCGGGCACTCTTATTCAAGGATATCCGAAGTTGCATAAGAACAAAAAACAACTTCCTAGACACACCTTGAAATAGTTGACTGGTTAAAAATTTCCTTCTATTTTAAGAATAAGTCCAAGAGTTATATCACCGTACAGATGGTCAGGGAAGGTGGAATCATAAAGTTCCAGTCTTAAAGACGACCATGATTCAGAACCTAGAATAATATTCCACCACACTATAGTAGCATAAACATAACAAATATATACCAACCAAGGTCGTCAAAATCGTGATTCTAGGCAAACTCGTTTTGGGGGATAAACTCGTAACGTAAAATTGTAAAAGTTTATCTATAATAATAATTAACTATTGAAATATATAATTATATCATTAAAATTAATATTTTAAAATTTAAACTAGTTTTTGAATTGGTGAAGGTAATGACTAATGGTTTACTAATATAACTATAGTTAAAACGCTGATAACTAAATATAAATATTTTTTTATTATTATATATTAAAATTTAAATATGATAGGTATTAATAAACAAATACTAATAATTTGAAATTTGAATTAAAATTATTTATACTATTATAAATATAACTATTAAAGACTATTTTGTTAAAACAAATAAATTAATAATATATTAATTTCATATTATTTTTGGGTAAAATATCATATTATAAATATTTAAAAAAGAAAAAATTAATATAATAATATTTAAATAATTTAGATTAAAACACAAAATAGAGATCCTTTTAGACCATGACTATAAATAAATTTAAAATAAAATTCCAAAAATCAGTGCAACAAATTATATGATGCTGACTACCTGCAAATAGACACTTTTCTTTGTGCACATGCTTAAATCGTCCAAGTTCTACTCTTTTTGAAACTATAAAAAGATGAAGAGCAAATATATATAAAACATCGCATGTATACATATAAGAATGGTGTTGGATTAGTGGCATCACACATTGTAGCTAATGGTGGTGCCTGAGTTCGAGCCTTGAAGATGACACTTTTTGAAATAAAATAAGAGGAGGCAATGTGAGTGAACTCGCTTGACTCAAACTCAACTTGCCGATTCAATCGAGTTTGAATGGTGTTTGAGTTAAGCACAGAGTCGACTAGATTTTTTGAGCTTGGAACACAAACTCGCCAAGTCAACTGAATTGACTTGCGAGTTTGACAATATTGATACCAACTATAAATTGTAATGCACAATCTTGAACTTTTTTATCAAGACAGACAGAACATAGTACAGAAATTTACCTTCAACAAACCCAGGCGGAGATATGGCCATCCATATGCACTACAAACTGCTCTAAGTAAAGATGGGTTTGAACCATTATTGCTCAGTTGTGCTTGCCAGCAGCTTAAAATTATATCATGACAGGAAGAAGGATCCATATCCTGAGGAAACTGCAGCAGATCTTCAGAGTCCAGTTGCTTGACCACACCATGATTCATTACAGGATTTATGAATTTGAAAGTCATCAAATCCCAAAAGTTCCCAGTATTTCCCTTTAAGAAAAAAGGTTGGGGAAAAAAAAAGTGGTAAGACCTTAATGAAAGTTTGAAATATAAAACAACAGAGACAGTGAATACACAGCATAAAAAGAGAGTAGATTTTCTTTCATAAATTGGTCAGATCTGTTATGAACTAATAAAATAAAAAATTAGCATCTTCACTCCACTCACATAGAAGGACAGGTAAAACCATTTTTCTAAATTATAAGTTTCAAAACATAGTAATTTTTCAATCAAATCTTATGCAGGCAGTATAGAACAGAAGATACACTCCACATTTATGATTGCATTATACACTGAGACATGCAGTGAACAGCTATAACTCTTCAAATGCATATGATAAAAATGCTCATACTGGACAACTGATTCTGAAACAGAACAATATAGTAAAGCATGGCAAAAGCAGAGGAAGCAAGAGTTATATTGTATTTGGATTCAAAGATAATGGCAGCACTTAGCCTGTATATATTACAGAATAATTATCTTGAGAGGGTAAACACAAGAGTCTGATAGAGAAAAAAAAAATGATTTACAACGTGCTTACAAGGTCACGATGGCAACCTTCCTCAAGGTTCTTGTCATTGGAAAGAAGTGGATCTTCAAATAAACTAAAATTAGGACAATGGATTCAGTGAGCAGTTCTCAATGTACTCTAAAAAAATATAATTTTCATATCACTATACTGAATGACACAGTCAACCAAATCAGAGCTTTATGCTTGCTAAAACAGTAAGAACAAGTCACTTTAAATAAGCGATGACTAGAATGGCATTAGAAAATAAGTGCATAACCGACAATACTTAAGTTAGAAGCATGACCCATAGGTTATCATGCAAGAAAATGTGTTAAAGTAAACTATGCAAGCGAAATATACAGAAAATAGAAAACTATCGTGCTTCAAATCTTTAACACTTTACTCTCAAAATCCAATCCCAGAAGCAATTTGGAGTCTTACTCTAAATATCCTACAACTCAAGCACCCCCTTTTTTTTTTTTTGGAGTATCAAGCGCCCACCCTTTAGTGAAGGAAAATATTCAGATAAAATATAGGATACAAGGTTACCTTCGTACATAAACAAACAAAAAAAAAAAAACACCTAAGCGGGGAAACCTGCATTCCTTGACATGGATGTTCTAGAATAATACATATTTCACAACATGAGATGGGAGAAATCAATTCATGGGAGGAAAAAATTGTGAAACCCTTTCCTTCCAGTTTAATAGATATTATATAGTAATAATTCATGGGTTGTGAGTGAATCATATTTTCTTAATTAAATTTATTGGTCTATTTAACCAATAGTAACAACTTTTTCATAGTTTCACATTATATACTGAGTGTCACAAGAGACCATACTTCTACTCCTTGTGTAACTTCACCAGCGCCTAGACTTCAGACAACATAGTTGCCTTTTGTATTATTAGTTTCTTCAAGGGTTGCACAATTAGGTACCACTTCTTAAGATTTGACCTCAAATGTTTAAATCATCATAATTAATTCATTAGATACATTTTTCTTAATATAGCTATTTAGTCTATGTGATATCAATCTTATTGACAAACCTGGTATCTGCAAAACAGAATTTGAGGGTGCCAAGAGTATACTCAAAGGTGCTCTTAGGACCTGACGAGAGGTGGCAAGAGGCCCCAACACCCTTGTTGATTGTGTCAAGGGAGTGTCAAGGGACATCCATCCAGGTGCTAGCTTGGCAACGCCCTTTTGGCGGATGCAAGGCACTCACCTTAGACGCCCTACATGCACTAGGTTTATACTTTATATTACATAGATGTACAGCCCTAAAGACTCACCTAATAACCAATTACTATCTGGTTAATTGTTTTGTATGATTATTATGCTGGGATGGTTAATTTATATGTCGAAAGTAATCATAACAGTTCATTATTCATTTGTTTCATATTTATGTGGCATATTTTAAGCTTTATCGTATTTGGGCACCTTGCATGACTTGGACAAGTACTTTTCTAGCACCCTTTGCCTAAAGGCACTAGGGGTTCTAGCATCTTAAGATTTCCTTTCACATTTGACTACCTTTATCTATTACATGTTATCAACTGAACAAATATCAATGAAGAGAAAAGGCAGAAGGAAAATGAAGGATCCCATGATGGATGAAGTTGAGACTAGCTATATTTGGATGTTTTTCATTAACTTTACTGAACAAGAGAGCTGGCTACAATAAAGAGTTGATTTAGTTTTATTTGGAAAGCCATGGGGTACAGAGTGAAGGAAAAGGAACCTCACTCTTCAACATCTGCCCTTTAAATTTATATACCACTCTGGTAATTTGGTTTTTTTATTTAAATAAAAAAATTTAAAATAAAAAATAATTTTTTTTTGAAAGAAAGAAGGCATGCAACCAACATGATTTTCAGGAAAGAGAAGAATCAAGAGATTCACCACCTCCTAAAACTTGCTAATGCTTTTCCCATAACATTTTTCCCAAAATCTCAATAAGAAAGTGACCAAGTAAAGATGACAGTCCAGCGTGTACCTGTTTTTGGAAGATAATCTCTTTACCCTTATTACATTGATAGCTATGCCAAATGTGATATTCAAGAGAAAAATAAAGCTCTCCATGATACATATTGGAATCTGCAATGGAATGCAACAACGCTATAAATCAAAAGGTAAAATGACATGCCCAGAAAAAATAATTGTATGCTGGAAACTTCAACAACAGCACCTCCAGCATTGGGAACTTAGTAACCAAATGGAAGATCCAGAATACTGGCTTCAGAATCCACCAGTAACATAAGACAAAGTTGCAGACTATGTAATGACTGCTGGCACATCTTGAGAAGAGAATGATATTTGTCTACATATAGACATAAGCAAAGAATAGTCCCAAGAATAAACAGTTTGCATGTCTTAAAATTTTCAGAGCATTGTAGCTGACAAAGGTAAATTATTAAAGCTTACCCACACCATCAACTCAGAACAGCTATAAAACCACTTATGATATCCAACAATGTGCCTCTTAAGTTCTCTCTTCCACAGAAAAATGATGTCCAACAATGAAAAACATGTTGCAACAGCTGGTACAAGATGCAGGACAAATTTCTCCACAAAGGTTATCTGTTTACTCATTGCAAAAGCATTAGCATATGCAAATATTCTCAGGTAAATATTTAAGTTATGGCGATGATAGCCTTGCTATGATAAGCTGGAACCAACTATTATAAAGGTGGGGAAATTAATAACTCCTTGCCTTACAGGATAATAGTTGAAGGACATATATTTTTGAAACACAGAAAACAGGCCACTTTGATTTGGTCTTCGCAAATAATATATGATTTTTTCTTTGTCTGTGGTAATTCAGTTTTCGTGAAATGAAAAACACGCTTTTCTGTCACTACATGTGTTTGATAATTAATAATAAATTGCGCTTTTCTACAGTGATTTTCATAGCCAAAATTTTCAGGAACAAACAAACTTGCACCAAAATATTTAACCACCACTAAGCAAACAATCTGCAAAGTTTATGGGAAAAGAATTGCTGATAAGACGTATTTAAAGAGAACATCTCGATCTGATAGTTTGAAGAAGACAAGTGTTAAGAATAGCGTATTTACATTGATCATTAAATAAATAAGAAAGAGAGAAAGGAAAGAATATTTTCAGCAGCTGCATTAACTACATAAAGAATAAAATGAAATTGTATGTCATACAAAATTCACAAGAAAATAATGTAACTCTCAATGGTTCAATCTGATACAGTCTTTTCTTCAGCTAAGCCTTTATAGAAACTGATAAGATCGGCTACTACCTGGGCATCTGATCTATGAATTCCTCGGCTGCTCTTCTGAGTGAATCCAAGCACAACAATTATAATAATAGTCACTGCGTTCAGTCCAAAACCTAAAACTGTGGGTGTTATTAAGGGAAAAGCAAGTCATATAAACAACCATAAATTTTGTGTCCATTCAGAAACTGAAACCCAACATCTGAAAAACAATAAGGATATATGTCTTCAAAACACTGTGAGAATCCGTTTCCATCCCATACCTGTAAACCAGAAATGGAAAAAAGAAAAGAAGAAAATTTAGACCAGAGATGTTCTAATCTGGAATGAACTACCTATTATCCCATTACTTTCAGATAATTTCTCAAAAACCCAGTAAAAATTAACTACCCCAGTAGCTCTGTCACCAAAGAGAAGGCTAATGTCTACTCAATGAAAAAACGGAAACAGTGTCAAAGGCACATGTTTCTTCAATCACTCCTTAGTCCTTAACATTAAACAGAGTAAACGTAATTTGAGAGTCTTCATAAATTACTTGATCATAGTCCGACGAGTTGGCTGGAAAATTAATATATGTAAAACACAGAGATAAACACTAGAATGTAGAACTTTTGAAATGTCAAAAAGCTCGAAATTCACTTAAAAGTTACACAAAGACAAAAATTCTTCTTCATTGTAACTGTCAGACATGTTGGCTTTAAATCAAATCAACACGCCCAGATATTTCCCCACGGACAAAGTTCAAAAGCTTCTTTTTTTAATCTTCCTTTATTCTTGTTTTAAGATTTCATGTCGATCATTCTTAGCCGCCAAACAGAGGGTAAGGCAACAGAAAATTATGTCGAATAAAATCCCAAGACGACAATATTCTACGAAATATGAATTGAAAAATAAGACAAATACATACGGATGGAGAGTTAGGGCAAATTAGAGCCAAAAACTCGTCCATTGATAGCAGAGCTTCGCTTGCTGGGAGAACTGAGAGGTGGGTTTTCTTTAGAAACAACGAAAGTTTTGAACTTTGGACTGTTTGGAGTCGTCAGTCGTCAGGTGTTAGCGTGCCATAATCTCGTCCTCATGCAAATAAAAGAGGAGACTTTAATGTCTAGGAACCTTGCCATCTTCCAAAGAAGACATGTGCCAAGGACATTAAATAATTTTACTTTTCACACAAACCTTCATAATTACTATCTTGTTTGTATTAATTCATGCAATTCTGAAAGTTCTCAATCTCTTAACTAAATTGTTCTATCCTATCCTATACTTCAAAACATGACAAAGTTATATGTTATCCTCTGAATTAAATTTTGATAATAAAATTAGTATATAGTAAAAAAAAAAAAAAAGATCTTAAACTCTAAACTAAAATAAAAATATTAAACACAATTAAACTTAATAATGAAGATAGATGTGATATTTACTATAACATTAATGCTTGATTTAGTTCAAATTTTAAACTAGTGAATAAATATTTAATTTATAAAAATAAATGAAATTTAACGTTTGTGTTTTAGACTAAAATTCAAGAATATCTTTTGTTACATTTAAAATATATGTATTAATTTGTAATCAAATTTCAATTGAGAGATCAAATGTAATTTTCTCTAAAATTTTTTGAACTTAGAATGGTGATATATAGAATATGGGGTCAATGGAAAGTGCTGAAGTTGATGAAAGAGGCCATATAATCATTTCGTTGTTTAATTTAATAGCAAATATTTTTTTTTATAATGTTATAATAGTATGACGGGAAAAAAAATGTTATAGATATATCCTCCTTTATTACTCTAATTTATGTTAGATAGCATATGGATAACGAGACACCATATGATCAGTGCAATGTATAAGCCAATCTTCTGTCCCATTTGTCTTTCAATTATCAACTAATTCTCGTGGATCAATTATGAATTTATAATATTGTCTATTTAATAGCTAAATTATTTAATAAACTCTGTTCAACAATATTATATTATTATTTTTAATTTTACTCTGTCTTAAATGAATTGAATCGTGCAATTAAATTATTAGTAATAAATTAAGTTATTTTATGAATTTATTTTAAAAAAATATTTCAATTCACATGTTATTTTAAAGTCAATAATTATATTTAAATTAATTAAAGATAATATTGATATAATAAACTACTTGTATTTTTGACATTTTGAGATTGTACTTTTTCACTCACCTATTTTTGGTACTAATTTAGATTTTCTTTACTTTTTATAATTATTTATCAATTTTTTTTAAAAAATAAACATAAAATATGTAATACACACTATTTAAGTAAAATTTTACATTTTTCAATAAGACTTATTATTTAAGTAAATTCATTCACAATAGTTATCTCTTTTTAAAATTAATTAAAAATTACCCGACAAAAAAAATGAGAGGATCTAGATTTTCTAGCACAAGTTACACATCAAGTTCAGCGATTGAGACCAAAAAGTTGAAGTACTTATTTTTAGAGACTGGAAAATATATTTCTCCCATCTTGCTAGTTTCGAGGGAAAAAAAAATGCAGACTTTTCTGAAAAGATAAGGGCATTTCATGTGGCTAATTTTTTAAAACGAGTGCTTTAAAGAGGACTTCAAGCCCTAGTGGGTGTGAGCTTTATGCAGGCTTGCATGTGTGAAGCATTAAGAGAAAATGAGACATGTGAAAAGAAATAAATGGGCACTGTTCATGGATCTTTCTATTGAAAGTTTGAGTTTACTTTAGTGTGAAAATTTTTGGCTTTGAAAATTTAATGGCCTTCCACGTACGATCCACGTCACAATACCACTTATAAAGTTATACTTCCACACTCGACATGAAAGAGAAAGCGATTGTCTTATCTTTCCGTTCTCTTTCATGTGGATAATGTAACTCGTACAGTGAAATACTAATATATATATAGTGCATTATATTAGCTTCATCTTCATCTTCATCTTCAGTTTTGAGTTTTTTATATAGCCAAAATGTATAAGGCTCATTGTGTTTTTCATATATTTATGGTTTCACATGACTTATGAGTTTGGGTCAACTGCAATATAATATATATGTTGTGTGTTGTGAGTTATAGTAAAATCATATGATTGTCATAAATTATTTTAATTTAATGATTGACAATGCTGGCATATGTTGTTATATAGACATGATAATCTATTGAAATGTTCACCGGGTTTAATAAGTTTGGTTTGATCAAAATGAATAAAAACTCAACGAATAAAAGTCTTGTCCAAATTAAAAAACTTAAATAAAAAATAGGTTGAGCTTGAGTTTTTTTTTTTAAATTCAGTCTGTCCCAAATCATATGTATAATTTAATATTTTTAGTAATTTTTTATATTATATTTTTAGACTAATTGTTGAAGGTAAAAACATGAAGTGTTAATAATTTTTTTATATTGCCTTATTGCATATTCTTATATTCTGCTAAACAAAATGAACTAAGGAACTTGAACAACAACAACAACAAAAAAAGGAGAGATCACTTTTTCTTGGTCTTAATTTGTTAAGTACTACTGGTAAGTATATGGTAATGCTTTCTTATTCTTTCACTGTGTTCTAAACCTTTTGTTCAATTAGGAGAACCAGGAGTCAAACATTGCTCGCCTCTTTCATCTACATTTTCCTCTACTTCTTCCCATGTCATGTCCACATATTTTGCAATTGCTAAATATTCCCTTAATTTATTATATAATTTTTAATCTAAACTTTTTTTAATTAATTTATCCAAGTTGAGCAAATTTTTCAAACTTTTCATCGGACCCAAGCTTAAACTTAAAAAACAACACATAATTAGGAGTCCAGGCTTACAAAACATGGACCTAAAGGCAAGCCCAGCCCATTTTAAGAAAAATCTAACCCATGATCAGGTTTAGTGTTACATAACACCTTATCCAAATCCATTTCATACATTCTTATTTGGTAAATTTAGTAAATAGATTAGACTTATAGATAGTTACTCATATTTTTATTATGATAATTTTTAATTAAAATGTAATAAGTATTTAATTGACTAAGAATTTGCTTTTAAAATAAATATAATTATTTATAACAATCAATATAATTAAGGAACGTACAATTGAAAAACATAAGTCAACTGAATATGAGTTTTTTTTAATAGATAAATTTGCGCAGTCTAAACTTTTAGTTTAAGATAAATTTGAGCCTTATTACATATTCCCAGAAAATCCTATCAGAGCTTTCATGTCATCATAGTCTGAGTTTATCCAATTGAAATTATTTTCGGACCCGAAATCCATTGTTTCTGTGTTTCAAGAATTGTTTTGTTTCTCCCCTTTCAGTATTTTTTTTAGTTTAAATTTCCTTCTAAAAGTTAATTAAGACAAACATATAAATAGTTCCTTTTTTTAAAAATCTGACTGCTACTTTTGAATTGAATAAAATTTTCGAACTTTCATTTCTCAATTTATTTTGTTAAATTTTTCTTTTCACGTGTTTCACTAAACCGCACAGTATAAAGAAAGTTAAGAGGATACAAATCTAGTTGTAATAATAATAATCATCATCATCACCAATAATATAACTTTGTGACTCCACGGGACTCAGAAATAATTCGATCATTAAGTAGAAAGGTCAATACATGAAATTGCTAGATTTTGAAGCTCCTCTCTAGCAAACAGATGACATTTTTTTTGTAAACAATGAAGTGAAATCAATCAGCCATAAGCCATTTTCTTGACTATGATTTCCAATACCTTCCTGAGAGAGGCAACTTGAAAGAGAAAACGCCATATTTTGTGTTCAGAGGTTGAACAAAGTACTGTGCAGAAACTTCACACTACACTGTGCAACAAAGTTTTGTATCAATGGAAGCCAAACATAAGCAGAATGCCTGATAACCCGTCAGAGGATATCTGCAAACTCACAGGAGAGAATGAGTTCAACATTTGATGAACACAAAGAACACTCAAAAGAACAACTCAAAAATGAGTTTGGTACTTTTTTTAAAAAAAAAAGAACTAAGTGTGATATTTTTTAATAATTGAGAGACTATTTTGAATATTTTAATCAATGAAAAACTAAAAGAATAATTTTATGATAAGTAAGGGACTAAAAATATGTTTTTCTTTAATTTCAATATAAAAAGGTGACAACCATAAACTGACTAGATAAGCTAAAATGACTTTAGGTCCAATATATCTAGAAACCTTAAGCCCAAAATATTTATTCAAATCCTTAAATTGATCCCTAATTTTCAAATTAAACTGAGAATGTTTGTTAAAGAGGCATTTATCAGTATTATTATACCACTTTCAGTACTGTCTCTATTCATAGAAATTTGGATCTCAAAAAGAACATAGCCATTTGGTTTATACCTGTAGTCCATAACAAACTTTGATTTTGCCACCCTACCTAGCTGCAGGATAGTCTGCCTCCCATTCTCCTGGCCACATCATGAACTAGTCAACTAAAACTTCATATATCTTAGTAAAAGTAAGCTAAGAGAAGTCAAGACTAATGAAATTCAATCACTATAAACTCTCAATAAAACTACCCTTGTTTCTGAAATCAAGAATCTTGTCATACCTCCAAAGTCAGCTGGAAATTTTTTACTGATCTTTGGATTCCAAGTCCTGGCCTGCCTTTATCTCTGAAGTCAAGTTCATATTGCTTTGAAATCTGAAATAAACCAACAGGAACCTGCCAGTCAAGTTTAGATATCAGACAGTCACATGACAAAATAACATCTCCTTTAGGGTCTTACCTTGTTGTAAATTGGGACCCTTGAGAATAGCTGATGGACTTTCTCCAACTTTTCCTCCCAATTCATTGGCAGTCCTTTGATATGCTGTCCCTGGAAGACAAAAATTGGAATTGAAGAATTCCACTGTACTGGACTGGAAAATAGAACATTATGCATTTTAAGATTCCTTTTTCGTACTTCAGCTCATTGCAGTAAACTTAATGCCTTAATTATCACCTACCATAGGGGTATAACATCATCATCAAAGCTCATCATAGCTTATTTTGAGTCCAAATAAAAATTTCCCATAGAAAATTTTGCTATATGCAAAATTTTTTTATTTCAGAAATATTTCAAATTCCCACTATACAAAAGGAGGCTAAAAGTAAAAGCTGGATGTGGTGATAGTGAGGACCTATTATTAATACAGAAATTTTTAAGCTAACCTGACTTGTGTTCTTCAGTAACATAGATTGATGCTTGGGTACGTATGCCCTCATGCTTCTGTAACTCCCTGTACATGTTGCTATGGTAGGTATAAATCTGCAAAGACAACCAAATTCTAAAATTAGCAGAGAATGATGAAACCCTCAGGGTGCTTTCTGTGGATGGAGATATTGACTTACGCCACAACAGCAAGAGGTGGTTTTGGCTTTTTACCCCGGGAATCATGACGATATTTCTGCAATCAACAAGATCGCAAGTGAAAATATTAGCAAATAAATTCTATATAGCATTTGGTACACTGTTATCTCCATCCTAGTATCTTAGATGCCAAGAGACATCCAAGAAGTCCATTGTCATTTAAGATATCAAAGACTGAAAGACACCACAAAACTTCTGATACAACTTTTTAATATACCAGGGAATGTAAGAGAACAATGTACCAGACAACTTTTAATGTAATTTATCCGTAAGTGCATTTTTCATAGAGAAAGAGTATGAAGCTGAACCTGATCCCATATGTGGTACTTTGAACCCATGAAGTTAGCCGTTACAGTTCCAAGAAAACCATCATCTGAATTGGACATAAGTCCTTTTACATTCTGAGCTATGGTGAACTGAGACCTCCCATTTCGCCTCCTGTAGTATGCCACAGCCAGTTTCCTATTCTGTCGTCCCTGACCTTCCTGTAATGTTAAAATGCCCTAAAGTCAAGGTTTAAGGTATGTACAAGGTACTGAATGTAACAATAATGATCAAAACAAATCAAGTTCATGAGTCATGATACTGCTGATTGAAATGTAGGCAGCAATCAATTAAGATAATTGAATGCAGTTCTTCATGTGTTTGCTCTCATGCTTTCAATAAACTAATCGCTCTCTTCAGAATGTCAATAATGTGCAGATGAGTTGGAAAAGAAGTTCAGATATATATATATATCTGAGTCAGAAAACACATTTACCGTTCAATGTTAGGCAGTGTGAAGTAGAGAACATGCTGCAATCTTCTCAATAGACTAGAAATCCATGTAATATGGTTTTTAATTATTTCTAATCTTTTGAATAAATCATAAGCTCCTTCTTAGATACAAAAATACTTATTGATTCTAAGACCTGCTACAATACCAACAGTGTCATCTAATAAGCTTTTTCTTCGACATTCACAATTGGCCTTGCATAATAGATGATACAAATGAAAGCCCATCATAATTCATAACCGTCTGATAAATTACAGATGTCTTACATAGGTATAAAGAGAGAACAATGTGCCACCAGATAGTCCTTCTGGCGATGCTTCCTTCACAATAACACATGTACATCTTCCAATATCTACAGGCAATGGTCTACAGATCAAAGACCTGAACATACATTCATAGTAGAGGGATCAACTTCCAAGTTCTAAATTAACAGTAGAAATTCTCAAAGGGTAAGAAATTCATCAAGTTAAAGGAAAAGCTGAGAAAATATCACAAACTATTTCTTTCAATTTAGTCTCTCATGTCTGGTGACTTGGGAGTAACATTGCAAGCATTTTAATAATGAAGGTACTAAACTCAAAATGTAGGCCAAAGTAGGATTTTTCTCGAGAAAGTTTCACTCACTTATTAGGCAGAGTCGACCAGGATGAAGCCGGAGCTGCCTCAGAATCAGAATAGTCCCAAACTTTCAAAGAGCTTGAATTCTCCGAATCAAAACGATCCCATATCTTAGACCCAAAAGCCTTTTCAGAATCGCTCATTTGCATACAGAACTGGAGCGAAGAAGGCTTCAAGATCCTATCTGTGGACAAAGACCTGGAATTCAAGAACAGTTTGGGCACCGCGTTTTCCTTGTCACCATCAGAAGAAACTGAGATTTCTTTCTTGTTAGGCGTCGCATTCTCTTTGTTATCCGTGAAGGTTTTCGTGCCTCGGTGTGTGAAATCTTCAAAGTCGTCACCTTTAGTGGCGACACGGCCATATTCGCTGCTGCAGCTACGGCTGTGCCTGAGCTCAGTGAGGGGATTGACGTAGAGAGGATTATATGATTGACCTGAAATGGAGGATTTTTGGCAACCATCCATCATGGGTGTCACAGAAATGATTCAAAGGAACAATCTTTATGGATTTAGCAGGAAGAGTCTCAGTCTTTGATAGAATCTAGGACTTGGTAGTACTGGTGAAGAGTTGGCATTACTGGGATTAATACTTCTAAAGATTTTCACTTGGCAAAGAAATATCAGTCTATGATAGAACCTGGGTATGGGTAGAATCGATGGATATTACTGGGATTTTGGTGATCTGAGAGATTTCTTTCACTTGACAGAAAGATTTGACAATGGAGAAGGACTATGTGAAAATGGTTTAAACTTAAACTGACTCTTTCATGAACTGGAATTGGAATTTTGTCTTTGGGGGAAAGAACTAGGTTTTGTTTGTTTCTTGTTGATAAAGCATTTATTAACCTCTACTTATGATAAGTTTCCCTTACTTATATACAGGCAAGAGGCATCAAACAATGGGTGGGTCCTCTGAGTTTGAATATGAACACAGGATATTGCGTGGTTTAAGTGATGGGATCAATGGAACTTTAAATTTGGAGAAGCTTTGGGAAACGAAATTGGTTGGAGAATGGGGGATTTTGCATCTTTGTGTTTGGTAGGACTAACGGTAACTATTGAACAACTTCTTATAGAAAATAGAAAAAAATTTCAAACTTCTTTGTCTTTTTGTGGAAGTTTGAGCGGGAATCACACTTAAACACGAGATAAGATTAATCAACGTTTCTATGATTTATCTTAAATTTTATTGAAATTACCCGATTTTTTTTAAATATATGTATATATTTAGTTGTAATGTTAAATTTTTTAACATAAATATATTTTATTAATCTAAATACATATTAAATGATTTTTAAGTTAATGAAAAATATTTTACTCTAATTTTAAATTATATTAAAATCTATAAAAAAAAAAGTCCTATATATGTTTAAAAACAAAATAAAATTCATATAATTTCATCATAAATAGAGAAAGCCTGGTCGATTTACTCTATTTGTTTTTTTTTTTGTTTTATAAGAAACGTTTCATTCCAAGGTAAACAGAGTTCATAGATTGAGGACAATAATATGAATTTCTCTATCCATTCTAAGAAATATTTCATTCTAATGGCAAGAATTTTAATTATTTTTGCTTATAAAGTTCCATCATAAAAACCAAATATAGAGTATATAATTTTTCTATCCAAATTCTTAAATATTATGTCATACTCTAATTTTTCTTCATCTACAAACATGGTTTCATTTGTGAACAATAACCATTCCCATTCTAATTTTTATTAATAATATATTAATATAAGATGAGATCATTTGTGGCCATCCTCCTCATGATGTGCACAGCATGGGCAAGGGGATTGATGAACCTTGAGTTAGCTGTTAATTTCTATTGCCTTGTTTATAGATTTAAGGTATTATATGGTACAAAACGAAATTCTACAGTCAAAACTTTTCTTTATGCTCGATTCCATATCATAGATTGCACTGTTTTCTGTTACTCCATTTTTGTGTATGGAAGCTGAAGTTGCTGGATCAGGATTTTCCGCTGGGAACATAATGGGCGTACTATGGTCAGGCCTATGATAAAAGTGAGGAGGTACACTGTTGATTGGGGCGCTGAGTGCCTAATTGAGGCTTTAAAGTGAAGGGGTTTCTGGACAGAAACCTAGAAAGGCCCCAAAAGCAATTTTAGTCATTGTCGAGACAGGAAAAGATTAAAAAATAAAAGGCCAATTTTTGTGGAATAATTTTGGAGGTAGATTTACGGATTTTTTTTTTTTTTTGAATTATATAGTCTCTTTTGTCTTAAAAAATGATACTTTTTTATTTAAAATAAAAAATGCATTACACTAATACTCTTTGCAATGAAAAATAAGCTATAATTATACTTTCATACTCATATAACAAGCATTTAATATATATATATATATAATTGATCAACAAAAATAAATAATAATAATATAAAATTCAAATAATATATTTTCTAATAATTATTATTTAATAAAATAAATCAATATATCCTTTAAAGTATTTTGATAATCTTCTAATTTTCCAAATAATATTTATGTATATTTTTCAAATAAAAGAAAAAGCAGTGTAATTTGATCATTTTAAAAGACCAAAAAACTTAACAAATTTCAGGCAGCACAGAACCCAGCAAGGTATTGCTTTCCTGATTCCATCTATTGCATTTAAATAGATGCACCAATGAAAGCATTCTCATTTAGATCTTACCCTCTTGCAGGTTTGCTAGTTCACAAAATTAATTATTTGATTTTCAAGAAAAATTCACTAAAAAGCTCTATCTTGTGATCAATTATGTACAATCACTTGAGAGTCTTTCTTCACATTCTACTACTACTACCTCAAGAAACTCCTCCACGTTTGCCTTTCTGGTCCTCAGGAGAAAATTTTGGAGCTGCAATTGTACCCTTTAGACTTTCATCGGCCAATTCTGGTTTTGGCTTCACAGACTCATGCTTACCAAGATTGTCTTTCTCTACAGCTTTGTTTGGTGGCAAAATACTATTTATGTTGCTTGCTGTAGTAGTCTTAGTTTGGTTTTTCTCATTGTTGGTTGAACGATTTTCAGGGGGGCTGCTACTTGTTGATTGTTTCTTTGTTTCAACCACAATCTCCTTCACTGCCTCTTCAAGTTTGTCAAGTCTCACTTTTACCTCCAGAAGCTGGGGATCAGGCTTTTCTTCTGTTTCCTCAGGGGGATTTAACTTCATTTCTTTTTCTTTTTCTTTTGCTTCCTGCTCATCCCTCAGCTTCCTTTTCTGCTCCACTTCCTAAGAATGATTTGGAGGACAATCCACTATTAAAAGGGAAATTCAAGACAAGAAATATGAAATTTTACGCATCTGATTGTTTACAGGCATAATGACAAGGTCAAACTGACAGAAAATTTGAATCTCACTTTACGAGGATAAGAATCCACAACTTTGCACTGTTTAAGTTAATTACGAACAAGGAATAGGTCAATAATAACTGATACAATTCAACTTTGAATACTACAATATTTATCAAATACGTAACATGCTGAATCTGCATCGCTTAGACAGTGATACCACAAATAATTGGATTATGTGTGACTTATCTATCACATGACATCTCTATGGGACTAATGTCTAGCCGGGAGTAAAAACCCCATCACAATTCTATCTTCAAGTCTTGTTAATCATACACAAATTTTCATCTCCAAGGGGTTTCAATTCATACAATATATTCAAATCCCTGGAATGGTCTGAATGAGAAGAGACATAAGATGACGGATGTCCTAACATTAATATATGATGTTGGGAACTTCATGTCAATTTTATACAATCAGTAAAAGGAAAGAAAACATACCGCCTCCATTTTTTTCATATCATAACGAGCATATTGAGCCACCAAATATACAGCTGTTGCAGGAAAGCACTTATTTTAGATGATAGCACAAGAAGTTTAAAAAATTGTCTAATGGAAGTAGGTATAAGTTAAACATATCAATTTCATACCCAAAGAAGGCAAGCAGGCAAAGAAAAGTTGCACAAGATGAAAATCAATCCTGACCATGAAAGAGACATATAATGTGAGAATAAATTTCAAATGTTAACAAGAGGAGGGTAATGGAGTAAGTAAGCAGCAGTGAACTATAGAATTTCGAATAATTTATAATTGTCAATGACCATTTTCACTCAAAAGCTCAAGCTAATATATCTAATATGTCCCATCACACACGAAAGCTCATTGGCTTAATAATAATTAGAAGAATGAAATATGTCAAGGACCAAAGTAAAGAACTATGAACAGTTTTTTCTAACATCACAATAACAATAAGAAAACATAGCATTATAAAAAAAAAATTAACACTCGAACACAACGCGGACACCTTTGAACCCATACAAAAAGATGGGAACCATAATCAATATTAGTGGCACGTAGAAATTTTCGCATTAAAACACCAAAGAGATTTTTCAATTTAATCCCAGGTGCAGCCTGAGTCTTGAGCGTACTAATAAAGAAATACGGGCACAAAGAGCTACTGCAATGGAGGTAGCAGTGGATTCTTAGTAAATTTCAGCTCCATTACCAAAGAAGCATATAAAGCAACATTTAAATAAAGCTGCTCGATGAAATGATAAAGGGCGGAAAGCCAAATGAACCCTATCAAACCACATCCAGAGACATAAACTAGCCATGACACTTACATAGGAAAAGAAATCATCGCAAGAGCTTAAAAAAACAGATTCTCTACCACATATGGAACTACTAATGAAATAATAGCAAAGTTCAATTCTAATTTCTAAAGAAACATATAAAGCAGCATTGATTTGAAGCTGCTCGACAAAATGTCAAAGAGAGGAAAGCCGAAGAAGTCCAACCAAACCACAACCCAGCGACAAAAACTTACCATGACATTCAAGTATTTGAAAGCATGATGCCATGATAAATCAAAAGACATTTAAAAAATTGAACTTGGAAGGAAATCCAATACCCAAATTTCTTTTTCTTTGGTGGGTCGGTGAAAAGGATCTTAGCCGCAGTCATGAAGTCCATATTCTCCAGCTGCCGATACCTTTCATCGAGGACTATGTGGTTGTTGTCCTTCCTAGGATTGCTGGAAGTGTTTTTAGCGTTCGTGCAAAATGACGAGGTTCGAAGAAGCTTGTATGGCTCCGAGAATCGGACCCAGCTTCCTCGGGCACGAAACATAGGCTACTGCTTGCTTTCTTCCCCAACATCAACAGTACTGAGATCGAAATATGGAAGGGATTGGCTATCCCGCGGGTCGGGTCATCCCGTTCCCCTATAAACCAGCCGACCGCCCGAGTGGTGGTTGATTAAAATTTAAATAGACTAAAATGGCAGAGACGAAAATATGGACAAAAAGAAAATGATTTTAATATAAAAACATAGGACCAGGTTAATTTGGATATTTTCATGTGTATGATATTTTTTGATAAAATATTATTTTAATTTTTCAGTTCATTCACTATTTAATTTTTATTTTTAATTTAAATTTTCATTTATCAATTTTTTTAATGAAAGTCTCTTAATAAAATCAATTATTTTTAGTTTTTAAAATAAAATAAATTAAAAATTAATAAACAAGTGAGAGACTAAATTAAAAATAATAATTAATAAAATTTTAAAATAATTGTAGCTCATTTAATTGGACTGGGCCAAACACAAATTAAACAAATAAAAACCTGTTAGTTGGATAGGACTCTTTATAGGCTAAGCCAGACTTGAATTCAAACTCTCAAATCTCTTGCACATATGGGTCTGGGCCAAAGCCCATATTATTTATGGGCTAACATCATGGGCTAAGCCTGAGCTTAATCCATTATCACATTTTTGTTTTTTTTTAAGTGCAATTATTTTGCCATAGCTCTTTCTAAAATGTCATCTTGCTAGAGTTATTTATTTGCTTCATCTCCACAATTAGAGTTGAACACTTTGCAAAGTAGGATAATATTGAATGGCTTTAAAATTTGGCTCTCTTTACTTCCTGCCCAGTTAAATCAAGTTAAAGAGTTCTCCACTCTTCCAAGTTTTGGTGTTTTGAATTTGGTATTGTATAAAAATTAAAATATATATATATATATATTTTTTTTTTTTTATCTACCACTTATTACAAAATTGTTATTTTAATTTATTTCATTGTAATATTTAAAATAGATCATCAATTGTTAAAAAATATTACATTTAAATTTTTAATTTTTTTAAATAACAAATATAATTATTTTATTAAATTCTAAATTCTAAATTCAATTAACTAAATTTGGTATTTAAAGAAAATAATTGATAAAGTATGATATTTTTAAATAAGTGAATAATTATTTTAGATATTACAAAGAGTACAAGACCACAAAAATAATTTTGCAATAAGTAATAAATCAAAATTATCTCTTATTGTAAAATTACTATTTTAATTTCTCACTCATTGTAATATTCAAAACAGTCATTCACTTTTGAAAAACTACAACACTTGATTTATTATTTTTTAGAAATATATCAAATTTACATACTTTATTAAATCTTAAACCCTAAATCCAATATATTAACTTTAGTATTTTTTTAAAAATGATAGACAAAATGTGATATTTTTCAATAAATAAATGATCATTTTAAATATTATAACAAATGTGAAACCACAATAATAATTTTGTGATAAATAATAAATTATCTAAGCCTTTTATTCAAAATAAGAAAGAGTAGATAGTCATTCACTTGAGTGATATTTCTTCAAATATTGGAAAAACAAATCAAAGCATACAACTCATCAACAACCATGGAAATTAACTTAAATAGAGATAATTTCAAAGAGTTAAATGACAAATTTCTCTATCTATAGTCACTCTTTTCATTTAATTAGATAGCTATGCTTTATTTCTTAAGTTTATTTTTTGTAAAAAAAGTCAAAGCCATGTACGTAACTTTATTCACGTCAATGGAAATGGTTGCTGCCTTAAAACTCGTCGTGGAATATGAAAAATTGGATTAAAAGTTCATGACGTTAATCTCACCTATATGGGATCATGAGATTAAAATTTGTCTGAGTCATCATTACAACACCCACGTGAGGCAACAGCTTAAAGTCCATGATATGCATAATTATCATCCACCATTAACGACACACTACACTTCTTGCTAGTTGAGAATGGATAGTCGAACCCGGATTTTCTAAAATATTATTATTTTTTATTAATATTAAATTAAAAAATATTAAAATATAAGAAAAATAATGTTTTATATACTTTTAGTTATGGGAGATTATCCAATAACTAGAGGTGATTCAGACATATGGATTGTCTCTAGTAACTTAGTTACTGAAAATTGTTCACTAAAATTTGGACTATTAGATACATATATAATATCTTTAAATTTAATAGATATAAAAAAATTTTAAATATAAAAATAAATATTTTAAAAAATTAGATATATTAAAATTTTAAATTTTACTAAAAGCAATTCAATCTTTCTAAATTATACTGTGAGATGTGTATAATAAATTATAAGATACTAGAAATCATTCTATTTTTAATAAAATATTATTTTATATAAAAATTTAAAATTTTAGTATTTTTTTTGTATATTTTAAAATTTTTTATATTTATTAAATTTGAAGCCATTAAATTTGGATAAAATAATTCTATATCTTATTGAAAATTTTTTAATAGTATCAACTACTATAAACACGATTCATTCTCCTTGCTAGTTAACACTTAGTACCACTTTTTCTTGAAGTCAAACTCACTTATTATTTTCAATTGACATAAATTAAAACTTAATTTTTGAATTAAACTTGGAGAATGGTAATTTAAGGTGATTGAATTTTCTTTAGAAAGCTCGCTTTTTGAGTGCCTGGATTTATTATTATTAATATTATTATCATGCTGCATATTTAGGCTCCTGTATATCAAAATATGTTTAATGATTACAGGGAAACTCAATCTATTTAAAAAAATTATTGTAAGAAAATCAATCTAATGCATTAAATATATGAATACTTTAACTATTTATTCATAATATAATAAATATATTAAAATTTTGTATTGTGCGAAATTATGTTATATATAAGAAATAATTTGAAAATCTAACTTAAAGTTGTATGATTGTGAAGATAGATTTTCAAGTCAGAGATCTAATGGCTTTCAAACTTATAGAAATGAAAATTTACATTTCATATTAAATTAAAAAATTGAAGAAAAATATAAAATGTTTAGTGTAGAATTCAATAATATTTATAATACTAAGACAGATCTAGTGCCTCCTGTTTCTAATATGCTTTCATTTTTTAATATATTTTATTTTAATTATTTATTTCCAATTTTTAAATGCATATAATTTTTTTAAAAAAATACAAAATTTCATTTAAAGTTTAAAGGGATATAAATTTTCCAAGAAACACGTCTCATAAAAAGTTGCCAGTACAAATTCATATCATAAATAAGAATATTGCATTTTATAAATGATAGAAAATTTAAATATTCCGTTTCTCTCATAAATTTTGAGGTCTTAGGAATAATCTAAAAAATGATTTGCTATTTACCCTGCATCAAATATAATTTGAGCAAATATCATTTTAAGAAAAATGTAATTTATAGACATTTATTGGTACAGATTTCATCTTCCTTACAATATTTATATAACAAAATAATGTAAATTTTTTATAATTGTAGCATTTTAAAATAAAAACTATGTTTTATATCTAAACGTTTTTTTATATAGATTAATAAGTTTTTCACCTAATAAAATTATTAACTTTCACGTAGCTATTAACTAGTGAGGATATTTACGCATTATACTCTTCTACAGACTAACTTATATTACTTGATTTTGGATTGAAGGATAGATTCAAAACTGCACCTGGCGGCAAATGTGACTATGGTTAAAAAACATAGTGACACAAATATTAAAAATTTTCACCGGATAATAAGTTAATCCTAAATTTTAAACAAAAATTATTTATTTATAAAAGCATAGTGACACAAATTAAATTTTTTCAATATTATGTTAATCTAATAAATGCTTTTTCTGTGACCACCTAAATGAAAACTTAGGCTGAATACTTAAATAATTTTTTTTAAATAGATCAAATGAGTAAACTTTGAGAATGACTCAAAAAGATATTTGAATTTTGATAGAAATGCAAAATTGTCCCGAATATATTGAATTAACATTACTATTATACTGTAAAAAATATATTTTTCTTCATTCGCGTATTAACAAGGTTACTATTTTTTTTATTTATTTAAATATTTAAACTAATCCCTTGATTATTAGAAATGTTATATTTAGTCATTTACTTTATAGAAATTAACAAATTTAATCTATTTATCAAATCTTAAATCATAAATTTAAGGGACTAAATCTATTTATTTTTAAAGTTGGTAGCTAGATGTGATATTTTTTAATGAGTGTAAATTATTTTTCATATTTCAATAAATGAGAGACTAAAATGATAATTTTTTATAAATGAGGGACCAAAATTTTTTTTACTCCTATTATATTTGACTAAAATGGTATTCAACATGATATTTGAAAGGTCATTTATATACTAAAATGGCAGGTTAAACTTTGATGAAAAATCATTTTTATCAACCCCCATTTAACTAGAAAGTTTGTTTGTTTTTTTTTTAAAATAACTTATATAAATAGTAAAACTTATTTTTAAATACAAATGTTCAAATATAAATAATCATTATGTAAAATTAAGAATTATTATTGGTGCAAATATAAAATTAATTGCACTAGTACAATCACGCTAAAACGAATATATGTGGTAATAACATATCAAAATACGTTAATTATATGTCAATTTAAAATAACATGTTGTATTTATATTTTGACTCTAATATTTTTAGTTTTTATTTATGAACCAAAATTTTTTTTTTACAATTTTCAATTTACCCCATCTACTTTTTATTTTTTAATAACCCTATTCAACAATAGTTTATAAATTAAAAAAATAAAGTTAAGAAGTCATGGGATTATTAAAAAAATTAAAAAAGTACAAGGCTAAGTTAATAAAGTTATATACTAATATATTTTTGTGAATCACTGGAAATAAATGAAAAAAAAAGTAAAAGGAGTAAATTAATATATTCAACAAAAGTTTAGTTTTATAAATACAATCGAAAATATAATAAAATCAAAATATAAATGTAACAAGTTATTTTAAATTATTATACTATCAACATAATATAATAAGTCATATGTCATGCAATAATTGTATTGATATAATTAATTTTATAGTAAATTTAGTTGTACCAAAAAATTTACTATAAAATTATAATTGACCAAATTTAAAAAAAAAAAAAAATGGTTAGCCACGGTTAGCCTTAAAATTAATTTCATATATTAAATATGAAAAAATAGTAATTTAAATATTAAAATTTTGAAAAAATAAAAGTCATTTAACATTTAATATAATCTTGAAATGAACTCAATTTATTTTTAATTTTTTGAAGATCATTTTAATATTTTTTATATTTATAAGATAAAATTAATTCTTGGACTAAAAATAACCTAAACAATTTACAAAATCAAGTGGATTTAAAATTAAATTTACACAATTTTAATCCAAAGATTTTTTTTTTTTGGTCAGAACACTTAATTCGTTAACAAAAAGTGATTAAACCCATGATCATATGGCTGGACCCCACTTTCCTTTACCCCAGAATCATCATGATCATCATTCATGGCCATCCTTTTCCTTTAAAACTAAAACTCCACTAATCAGACTTCATAATATAATACCAAAACCCCACCCATACACCATAATTATTAGCCAACGTTACTTCCTTTGTCCCAAGAAAAAAAAAAGTTCCCTTTTTTGAAAAAAAATCAGATCCTCCACCTCAGACCCGCCTCATATATTCCCACCATCACCTCACCAATCACAGTCGGTGCGCCACCGCCTCTCGCGGCGAAATCCGATACCGGAAGCTTCTCATTCTCCTATCTGCTTTCCACATGCAAATACCGAATTGGGGAAAATAAATAATTTCGTATTCTCCTATAGGGATAACTTTCCACTGATTATGCTTGTCTGCATTTGGCTCTGCTAATAACAGCGAAAGAAGTTGATGTAGCTGGCTCTAGAAACGACGTCGCAGAATGCTGTGCAGTAAGGGTGCCCGGAAAGGCGGATCGGGATCGGTGCCGGTTTACCTCAATGTGTACGATCTGACTCCGATTAACGGCTACGCTTACTGGTTCGGCCTCGGCGTCTTCCATTCCGGCGTTCAAGGTTCGTCTTCGACTTCAATTTATCTGCTCCTTTGTTTCTTAAATCTGCAGAGCTTATAGCACTGAATTACAAATCTGGACAGTTGATAACAATCTAAATTCGATTATTCAAGATAGTAATCTACGAGAGAATAAATAGACCAAACAAAATCCAGATTCTAAAGCACTTATACTTCTTCAAAAACAGATGTTTCGCAGACTACATTCATAATCCTTCAAATTACATTCAAACATTTTATATTGCGGTTATGTCTATCTTACATTATGTTCACTGTTTGTGTCAATATCAGTGCTTATAGATGTAAATTTCTGAGATAACTCGTGAACTTTTGTGATTGGGTTTTTGAGTGCAGTTCATGGAGTGGAGTACGCATTCGGAGCTCACGAGTACTCGTCGACGGGGATATTCGAAGGAGAACCGAAACGCTGTGAGGGTTTCGTGTTTCGGAAGACGATACTGATCGGGAAGACGGAGATGGGAGAGGAAGAGGTGAGGGGCGTGATGGATGAGCTTGCAGGAGAGTACAGAGGGAATGCCTACAACCTCATCACCAAGAATTGCAACCATTTCTGCAACGATGCTTGCATTAGACTCACTGGAAATCCTATTCCCAGTTGGGTCAATCGTCTTGCTAGAATCGGTAATTCCAGAAATCCATTCAATATCTGTGCATTTCATTTCATTTTCTTATTCCATTTCCATCTAACTTCATTCAGATTTTTGCGGTACTACTTTTTTTAGGAAAAATTGCGGAGACATGAATCTTAAATTTTAAAATTGTTCTTAAGAATTCTGAAATTTAATTTAATTTAATTTAAAGAACCATGACTTATAACTTTAAGACTTATTCAAACACATAATGAAAGAGTTTTAAACTATGATCCATACAATCAAGTTGTAAGATCTTTTTGAATAATTTTGAAACTAAAAATATCTAATAATAAAAATGTTAAATTTATAGTTGTCAAAGTTTTAATTTTCCTATTTTCTTTCACCACAATAATCAAAATAGATTTACTCTTCCCTAAAATTTAGCTTAACTTTTTGGTTTTGAAAAGTTTTGATTATTTATTATAAAATACAGGTAGAGAAACATATTGGTTGGATTTTATTTTTAGGTGATATTCTCAGTAAGGATACGTGGTATAATAAAAATTAGATAAATCATATCTTGGGAGATACAAATTTATCTTGGATGTAAATAATTGATATGTCAATTTTTGAGTGTATGGTAGATATAAGTGAATAAATAAATAAAATGAAATAAAGGAATTATGATGGAATGAATGAGCTTTTATTGTTTAGGAACACCACTTGTATGTATTAGCGAATTGTAATGACAATATGTTCTATACATTTTACAAGAAAATAAATGGGACTTGTTTCTTTATTCTTTCTCATAATAATGTAAAAAATGATTCTTTTCGACAATGATTGGTGTTTAAAAAAGTGGAATCCATCAGCTGCCCATCGAGAAAAAGATGGAAAAGACAAGCCACTTTATTCTTTTTTGCAGAGAACATTATACTCCTTTCATTCTATATATATATATATATATATATATATATCATTGTACCAGCATATGCCATATACAAAGAAATATAATTAAATTATAAATAAACATATAAATATTTGAAAATTCTTATTTAATATAAATTTGTATTTAGTCTAACTTAAAAGTACCTCTTAAACTTGCTCCAATCCTTTGGATAATCAATGAGTTTTGATTTATTAAAATCATTCTCAAAGTTGAAATATCTGAATTCAAATTTCAGTAGAAATTAAATCAAACAAAAACAATCGAATGGATTGATTGGTTGGGTAATTTGCAGGGTTCTTGTGCAATTGTGTTCTTCCAGTGACTCTAAACTCAACCAAAGTTACGCATCACAGAATTGAAGACAAGCAATGTGAAGGAGAGAAACAAGCATCAACAAGCGAGCCAAATAACAAGGTTGCACGTTCAAATTCATCATCTTCTTCCTCATCATCCCCTGCTTCTACCTTCAATGGAACACGCAGAGGAAGGAATAGAAGCAGAGGTGCCCTGCCTCCATCTTCTCCTTTGGTTACTGAGTCTTCTTCTTCTTCATCATCTTCATGTCCAAAATCTGAACATTAAACTTTCTCCTTTTTCTTTTTTAATCTTTTCTTTTTGTTGTTGCTTACAGAAGTTGCTTTAACGAAGAAAGCAACAGATTAGAATTTTAATATAAAATGTAATATTCATTCTTTTCCTCTAATCAAATTACCTTTCTAAAAAAGTAGTATCTCAAGAAGCCTGGCAGGAATCCCGGGACTGATAATGCACATGACTCTGTAAGATTGCTTTGAAAATTTGCAAACATGCACTCTGGTTCTTGCAAGTTCCTCTTACCAGTACCATTTTCATTTCAGACACCAAATCATGAAAACCTATATATTTGCTTCATGGATGTTTTCATATGGTGTATGTATATTTTGATGTCTAGTTTTCAGACGTAGAACCATATTGACATCAAGTTCCAACGTTACTCTCTGAAAAGAATTGAAGTTGGAAACCTATGTCATCTAGATTTCTATATTTAAGGTATACTCCTTTATAATTTTATGTGTCATTAAATTCCTTCATAAGATTATAAATTTCACAAAAATTCTTTGAAAATTTTAATTGTGTAATTTGAAGTTGTTAGTTTTACAAAAATCTTTATGTTTTAGTATAAGAACCTAACAGTAATGATGTAAAATATATATATATATATATATATATATATATATATATATATATATATATATACATGTTATTTATATTCAAAATATATTTTGGTGGAGAATAAAAGAACAGATCTCATTAAAACCTTTGCTGATTGGTAGTTACAAGTAGGGAAAGAAGGCTAATGAAAAATTTTAATTAAAATTTAAAAATTTTTCAAAGGCTCTACACTAGGTGTTCTTAAATTCTTTCAATTTAAGATATTGAAAAAGAATTTTTCTAAAATAAAGGGGAGAATCTGATCATTTAATCATCAATTTCGCTTTTAGCCCCCTCCTTCCTTTTTTATATTTAGATGTTTCATTCACTTTCTTCCTAACTACTTAATATATATTGTGATCTACAAATGATAAAATGAATTATACAAATGTCTAAGAAACATATAAACATACTAAATATTAAGTTACTTCATAATAATTAAGATTCCTTCGTAATTAACTTCATTTATATCTATATTTTACAAATCAATTTTTAACACAGACTCTAAAGATTCCATTCGCTGGTCTTCCCTCGTCCTTGTGTAGGACTGTGGTATTAGTGATAGAATATAATTTTGAGTGTGTTTCAAAACAGATCCATACACCTAAGGAATATATTAGTAGAAGAATTATGACGATAATAATGTTGATTCTTTCGTCCTACGTTATAATTTTTAAATGCATAATAAATCTAAAGTTGCTAAGCAATCAGAGAGCCATGGCCTTTGATGGTTGGTCCAGTCATTTTCTGTCTAAATCTGTCCCTATAGCTAATTCTCCTTTTAGGATAATGATCTTCGCCATTTGGATACCATTTTGCTTTCTTTCCTGTTTGTTAGATATTATAAATATTTAAGAATGATATATAAATAACATACACATTAATCAGTGATGGAGGAACAGAAAAAAGTTTTGAAGTGTCCTGCAATTGGGCGTGCAATTATTTCAACGAATAAGTATTTAAATTTTTTTAACTGTCAAATCAATATTTTAAAATTAATCAATTTTTGTTATAGATTTTAAATTCAAACAATCAAATTTTGTAGTTATTTAGATACAAACTATTGGATGGTGACTACACAAAATGAACAGTAATGTAATGAAAGAGAAACAAAAATCTTAATACATATTTTATAAAGGCTTATATATAGTTTTTTTCTTTTGCAGGCGTCATTAGTAATTTTACATGAACATATATGAGTTCTTTTTCTATATTTAATAACATATTCAATTCTCACAAAAAGTTTTATACATATATTATAAATTCTAAGAAGGTAAGGGACCATATTCCAGTGTTTGATTTAAAAAAAAAAAAAAATCTCAGTGAATCATATATATATATATATATGCGCGCGCGTACGTGTTTATTTACGTATATACATATATGATTGTATATATTTGAATCAACAATGGTGAATCCTTGGAATTTCTTAAGATCATATTAATACATGCATACTACCCATGATACAAACTTTTCTTTTCCGTGAAACAAAGTGAACTTTCGAGAGAAAAATCAGAGTTTTGGTCATGAATATGATGCATTTATAATACTGATTATTTTTCAATTTAATTAATTATATACCAAAGCGCATAGTAGAAGTAATATAATGGTAAAACTTCTTATGTTCATTCGAGTGATATCGAACTCGAATCCTAATAAAAACAAATATTATGAATTAAAATATAATCGTGAGTCAAAAAATTATATACCAAAAATCAATTGGTAATTATAAAAAAGAAGAAAATACAAGTTAGATAAAATATGGTCAAATAAAAATTTAAAACAAAAGCATATCAAAAGCCCTAACAAGTTAACTCTTATTTGTTTATTTGTCTAAACCATTAATTTGTGGAACCGAAACAATGGTTATGAATTAATTAATTGGAGAACATTAATAAAAACAAAAATTATTCTATATTATTTAAAATATTAATTTATTAAACTAATTTGTTTGATTTGATTAAAATTACCATAACAAGTAAAAGAAACGAACAAGGGTGAATGAATGGTCTACCTCTATGGCAAATTGGGGTTGTCTAGACTTAAACATTTAGAGAGCTTCTATAGGCTTAGAACGGGGGAATGAGGTAAAGATTTATTGCTACATTAGGATACTTCCTTCTAAACGATAGAAATAAAATGTCAAATATGGGAGTAAGGCTTTAATATCTTCAGTCAAGGCATCAAATAGGATAACACATAATCAAGTTAGCCAAGTTAAGGAAGATAGCCCACTATTGATAGGGGACAAAAAGAAAAGGCTCAAGCAATGTGGTTGAGATTTAGGACATACACCTTCCAGGGTCCCACTCAAGATGATAAACATAAACTAGTGCCCAACTTTTGATCCGAGGTTACCAGAAGCAATGAATCTCTTAAGTTGGAACATCCTAGGTTTGGGTAGCCCCTGAGCAGGTTAAGCACTCGGTGAGCTTATTTGACATACTAAGCCCGATGTAGTCTTCTTGATGGAGATTATAGTGATTGAAAATTGTATTTTATAGATTAAATCAAGAATTAAGGTTAGTGGTTGTTTCGTGGTGGACAAAATCAGAAAATGAGGGGGCTAGCAGTACTATGGAAGAACTACATTAATGTCGAAATCATAAACTTTTCTAGTTAATTTATTAATATGAGAATTAATGAGCATAGAGGGAATGTGTGGCACTTAATGGATTACTATGGGTTCCATAAGAAAAGTAGACGAAGAAAGACCTGGGCACTATTAAAGGAGCTTACTCGTATTGACAATATCTTGTAACTGTGCATAAGGCATTATAATGATTTGATCAATGCTGAGAAGAAGAGTGATGGAGGCGATCATCCCAACTATTTGTTTACTAGTTTTAGAAACACTATGCATAAGTGTAATCTTAGTGATATGCCATCAAGGGATCATGTATTTACCTAAGAGAAGGGAACTTAAGATAGTCAATGCTGCATGAAAGGTTGGATGGGCCATAGGCAATTCAAAGTGGTTTCAAATGTTGTCACAAGGGGTAATGAGGCGCTGATAATGGGCTATTTTGACCTTTTACTGCTATTAGTCAAAACCAAGCTAGGGAGTACAAAGAGGAAAGTAAGGAGGTTTAAATTTGAGAATTCTTGATTTTTACAAGAGAGGATAACAGAAGTGGTGGAAGATAGGTGGTGCAAATCATATAGAGTAGGTGTGATGGAATGCATAAATAGTTGCAGATTCAGTTTCAAGACATGGCATAAGGGTCAGAGAGTTTATTACCATTGTTAAAGACTTACAGCTTAGGCACTTTTGCAACGACGCATGCACACCCCTAATTAAGGAAGTATGACTAACATGGCACATGAAGTAAACTCTGCCTCCATGAACTGAAAAAAAAAAAATCTGAGAAGTAAAATAGTTTGATGACAAACCTATCAATTGATGATTACTAGGTTATGTCAATGCAAAAGAATAAAAATTCACTAATTGGATTCGAAAAGAAATTTTGGCACAGTTTCCTCTCAATTATAAACTTTTTGAAATTTCTACAACTAAGAATTGTAAAATCAGAAAATAAGTGAGCTTCGCTCTTGCAAAATAATGTAACTAGACAGCCTTAGATATATCATACAATCACTACTTTCCTGCCTGTGACAATTGGAGCTACTAGATCATAAAATTTACAATGTTCAACAACAATTAGAAGTAAACTACACCACTGTGAACAATGCATGGCTCAACAGGGGATATCTAATTTCTCTTTATGTAACAAAAGGGTCCATAGTCAACATAGCTCTTTAAAAAACTTGGGAATAAAGGAGTGAGTGAAAATATTTAATGGGCAAAATATTACTAGCTATTATAGGAAGGGAGCATATGGAAGGGGCATAATTTTTCATAAATTAGTTATTTATATTTGAAATCTTCACACGAACAAGTAATTATTCACAAAATATGAATAATGAGAACATATCAATGTTCGCTTGAAACTCAACATAAAAAGACGAAATACAATATTGAAAAATGAATCATATTCTATAATACAACATAAATGAAACTTATATAAAGTGGTATAGTAAAGAACATCCAACAGAACCAACATAATATCAGAACTAGAGCTAGCTCAAAACTAGTGCTATCAAAATAGAACAAATATCATACATGAGCATCAAACTTGAAATAATCAAAATATAGGTCATACACCTCAGTCAGATAATTAAAATTAGATCATATCTATGTATAGTAGCCAATACATGGGCTAGCATCTCTCTGACTAGCTGGGGTATTATCAGAATAGAACAGTTATTAGACATAAGCATCAAGGTCAAAATAATTAGAATATTGGGCTTAGGCCTTAATTAGATAATCAGAATCATATTAAATCCACATGTGGTGGTTGACACAAGAGGCTATTATCTCCTTTACTAGTTGGGATTTAAAATCACGTGCATCATGGCTAATGTTTACTGTCATTAGCTGCAAAGTTTTGAACTGGATGAGTTCCCTAAAGTTCTTTTATAAAAATAATTACATAACCAAACTTTTCAAAAAAAAAAATTCAAAACCAAATAAATTCATAAATCTATAGTCAAGTATTTTGTTAATCCAAAATCAGAGTATTCCATAAATACAGAATCAGAGCATTTTATGAGTCCAAAATCAAAATATTTCATTAATTCAAGGACAAAGTCATTCTTAAATCCAAAGTTTTCAGAATATCCAAACCCAAGTAGTTTAGAAAATAAAGAATTAGATTTATTAAAAGAAAAAAAACAGAATAAGAGGAATTCAAAATTTATAGGATCTATATGCCTTATAATTACAAATCAGAGTACTTTAGAAATACTAAATTGAATAATTTATAAATCCATAATAATTGTACTTCACAAATCCAGAATCAGACTCCTTCACAAGTTCAAAATCAAAATACTTCGTAAAACTAAAGTTTTCATATTACCTAAAATCAGAGTAATTCAAAGAATCTAGAATTAGTTTTATTCATAAAACATAATAATACATGACCAATGTAAATGAGAACCAAATATACAGAGATATAAATCATAATTCCAAAGTTAAACCGGATACTAGAAGATGTTGTATAATGTATTACCTTAAAGATGTGAAAGCATTAGGAACAATTCTCAATGAGAAATCAATATATTTAAAAAAGTCAATTCCCTTTAATAGTTGAGCATTCAAAGTACACAAATTCGTTAAAAGAGTTTTCGAAATATAAAAGACAAGCACAATTAGCAATAACTACTCTTTTGGAGAGGAGTGCACAAACCTCTCCCTAAAGCCTTTAATAATTTACTCGATCACAATTAGTTCAAAGGACCTATAAAATAAACTAATGCACTCTTAACCTCTATTATTCAAGAACAGTATAGCTAATTCTACCAATTTATTTATTTAGCTATTCATTTGCTTAAAACCATAAACATAAGCCTTCATATTTATACTTTTTGGATTGTCAAACATAATCCTCCATTATTATCCCTAACCTCACCAGCCTTTCTTACTTCTCATTTCAAGGTCTATTTCATAAATAAACATTACCTTAATAAGGTCGATGGTATACTTAACTTAATTCCAATTAGATACATCATAAGTTTCCTATATAACTTGATTAACTAAGATTCAATTCATTTAAAATTGAATTATCTAAATTCGATTTCAAAACATGTTCAATAGATTGTTCTTCAACCTTTATCTTTATGATCACTAACCATCTAACTTCTTCCATGGCTTGGGAAACAACACTCTTTTAGTCCAAATTAATTCATAATATTAAACAATATATAATGCCTTAAATTTACTCCAACAACCTTTATTATGCCCTTATTCCATGATTAAGAATTAGCGATTTCACCAATATGGCATTAAAAATCAACTAACAAAGTGATATGCTTCAAGGAAGTTCAGATTGAACAATCCCTAAACACAAGTAAATAAAAAGAAAAAAAGATAGAACAACTTGCAATCTCGAATGATAAGTTTGCACACCACACTCGAGAATACTAGCTTTGATTCGCCACACTCTAGAATAGAAGAGGGAGAGTGATAAGAATCGGGGATAATTTCGCCACTAAGTTTATGAAACTTAGATAATAAATTCGCATATAAGAGGCTAAGCCAATTTTCAGAGCATTCAAGGTTGCATTTCTCATTGATAACTTCCATATTTATAGCCAAGAACAACCCTCATGGCATAAGTCCAAGATTTATCTAATTCTCACCTAATTTGGAAAAACATGCATAGAAATTCACCTAACATAGACTTTTCATCTAATGTAGATCACCTAACTTATCTAACTTAGACTTTCAAAGAAATATAGCTCACCTAACTTAGACTTTAACCAATACTTATCACATGCATTCATCACATGCATAATTGACTTTTCATAATTTATTCATTATAGCACATGCTCAAATTGGCCCACTCGAACTTGGGCTCCATATAGAAATTAGGCTTGGATCCTAAATGGGCTGATTCCATTTTGAATTGTTGGACAACCATGACCTGAATCTTCTTAGTCATAGAACGTGTAATTGGCCCAGATGAAGTTCCTTGGCCTAAGTTAGCCTCTTGTTCAACTTGAGGCTCATCACAAAGTTTAAATTTAGTCATTAACTTGAGATATTTATCTAAAGTCGCTAAACTAACTCCATTGAGGTTTTTCATTCATTAATTTTCCTACCTTTTTATCAATGCAAAATTCAAGAAAATTAATAAAATTTTTCAAATCAACTTACTACTCAAAACAAAAGCTTCTGATAGTCTTAATCATTCCCTTAGACGCTTAATGATCTAAAATAGCCTAAAACCTTCAAATTTCATCACTCTACAAGTATAATCACACAAAGCTAAATTGGGGTATTTCAATCTTATAGCTAACACTTGAAATTGACAAATGATTTTGAGGGAGAAAGGTTTAAAATTTACTTAGGATATGAAGGCTTAACTCAATTTGATAAGATCACACCAAATTGAGCTCCAAATTCCACTTTTCACGCATGAGTACCAAATTTGAAGTTTTTCAATTCTGAGCCAAATTGATAAAATTAATTGATCCAAACAAGAGTGAAATGGTCAAAATACCTTAATAATTGAAGCCTTAACCCAATTCGATGAAATCAAGCCCAAAATCAAGGTTAAACTTGGATTTGTGACATTTTCGTACTGTAGAAAGGGGTTTCATAATTCAGGCCTTATTAATTGCAATTGATGGATGTAAATGAGGGAAAGAGGTTGAAAATTGTGTTATAGTTGAAGTCTCAAGAAAATTTCAAGGAAAACGTACCAATTTTTGCTTAATTGAAGTTAAATCATGTTAAAAACTTTATCCCACGTAGTCTTGCATTTTCCAATAGAATAACACCAATGACAAAGCTACACCACACTGAAAACTCATTAGAAATGACCATCGTTCACCCTCAAATGTGATGGTTGGCAAGAACTGGACAACATGATAGGAAAAAAGTTCATATACTCTCATATGACATGAACGTGAGGAAGAACGTCGTATAGAAAGGTAGTCTTTAAGGGTATTTTGGTAATTTCAAAAAATAGATAAATGGCGAAAATCTAATAAAAATAATAAGTTTCTGAGTTACAAATCCTATGGTTTGAACATAGGAAAAGGCGGATGTTTAAGGGAGGCTTAACCACTTATGTTAACCTTAAGCTCAAGTTTAATGTTAACTTATTTTGTATTTAGTCTTTCTAAACTTATTTATTTTCTTTTTTTATTTTCAACATTCCTTAATTATAAAAATTTGTACTTACCTTAAAATCATTTCCTTACTCTTACCTAACTCATAAAATAATTTTAAAAAAAAAATTTCCCACTTAAAATAGGATATTTATAACATAAATTTCAAGAATATTATACCGCAATACAGGTACAAGGCAAGGAATATAAAAGGCTTAGAGATGAGTGCAAAAATCTACTAAAATAATAAGAGATTAAATGAAAGCAATGATAAAAAAACTTCCATTGGTTAAAGAATGGATACAGAAACACTAAATTTTTTCATCTTCATTCTTCATAGCACAAGAAAGTAAATCAAATTAAAGACTTACAAATGATCAAAAGGTTTAAATGCATCACAAGGATGACTTACAGGAATTCATTCGTCACTGCTTCACAAGTGTTTATATTGGTGATAGTGGTTCGAATAAGCCTATTTTGAACCTAATTTTTTGTGTCATGACTTTAGATTATAATGAGGCTTTGTCAAAGCCTTTAATGCTAGAGAATTTAATAAGGCAATTTTTTAATATGCATCCAGATAGGCTTTAGATGGATTTAATGTTGCTTTATATCAAAAAGTTTTGGCATATTGTTAGTGATAAAGTGATGGAAAACTATTTGGAGTGGTTGAATAATGGTAGAACCCTAGAAGAACTTCCTGAAACTCATATTGTTCTTATTCTAAAACTTGATCACCTATAAAGTTCAAAAGACTTTAGACCTATCTCTTTGTGTAATGTTATTTAAAAACTTGTGGCTAAAGCCCTTGTTAATAGGGTAAAATTAGTTCTTCCCTATCTTATCTTTGAATACTAGTCAACATTCCTCTCTTGAAGACTTATTACAAATAATGTGCTTATGGTTTTTGAGTTAATCCACACAATGAAGAGAAAGATAAAATGTAAGATATTAGTAGCTATTAAAATAGACGTCAGTAAAACTTATGATAAGGTGTATTGGAATTTCCTAAGGGGGATGCTACTGGCAATGGGTTTTGTAGATACCTAAGTAAGTTAGATCAGTGTGTGGAGAATGTAAATTACTTTTACCGATTCAATAGGGAAATGATTGGTTCTATTACACCTAGTAGAGGTTTAAGATAAGGGGATCCATTATCTTCCTATCTGTTCATTGTTTGCGCAGAGGGTTTGTTAGTTCTCAAAAGAAAGGCAAAATAGAAAGGAAAGACTCATGGTTATCAAGCAAGTGTTAAAGGTTCTTGAATTTATCACCCTTTATTTGCTAACAACTCTTTTTTTGTTTCTTTTACAAAGCCTCTAAAAGGAAGTACATTACACTAAAGGAAATATTGAAGACTTATGAAGTTGCCTTTAGTCAATCAATTAACTTTCAAACATAAGGTATTGGCTTTAGCATTAACACTAATAGTGAGTTATAACACAAATTGTATGATATAATTAGTGCTAACACACCGCTAAATGATGGTAGTTACCTGGGGCTTCCTTGTTTTGTTGGAAGAAGTCCATGTTTGTTTTTCCTAGTGAGTGACTTTAGAGGAAGTTACAAAATTGGAAGAATAAGTTTTTATCATGAACTGGTAATGAAGTTCTTAAGTTTGTTGCTTAAATAGTTTTAAGTTTTTGTATGAATATATTTCTTATCCCTAATTTTTATGAGGACCTCTAAATAATGATGAACTTGTATTGGTGGGGTAATGGACAAAATAATCCTAGGGGTTTTAAATAGCTTACGTGGGATAAAATGTGTCAAAGGAAAAGTAATGGTGGTGTGAGTTTCAAAAACTTACATTGTTTCAATAAGGTTATGTTAGGAAAAAAAGATTAGAGGTTAGGTAACTCCACCTACTCTCTGGCTTTTAGGGTTCTCAAAGTTAAATACTACGTAAAAGGGAAATTCTTGTCCACTTGATTAGAATCCAATTCAAGCTTTACATGGAGGAGTGTTTTGTCCTCCCAATCTTTATTAAAATAGGGTATGCGATGGCGTGTTGGAGATTAATTGAACATTAGTGTTTGGTCTGATCCTTGGATGCCATACGAAGGTAACTTTACTCTTATTGATGTGTTTGAAGTGGGGGATGCACATTGCAAAGTTTCACTTTGTTTTCAAGTTGTACTCAAGTATATAATCTCAGTAAATTGCATTTGATGTTTTTGAAGATCCCATAAGCAGATAAAAGAAGGGGGATGTTAAAATTAAACACTATAATAGAAAGGGTATTTTATTGTTAAAATAACATACCATATTACAAGTAGAATGAGTTAGATAGAGGCAACTCATAGGAACCTTTTCAGTGGATAACTATGTTGAATTTAGATCTCCCTCCAAAGTTAAGATTTTTATGTGGCAAGCTTGTATATATATTTGACCATTTTGAGCTAATCTAACTAAAAAATGGGTTGTTGTTTAAGCAAAGTGTGCTTTCTACAAGAAGGATGAAGACGTGTATCATGCCATTTTGAACAACCAATCTGTCAGAGCATGCTAGGAGGACCGGGTTTATAAGAACCATCAAAGTTTTAAGGAATGTGTGACTAGAGTCTTTCTTATCTTGCCTTTCCTGCTTAAGAACAATTTTACTACACAACCTAGTTATTAAGGGATTTGCATAATAAAACATTGTGGCAAAATATACTTATGAATCATATTAGGACCTTTTATGAAAGCATGTGAACTCCTAAGGAAATGGTCTGAGGCTAATTTGGACAGACACACAAGTGTATATGTACCACATTAGGAAGAGTCAGTGGTTGAAACTCATAGCGGACAATAAGCGTGCAATACAAATAAGGCTTTGTTAAGATATGAAAATAAATTTGGTTATAGAGTAGTGTTCGGAGACCAATATGGAGATTTAATTACAACAATTTCAGGCTATTATGACGAAATTTTTACCTTAGAAATTGCAAAAGCTACAACATTTATAACAGCTCTTATATGGGGATCTACCAACCTATTCTTTGTAGGCTCTTTCGAAATTGATTCACAAATCCTTATCTCCACCTTACAATTTGATAAGGTAGATCTGTCCAAGTTTGGAGTCCTAGTCCAAGATTGTAAGGACCATCTAGCTTTTAGTATGGATTAGATGTAATTGTAATACAAAAGATCATCAGGTAGCTAGGATATCAAATAGATTATAAAGCTAAATGCTTTGGGATAACTTATCTGTATTGAATTCTTCTGATCAATAGAAGTCCAGAGCTTTGCTTTTTACAAAAATAATAGTAATAATAATGATGAAAATCTAGCAATTAAACTAATTAAATTAATTATGAAAAACTCCATGTAATTATATTGTGTTGGATTAACTTGATTTTCAAAATTAATTTTGGTCAAATGTAATTTTGCATAATCATGATTTACATTTAAAAACTTTAGTCTAATTTGCCATCTTTACAATTTGTCCGATGTAAGACGAGGTTTCATGTGCAAATTATTTTTTAAGTATCTTAAATGCCAAACTAAGTACACTATTAGTTATATTCAAATTTTTGTTTTAAAGAAAAATATAATTTTGGCCTCTCACTTTTGATTTCAAGATCGAATTGGTTCTTAAAAGATGGAATGTGTCAAAATGGTCTTTCAAAAATGAAATGTCACGACCTGAGCCAATAGGGCGTAACTAGCACGGGGATGAAGTGTCATTCATCCTCGTGAACCTATCAAAACACCTAAAAATGACAAAATTTATATAAATTCATATTAAACAAACATAGATCTCATAACTCCTCATACGAATAGTTTCTGACACAACATAATAATACATTAAATATTTAGCCTGTATACCAGGGAACGATTGAACTGAATTATACAAATATTAAAAGACATAACTCTAACAGTAGGTTAGCCTCACTAAGGAATTAATCACAAAGATTAAAATTCCAAAGGTGGACGTTCTGGATCGACGCTGAGATATGAAAAATGTTAAATAATTGAGTAAGTAGAAACTCAATGAGTAGGTAATTCTAATATTGCAAAAATTAAGACAAACGTACAATGGTACGTCTTTCAAAATTTAAAACCAGATATCATACAGACATAACTCAATGATATTAAACAAAAAAAATCATCAATAAAATGTAATTGGGAATATCCTACAGAACCAGTCATAATTACAGAGTATAGAGCTAGCCCAAGGCTAGTGATAACATCAGAACAGATACTCATACGGCTATAGGCTCTGAGTAAATATCTTAATGGCTCTCGGCCTCAAATAGAATATTGATGTAAGAGTATCATACCTAACCTTATCATAATATCAATCGCAGTGCACTAAAGTTAATGTCAACTGTCGTTAGTTACAGGGTTCTATTTTAGATATATTCTCAATATTTTAGAGACAAATACTTATCCATGTAGAGATATTAGAAATTTCAAAATCGTACTACTTCAGAATTTAGATTTCAGTATTTCTAATAATTCAATATTCAAAATCATCATGAATAGTTTAAAATAATATTATGCATAATTAGGATAATCTACTTACTTAATAGGAGTATACCAACTTCCTTTTATCCTTGATTTTAATTTATTTGTTAAAAATATTCTAGTCACCTAATATATTAAATAAAATGCTCTTATAATCCAATCATTACAAATAAATTTATTTATTTTAATTCTATCACATGCCTAATTAATTATCTCTAATTCATTTTTATCTAATTCACCTATTTCTTTTCTAAATGGTGGAAATTAAATTTATGGACCACTTAAAGAATACTTTAAAATACTTATAACCTATATTTTATTTTATTATCCTTATTATCATTATTATTATTATTATTATTATTATTATTATTATTATTATTATTATTATTATTATTATTATCATCATCATCATCATTACTATTATTATTATCATCACTATTATTATTATCATTATTATTACTATTATTATTATCATTACTATTATTATTATTATTATTTTATTCAATTATTGCATTATGTACTTATTAAATTTCTAACACCTACTATAACACAAATTTCACTTAAGGGTCATCTAATAAATTTTAAATTTTTCATTTAACCTTAAATAATATTTATTGTTATATATTCAAGTCATTCATATTTTTTCTTCTAATTTCCTTCCTTTTTCTTCATGAAAAATTTAGAAAAATTATTAAAAATTCAAAATTTGTTCTAAAATTCAAACTAAAATTTCTAAAAATTCTAAATCACTCCCTAGATGCATAAAAAAATTTAAAAAGTCATAAGAACCAAATTTTTACTAAATTTCCAAATTGTCTCTAGACCCTTAAATTGAGATTTTTCAATCTGAAAGACAAAATTCATCTTATTGAACTGTAAAGGTTAATATGCTAAAATAACATATCATAATTGTTTTGATACTATTTGATAGAATAACATATCATAATACGTGCAAGAAATAAAATTTTACAAAATAACATATTGTTATATTTCAAAATTGGGAGATAATAAATATAATATATTGACTTGAGGATAAAGAAATACCAGTCAATTGATGTAAATTGATATAGAATTACAACTCATTATTACCCAATATTTTGAGAGAGAGAAAGAGAGTAATGGGAAATACACAACTTATAAATTTTGGTAGGAGATTGCATGAAGAATAAAGCACTCATTTTGTAGATGTTTGTTGATAATGGAGAGTCGATGATAGTAGAAATAATTAAAAAATGGTTGATAATAATTGTAGAGATAATGGAGAGTATATGATAATGATTAAAAGGATAATTATGGTGTAATAGGCTTTTATTAGTGGAATAATAATGTTTCCATCATTATACAAAAATATTCTCTCTCTCTCTCTCTCTCTCTATTAATTTTGTATCAGTAATTTAATGGGTATGGGTATTACATGAAACCTTATGAAAATAAAAGTCTTCTATTGCTATCAAAGGGATCAAATTAGTTTATTTTTTCATATTTTAAAAATCATTTTAATAATTTACATATTTGAAAGATTAAATATATACAATTTTTTTATCTTTTTGTTTTAATTATTTTAGATTAGATTAATATTAAGGTAACATATTTAGTACAACTATAAAATTAGTTATAGTACTATTATTATTATATGACATACTAAAAGACGTATACATGTAATATTATGTTGACTATATAACAATAATATTATGTTGACTTTATAATAACATAAAATAACTTGTTATACCTCTTTTTTTTATTTTTTAATAACTCACAAAGTATTAGTTTATGCATTGAAAACAAAATAAAATTAGAGAATCCATGTTATTTGAAAAATAAAGAAAGTGCATATTAAGTTAACAAAATTATAAATTAATAATTTTATGTAAATTAATGAAAAATAAAAATAGTGGGTTGAAATTAAAAACTTTTAAAATGATTTTTAGATTCATAAATAAAATATAAAAATAATAAAAACAAAATACAAATATAATAAATTATTCAAATTCTTATACAATCAATATGATATATTATTATTAGGTATCTTTTTCTTGAGATATGAATCACTGTAACAATTCAATTGTGGTGAAGGATATACTTAGTTGTGATCAATTTAGTTGAAATTGGAAGAAATCTAAATTTTAAAACGTATTCATTAAACAAAAATGAAGTACATATCGTCCTCACCGCAGGGCCGACTGCACCGTACTATTGACTCTTTGCACGCAGACCCTTAACGCCTCCGCTCATTTCACCACCACCTCTTCGCACAGCAGCGCATTCAGTCTCTTCCTTTCTCTCTCTTTACTCCGTCCCGCACCGATTTGATTCAAAATACTTCTCTCGCTCTCTTTGAGCTCTCTCATTCATTCTCGTTTTGGGTCTCTCGTCGTGCTCATTTTCGTCCCATTGTTTCAAAATGACGACTTTCGGGGCCGCGAATACAAATCCGAACAAATCGTTTGAGGTATGTAGGTCACAGGTCCTGAACTTATGGAGTCACCCTCATGTGTCTCTCAGCTGCTTTTGAGTGTATTCAAATTTCAAAACTCTACTTCTTAGGTTCTTTTTTTGTAAACTAAACTCAGCAGAAATGTATGTATAATCGCTACTCGGACAGCCAAGATTAGTTACAAAGGAATTGCCGTCAAGATTCTTTGATTTGTTGTCAGTTATACATATGTAGAGTCTAGTCTATCTGTCATGACGAGAAGTATTCTGTGATTATCTTATATTAATTATTGATTTTGATATTCAGTAGAATGTGGGAGGCATATTTGCTTTAGGGTTTATCTTTTTGCAATTGATTAGCTATTTATTCTACATGAACAAAGATTTACTTGAAACCTGCAATTTTCAGGTGTCTCAACCGCCTGGCGATTCTGTTTCAAGTCTTAGTTTCAGTCCCAAGGCCAATTTCCTTGTGGCTACATCATGGGACAACCAGGTTTGCCATGTTTGACTCTGTTTCTTTGATTGGTATAGCATTCACGAGTTAATTGAAAGCAATGAAGAGTGATGAAAGATTGATCTCCCCTTCCCTTCTCTTAGAAATTGTTCTGTTTCATATTTCACTCTCTATTTGATTGCTTGATTGACAACCTGTTCCTGTATTAACAATCTTGCAGGTTCGGTGTTGGGAGATAGTAAGGAATGGGACTGTTGTAAGTAGTACACCCAAGGCGTCAATAGCTCATGATCAACCGGTAATCTTCCAGAACTCACTTAATTGAAAAGAAAACGAAAATTATTATTATTCTTTGAGCCTGAACTGGCACTGGTCGTACTTTTTGACACAATGTTTGTTTTTCCCGTTGAAGGTTTTGTGCTCAACATGGAAGGATGATGGAACCACTGTTTTTTCTGGAGGATGTGACAAGCAGGTCAAAATGTGGCCTCTTCTGTCTGGTGGGCAACCATTGACTGTTGCCAAGCATGATGCTCCCATTAAAGAGATAGCTTGGATACCAGAGATGAATCTGTTAGCCACAGGCAGTTGGGACAAGACCCTGAAGTGTGTGAACTTTCATATTTTCTTCGTTTGCAGTATTAAAAAGTCTATTTATTTGTTGCTCAGCTTTATATGCTGCAAGTTATGAAAATTTGATTAGAAATTGTGATTGACTATACTTGTGACATTTTCAAACGTATATGATTTTAGGCCCAATGCATCTTGACATTATCTTGAAGAGTTGACCACACAGTGTGAAAAGAAAAAAATTATATAGCAACATAATGCAATAGCTACAACCTACAAGGATGTCACAAGAAAATGTATCACATTCAATGATCATTTGAACAATTTGCGGTAGTGTAAAGGTCACAGCAACTACATCTGATTGGGCCACACATTGCCATTTATATTGGGGTATATAGGGCTTATCACATAATGCATGCTCCATTCTGATATATGTTAATTGTGTCTGTGATAATTAATGGACAGCATAATATGTAGATCTGCATTTTTATCGTACTTTCTGCAAACATGTTGATGTTTCCACTTTGTTCCTGTTGTTTCATGATTGAATCTGAATTTGGTTAAAGGGCAGCTCCCACGAATGAGCCTTCTTCTTTTGTTTATCTCTTTAAGGAGTTCATGCTAGGCTGGTTTGGAGCTCTGTTACTTTGCAATAGGCCATTTATGATATTTATGATCATATGAAACCTCTGGCATTTGGGTCAGAAAAATGACTTCTCTATTCTAATTCCTCTGTTGTATTTGTTTTGTGGCCACCATTAACTGTTATAAATTCTTCTGGCTGTTGTAAATTATTTTATGTTTTACTTGCCTTCTATTAGGTATTGGGATACTAGGCAGTCAAATCCAGTGCATACTCAACAACTTCCTGATCGCTGTTACACAATGACAGTGAAATATCCTCTGATGGTTGTGGGAACTGCAGATAGAAATCTTGTGGTGTTCAATTTGCAGAATCCTCAGGTAATATTTTCTTCTTTCTACTATAGTATTCCATAGCGTATTTGTTGGTTTTAAGCAATAGGTAGATGATGTAGACTTGCAGTGTAAAATAACATGTTTATACTTACAAGATGAATTCAACTATGAATGAGTATCCAATTTGATAAAGATGTACTTAGTGCATATTTTTGCATAGTTGTGAGAAATGTGCGTTAAATGATGTTATATTCAATAACTGAAAGGATAATCTACTTTTGATTGTAAATGTGTGTAAAATGCTTTGGCAACAAGTTTTAAATCTCTGGTTATTTGAATCTGTAGTCAGTAGATTCCTCCCATGAAAAATCCTGAAGAATGGCATATGTTCAACATTTGTTTCCTTTTTTTTGAAGCATTAAGCCATGAAATGCAGGTTTTCTCTTTAGAGTGTCAAGAAAAAAACACCTTAAAATGTTATTAATTCATTCAATAGCATGAATGGCATAGGTTGCATGTGACTCCTCACTGTAACCACCTTGGTAACCATTGTCTCTTTTTAAATTTTGGTATATAAAGTTTATTAAAATGCTAGGGTGTTACATCAACATAGACCAGGTGGTATTCTTTTCTAGGAGCCACTACATGTGAGAAAATACAGAATTTAACGCATTGTGTTCAGAGAAAAGATAAATTAAAAAGAATGCATGCAAGATGCAGTCCACACTGAGTAGGTTTCTCATTTACGGCAGTCACTGATGTTTCAATTATGGTTGGCTATATGTGTTAGGAACCTTATGTGTCTATATTAAAATTCAATATCAAATTGACATATAAGTAGTTTTTTTTTTTTTTTCATTTTAATATAAATGTTTGATTTGTTTATATTTTACTTCTTCTATTAATTCTGGTTTTCCATGATTTCAACAAGAAATCATTAAGGAGCACTGATTTCATGTTATTATTTGAACAGCAACTAACTTGATAAATATCAATATCATTTGTTTTCTTTCAAATCAATGTTCAAATTTCAACAGACTGAGTACAAGAGAATCTTATCGCCCCTGAAGTATCAGACAAGATGTGTTGCTGCTTTTCCAGATCAGCAAGGTTTTTTGGTATGTATTCACTTCTGATTGACATTCACATAGAGCAAGATATGTTGCAGAATCGCAGTCTTCATTTGCATTTGGCATTTAGACAGCTGAATAATAACTGCAACATTTACCACAAGGATTTTGAATCGATGCATCTGATGAGGGTGTAAAGACCTGATTTGTTGAGATGATGATATTTCATTTAATGGAGACCACAGATTTTATGCCCATGTTTATGCCCACGCCTTTCTTTGCCAAATAAAATCTCTTTATATACAAACTTTAAACATCATCAATTGTGTCTGTCCTTTCAATTCAAGCATTCTGTTTGTATGCTGTTTGTTGTTTTCCTGGTGCTTTTATAACTATCGGTCAAATATCCTTTCACTGAAAACATTACTTTTTGTTCTCCAAAAATTTCATCTGTTAACATATCGGGTATTGACTACAGGTTGGCTCAATAGAGGGAAGGGTTGGAGTACATCACTTGGATGATGCACAACAAGGCAAGAACTTTACTTTCAAATGCCACAGAGAGAATAATGAGATATACTCAGTCAACTCCTTGAATTTCCATCCAGTAATACTCTATACATGATATTTTTCGTTGTGAAAAATGTTAATTTGATTTTTCATAGTTTAGTATCTTATTTAATATCTGCGTACAGGTACATCACACTTTTGCAACTGCTGGATCTGATGGTGCTTTTAATTTCTGGGACAAGGACAGTAAACAGAGACTCAAGGTTTCTCCTTATGTCTAAAATCCTCCCTCTTCCCCCCCACCCCCCTTCTCTCTATTTTTTTTGGCTGAATTTGATCTCTATATATTTCAAAGGACACATTAGTGATCTCCTTAAGTTCTTTTTGTCTGTTTTTGAGCGTAGAAGTTTTTTGCAGCTTTGTTTCATTTTCATAGTCTGGGTCCCTCAGTTTGTATGGTCTTAAGTCATAGTACAGACGTGTGGGGCCACTCACTACTATGATAATATTGATGTTATTTTCCTTTTATTGGTAATATTATGGGGTAGCTAAGCTTTGAACCACTGTCATCTCTTACTGGCTGCACATTGAAGATTGAATAATTTCATGATGGAATATGTATATTTCTGTTTGCTTTTGGGTTCATCCTTCTTAAGGTTCTGATGGCTGTGCTGATCATGTCTCACCATCCTGAAAGTATTAAGCTGTCCTCTATCAACCTTTCTAGTTATCTTGCTGGACTATTTATTATGAACTTATGATTGTTATTTTGCTTGTAATATGTGATTGTGCTTGCAGGCCATGCAAAGATGTAGTCAGCCCATACCTTGCGGTACATTTAATAATGATGGTTCAATATTTGCTTATGCGGTATGTCTTATTTAGATGTTTTAAAAAACTGTAGTGACTTTTTATGCAGCTTCTGTTCTAAACCCTGGAGAGTTAAATTTGCTGTTGCTGTAGATCTGTTTAATATTCCTAATTTTGGTTATTCAAGTCTCCCCATTCTTGTTCGTTCATATCAGCAAATGCATGCATAGCACATATCAAATGTGCAAATGTGTAATATGCTGTCATTTATTTATTCCCTGTTAGGTTAATTCATCTGTGAGGAACATTTATACATACCGGTTCATAGTTTCTATGTATATTACAGAATTACAAATTTTTCAAAAGCTTGACTGATGCAAACCACCATGGTCCCATTTTCTTGGTTATCATCTTGATTTTATAATTATTCGTTCTCTCTCTCTCTCTCTCTCTCTCTCAGAGTTTATTATTTTAATAATTGGAGGAGACTAGGTGACAGTAAGATAATATGTTGTTTCCCAGCTGATGCACTTATATTCTGAATTACATTGAATATTTGAATTTAATATTTGAGTGTTCACTGTAAACAATTCAATATCAAATTTTTATTCAGCCAACAGATTATGCATGTTGTTGAAAGTAATGATGACAGATAAAAGTGACAAGAATAGAAAGTTGAAATTGCTGAATTGATAAATTTTAATATTCAAGGACTCAATTGAGAATGATTATATCCTCCAGAAATTGAAATATCAGTTTAGTATGAGAGAAAACAGAGAACATGATTTGAGCTGCTTAAATTACATCCTGCAATTCAGATTAGCTATCTGGGCTAACCTGTCATGCATATGAAATGGAGATTGGAATCGGCTCTGAATCCAGCAAGGCTAGAAATTGCTACTTTTTTTCTTATGAGCTTTCTTCAAAAATTGCAACACAATATGCTTTCTTCAAGAATTATGCGACACTTCCATTAAGCCTACTGATGACTCTGAAATCTTCTGCCTGGCTGTAGGTCTGTTATGATTGGAGCAAGGGCGCAGAAAATCACAATCCAGCAACAGCAAAGACCTGCATTTTCTTGCACTTACCTCAGGTACACTTGCGCTTGTAATCATCCTTTGAAAACTAATTTTTCAATCTGGATAAAACTAAATGAAATGAAGAGATAAATAGTTATTAAAGAATGAAAAAAAACAGAAAGTACGATGCTGGGTTATTCATTCATTTGGTATTTGTTTTAGGAATGAAAAAGGATTAATGATATAGCTGTTCATTGAAATTCTAATATTCTTTTATCACATCATGTTTCCCTGTTTATCAAACACAACATAACTAGAGAAAAAAATTAGAAAAATAAAATGAGTTGCTGCATTCGTTTTACTTTATTCCTCAGTTTATAATAATGATTACAAACGAGATTGACTAGTAGCTTCCTGTATAGATATTTTCTTTCTATTATGTATTCAAATATTCAAATGATCTTGATAGCGTAGAAGTAACCACTTTAAATGTGAACAGGAGTCCGAGGTTAAAGGCAAGCCACGAGCTGGAACTACAGGTAGAAAATGAAGCTTCATGATAGAGGGCTTTGAAAGTGGAACGAAGAGATGGGTACGGTGTTTAAGTCTGAAAGCTAGATTTTTCCTTCCTCTCTGGTACTATCTTTTGGGTCATTGAAAAAAAGGTTCCAAAAAAAAGAAAAAAACAGAAAGATGAAATGAATGTACCTCGTACCTTTGGTCTCAATTTTGAAATTTCTTAGGTCTGCCCATTTTTCTTCTTCCATGCCAGTTTAGCGAGTATGATGATTCAAGGATTACTCTCCTTGTAGCACATGTACAGATTTAAATGATACCTTATTTCTTTGGCATTATATGTCGATGGATGGATAACTGATGGATTTTCTTTTATAAATAGACATGTTGGAGGATTGCCTCTTCATTTGTCCATCGTACATGTAAAAATAGTGGAGTAGAAGAAACTCGAGTTTTAGTTAGTATTGGGGTAACTATAATAGACTCCTCTAAGTTTTTTTGAAACTTCACGGATTTCTTTTCTGCTTTCAAAAAATATGTGGACTTTTATTGAAATTAAAAGTTATATTACATTTTAACCCAGTTATGTGTTTTCATTTGACCTATATCCTTCCTTAACATAAATTCATATGGTTTTCATAACTAAAATATCTTCTTACACATTGTTTTTATGAGGGTACTTTAGTAAAAAAATTGAAATTGGATTAAAGTGTATTTTAAAAATAAAAAAAATTTGTGTAATTTACTCTGAAAAATAAGTAGTGTAGTAGACTAGGTTAATGACCTATAAACTCAAGCATTCAAAGGTGTGCTTATATATCATTTCATGATTGTTTTGTTATAACTTATAGTTATTTTTTATGGACTTAAGTTTACCTGAATTTATCAAAGCTGTATATGCTTGTGATGCAGCAATGCACTTTCGTTAGACAAAAACAATTTACACTTGTTGCCGGTTTGCTACCTCTTGAAGTTGTTTGTGAACATGTGATACATCTTAATAGGCGACTGCTTTTTAAAATATTACATCACTTTTAAGTTCCTTTTTCCTTAAATTTTACCCTTTTAATCAGGAAAGTTAAAGAAAGAAAAATTCTATTAGAAGAGAGATTTGACTGAGAGCCCATTTGATAGGACTGTAGAAACGTGAATAAGAGTAAGAATAGTCTTATCAAGTACAATTAGAGAGTCCAGAGTATGAGATAAGATGAAAGATGAAGGATAAAGACCTAAATATCCCTATTTTTTAAAAAATATATTATAATTAAAAAAATTATTGCCCCCTACATCTCTCTCAACCCTCACACTCCGGTGTCCCTTCATCTACCAAATGCTCACTCCGGCGTCCATTCATCTCTCTCGGATCCTCACTCCGGTGTCCCTTCATTTCTCCCAGACCCTCACTCCGCCAATGACGACGACGGATGACGATGGACGATGACCGGCAAAGATGACACTGAAAAATTTTGAGATTGCAGGTCTCATTATGGCCCACATGATGATTATTCAGAGATGGCCTACGAATACAATATCCTTCACGAGGACTTCTGAATGAAACAGGATATTGAAAGTGTTTGCTTTCTCTGAAAATGATGGTTGAGTACATGTGAAGAAAGGAACCTTCAACGCGACAGACATATGATGTGTATTATATATTCTAAAAAGACGGGTAATTTTTATTGTTTTTAGTCCACTTTTTGGCGTATAATTCCTTGGTCCGTTAATAGGTGACGGGTAAAATAAGAGTATTTAATTTTGCAATAAAGTTTTCTAAATTGCTAATTAATTATTCAAAAAGTTATCACATATAAGCAATGAGGACATTATAGTTGTCAAAATGAGCCAACCCGATTCATCTGAGCTGATCTATCCGAGTTAGTGGGTTAAATGAGTTAGCTCGTTTAACCTACTATAAGGTGGTAGGTTGAAAATCTCAACTCGTCCCACCTGGTGGGTTAAGCGAGCTGACCCGTTTAATCCATCAAAAAATTTTAAAAAAAATAAAATAAAAAATTATAAAAATTTAAATGTGACTTTTTTTAAGCATATGTCTTGTTTAATCAATCAATTTCTATATCAATATAAATAAACAAAAAACATAACTAGATAAAAATCAAGTTTAAACGAATTAAAACAAGTAGAGTAATATAATAATTCAATGATTCATTAATAATAAAAATATGATTATGAATAGAATATTTAAATCTAGCAAATTACAAAATAATAGAGACAACACAACATATACATTATGGTTAATTTTTTTAAATAAAAAAGTGCAACAGGCTAAAGCGCTAGATTGAGTGAGTGAAAAATTAAAAAAAAAAAACAGGCAACCCATTTAACTTGCGAGCTGACTCATTTAATTCGCGGGTTAAATGGACCGAGTTGATAATGAGTTCTCAAAGAAACCCTTTAACCCAACCCACCTCTTAGGTGAGTTAAACAGGCTCGACTCAGTGGGTTGAACCTGTTTTAACGACTCTAGAAGACATGGTGTTAATGTGGGCAAAAATAAACAGTAATTATCATTATTTTTATTTTTATACATAATGAACTATTTCAAGTTCTCAAAATTCGTGTATGTGTGTGCATATATCCTCCTCGATATTATATTATATTATATAACCTACGGTTAAAGACATATTGACTGGTATATATTAATTTAGATTTAACTGTAATGTTGTTATATAGTTCTATTTTAACCAGAGAAAACAAACTATTATATGAAAAACTTAAGTCCTTCTTCATCTAATATAGAGCCAGCTCCATCAATCATGAATGATTTCTTTTACACATATAGTTACTAAAAGTACCTTAGAAGAATAGACATTATACAGTCATCATGTGACATATAAATTTTTAGTGGGACTTACAAAACACTTACATAGTTTCTTTTAAATTACGTTTAAAAATCCCATGGGGTTATATTTGTAAGAATAAAAAATTAATTTATGATAAATATTGAACTAATCAAAATTATATTTTATTTTATTTTGTAAGCTTGATTTATGGCATTCAATGATAAAAATGCATTATGTTTAATGCACTCTGCTAAATTCATTTAACCTAAATTTATTAGTAAAAAGTTAATTTTATATTATTAAAAAAAACTTTCATTTCAATTCAATTGTGGCTAGAGTACTAAACTATTTATTATTTTTCATTTTAATTCAATGAACATGTCACGACCTGAGCTTATAGGCGTGAATGGCACAAGGAATGAAGCATCCTTCATCCTCGTGAACCTATCAAATATCTCACAACAGCAGAATTTTAACAAATATATAGACTCATTGATAAACATCAAAATTCATAACTTTGCATGCAATTATCAAAGATTCAGTTCAATCTTTGTGTAAAAAGTTGGTAGAGTATCCTTTGAAACATAGACTTTCTGAAATTTCTACATCAAAGCTATCTAATGTACAACAGATTAGAGAGTTCCACTCTCCCACACTTAATTATAACACAACCCACAATTATAGTAATATATTAAAACATTCAACTTGTATATAATGGATCAACTAAGTCTAATTACAGAACAAAAAAACCATTGCTTTAGCAACAAGCTAGGATCACCAAAAGAATAAAAACACCACGTTTCGTACTCTATAGGTATGTGTTTTGGATCGGCGCTGGAATCTGGAAAATGTTAAATAATAAGGTGAGTGGAAACTCAGTGAGCAGATAATACTAATAATGCAAGAAAAGAAACAAACTCACAATGATAAGGTTTTCGTTGTTTAAAACCAAATAACTTACAGCCATAAATCAAGAGCGGGGAAAAACCATTGACAGAATATATTGGGAATCCCCTACAGAACCATTCAATGTTTAAATACAAAACTAGCCTAAGGCTAATGAGAACAAATCAGAGCAATTACCCATATCGACCTTAGGCTTTAAACAGAATATGTAGGTAAGGCATTGTACCTAACCATAACTGAATACCAATCGCAGTGTACTACGGCTAACATATACTGCCATTAACTATAGGGTTATTTTTTGGATACATTTCCAATATCTCGAAATATATATAAACATCCATATTCAGAATTTAGAATTTCAAAGTCATACCACTTCAGAGTTTAGATTTCAATATTTCCAATAATTTAAAATACATAATCATAATGCTCATGAACTAACAAATTTTCAAGTCTTATAATACGGAATAAAATTTATAAATTTAGAAGTCTATCCAATATACTAGAGATAACAAACATTTATATTTGAAAATATATACTTTGTAACTAAATTCTGCATAATTAGGATCATCTACTCAATTGAGATGAGTATATCAATCTCTTCCTATCCTTGTTTACAATCCCCTTGCTGACAATTTTCCTAGCCACCTATAACATTAAATAAAATGCTTTTAACCTCTAGTATTCATGAATAATATCAATTATTTAATCCTGTCACTGACCTATTTATCTATTTCTTGTTCATCTTTAACCAATCGCTTCTTCATCCTAATTTAGCCTTTTTACTTCGCACAATTTTAGGAAATCAAATTTTTGGTCTACTTTCCTTAATAATACCCCAAAATACTCATGGCCTTTATTTTATTCAATTTATTCCATATACACTTATTAAAATTTCAACACTTACCATCAACACCAATGTCACTTTAGGGGTTATTCAATTAAATTCCAAAATCTTTCATTCAACTTGCATTAATGTTCATTGTTATCTAATCAAGTCATCTAAGGTTTCCCATTCAAATTCCTTTCTTTTTTTTTTCTATAAAAAATCTGGAAAAAATATGAAAAAGTAGTAATTCAATTTATAATTCAAATTAAAAATTTTTAAAAATTCTAAATCACTTTTTAGATGTATAATGAAGCCCAAAAAATTCAAATTTCATCTCCTTCCAAAATCACACCTAGACCTATAATTTAGAGTTTTTCAATTCGGAAACTAAAACTCACAATTATTAGCAATTTCAAAGGAGAAAGGTATGGAATTCACCTATGATATGTAATCCTAACTCAATTTGAAGCAATCACCCCGAATTGAGCTCAAATTTGCCTCTTTTATGATTGAACAGTACCGCGGATTAGAGTTCTTCAATATGAGGCAAATTGGACCAAATTGATCAATGCAATTAAGGGAGAAATGGCTGAAAATAATGCAAAAACAAAGGCCCTAAGCTAGATTGAAGCAAAATACACTAATTTTTGCAAATTTTGAGCTAAAATTCACATTCTTTGCAATTGCTAGAATTTCGTCCTTTTTTGGCCACCTAGAGGTCGGTGGCAGTGGTTCACGGGTCGGCGATGTAGCTGCGGTTCGGAGGAAGCACCAACGAGAAGGAATGATGTTGGAGGAAGCTTCAACTGGCTGGAAAAATTCCTCACACTAACGATGCAAAAGAGTAGCATTTTTTGGCAATGTGGTTGCCAGTGGGGGTCGCTAGGAGGCTGGTCGACCACTGGTGAGGATGAATAGTGGCCAGAAAAGGTGGAAAATGCATATGGCCAATTTACACAGTGACAAACACTAGAAGGGAAGAAATGCGAAGAAAAATGAGACTCTGATAGGATTATATGATATAATTAAGAAGTTATAATAATGTAAGTGAGGATAATATGATATAATTAGGGCATAATAATAACATAAGTGAAGGGTATTTCACTTGATCAGATTAATGTTTTTCCTACACATACTTGGTTACCATACTCTTTTGAGTTATAAGTGCTAGGAATACACAAAATAAGACTAAAGTACTCACATTGGTTACCATCTCAGATAAAATTTTATTTGCATCTATATTTAGTACTGCTTGGGTTCCTTTTTTATTATCTCATTTTAATATTCCACTATCATCTAAATTTTACCCATTTTCTAAGTGAATTTTTCTCCCTTTCTTCAGCTTATAAAATAATTCAAATTATCTATTATTATTAGTATTAATTTCATAGGGTATTAAATTTCAATTTTTTTTTTCACTATTACATCTTAATTTATAATATTGGTCCTTACTAAGATTCAAGCTCGATATCACTCGAATAAACGTAAGGAATCCTACCGCTAGGCTACTCAAATGACTGTATCAATTTCTAAAACAATTCAAATAATTAAAAATGAATCTTCACATAACAAGAAGCCAATTAGTCTTGAAAGTCTGCACTCCATTCATCATTAATTATTTGTGAACGATGTTCCTTGATTATCATTAATATTTGCCTATGAATGCAATTCATATAACATATCAACTAATTTATTTGTGGTACATTGTAGGGCCTTAGAAAAAATTAATGTGTTATTATAAGCTAATATATTTTAAATTATTTGATTTATTGAAAGTGCAACATTATAAAAGATTTTATTTGAGATACAAAATAACTCTCATTATTGCTCTTTTTGAAGAACTCTTAAATATTATAAATTGATAAAATCACATTTGACTCTACTGTCAACTTTAAACAATCTAAATCCTTGGATAAATCATTCAATATTCATATATCATTTTTTATTGCTTTAATTTTGAACCATGTCAAATTATATTTATAGTTCTTTATTATAAAATTTAAGAGACAGTTAATTAATTAATTCATTAATTTTTCATTCATTCTACAAACTATTCAAACTTTAAAGAATGCATTTAATTAATTTATTAATCTTTTCTTTCACTTCAAAAATTTCTAATTTAAGAGGTAATTAATTAATTCATTGATTAATTACTTTATAATTTTTTTGGTTGATAATGAAAAATTCATTAATTTTTAAAAATTTTCAAACTTTAAAAAATTCTTAATTTATGAGATAATTAATTAATTCATAATTTTCTCTTTGATTATAAAAATTTATACACTTTAAATTGTTCTCGACACATGTATCAAAAACTGAAAAACTATCGCACAAGGAACAAAATATTTAATGAATCAAATTTTTTCATCAATCAATAATAGAACTTTCATGTTTAAAAGGTGGTACGCGTGGAATAATGTTCTATAGTTCTGGCCATGAAGTGGCCACTTGACAAATAGAAAAAAAGGTCAAGATAAATAGTTGAATCACAAGAAAATATTTGTCGTTGTCAATGAAGATCATTAATATGTCCCATAGAAAATCAGAAATTGAACCAAAGAGCCTGAATTTGGAAAAAAAAACGAACAACTAAACCACTTTAGAATAATGTTCCATGTGTCTCATAAGCTACAAGTTTATATGAACATTAGTTAATTGACTAACTATTTAACATCGTTACTTGTAAAACTTGGCCTCCTCCATAACTAGTCCTCGACATTGAAGGCATAATTAATCAGAAGGGTATGAGTAATTAATCATCATTTCGAAGCCAAATTCCAAGATTGATGAGCTGATGAAGAATTCATGCTGTTTTTCAAAAGTAAAATAAATACAGCACTATAACATAAATTTTTTTAAAACAAGATTTTAAGTAAATATTTAAAAAGTTTGCTTAAATATAATAAAAAAATTACTAGAGGCAGAAAATATCTTTCTCATAATTATTACTCTCTATCTTATTATTGCCTATGAATTTCTTGTCAATACCACAATTGCCACAATTATCTCTATCACTATTATTTTAATTATTACCAAATTACCACTATCAAAAGCTGCATGAAATTCATTATGAATTAGGCTATTATTGACACCAGAATGTTGGAGTCTTTGGAAGATTAATGTTAATAAGGTGACTGATTTTCTTTCTTTTTCTGTCTTTGGGATCATTTTGAAATAACTTGTAAAAAATTTTAGAAGCTGCTCTTGGGCTATTATATGTTCAAACACAAACTATAAATTATACACTTAAACATTATTTTTTTAGTATCCTAGTTTTGAATTTTTTTTTATTTCTTTCATAACTAAAATATTTGAATATGATATTTAGATTTGATTGATTATATGCTGATATTAGAAAACTGTTTTCTTCTTTTTTTGGTTCTCATATTTTTTGGTTCTCATAAGCATTTCTCTACCCATTTTGGATGGAAAATTAATATTTTTATGTTGATGGAGCTCAACAAATAAAGTTTTCCCTAACTTGAGTTCAACTATTGTTGTTTTCTTAAAAAGCTAATATTGATATTATTATACCTTATCATACCTTCTACCGACCTTAATAAGTCTGGTCCAAAAAAAAAATTCACACAAAAAAAATTTGATTAGAAAAACCTAATTTATTATAAAGGTTGGCTTTCGACCCTTTTTTTTAATATCTAACCTAAGTTTGAAAAACTCGTCTCAATTTTTGTAATAAAAAAATATTATTTAAAAAAATTTTAATATAATGTGATATCTTGATAAAAAAATAAAAATTAATACCCATTATATAAGAGATTTATGCCAATATAACAACATATTTATATTTACAACTTCTATTATATATAATTTTACATATAATAATAACAATTAGTTATATTATTTATTTCAAATTCTAAGTAACAAATAAACTTGTTCATAACTTTAAAAAGTTCATTTGGCCTAATAGATTGATCCAAAAATATAGATCAAAATCTGAATAAAAAATTTGATTTTAAAAAAGATTCAAACATTTTTCAAGCTTAAATTTAAATTCAATTTTTTAAAATCTGATTCGATATTTGCTCTAACTACAACCAATCAACGTCGAATACAAATTCATTCTAGTATTAAATTCTAGTAAAAAGGTTGGGATATAAATCCTTTACATGTTTAAAATGATATATATATTTAAAATACTTAATAATGGTTAGTGTGTGTAATTAATTAGCCAAAAAATGCACACCGCGAGTATCTTTAATTTCTAAAACTTTAAATATACAACGTCAAATATTAAAAAACCTTATACAAAATGAACGCCATCCTCACATGGCATGCGAGAGTTATAAAAAAAGACTACATTCATCGTCTCAAAATCAAAAAAAAGTTGCATGCAAACTTGGATTTTAATGCAACAAAAAGAATAAAAAGGTCAAATAAAGCAGCTAACTCTACCCTACAACTACAAGTCCACAACAACCTCATTCACAAATCCCAAAGAGATTATTTCCAACATGTCTTTGTGTCTTCATAACTTTTCTCACTCATTTTTTGTTAATTCTCAAGAGAAAAGAAAAATTAAGAAAATGATATTTTATACATTTTTACTTCTCTTTCCTCTTCTTCTACCTTTTTTTCTTTGAAAATTAATTGAAAGTATCTAATTACACAAATAGGAGTGATATATCCATTACCTACTTTAACCAAACTTTTAAGGTCCGTTTAGTTGTTTGAATCAAGACGAGGGAATAAGAGACATTCTTATTCTCATGTTTGATTAACATATTAGGTTCTCATTCCTATTTCATAGGAAACCTGCTCTCCCTTATATAAGAGAGAATTATCTCTCTAACTTAAGTTATAAAATAAGATTTGTCTCATGATAATGAAAATATGTTTGATAAAAGTGTCCTTACTTATAATAATTTTCAAACAAAAATATTCTTGTGATATATTAAAACTCCAATTTGTTATTAAATTATTATTTTTAATTTATTATTATTTTATTAGTAATATTATTAATTATTATTAATTTATTAAATATATATTATTATATTATTAATTAAATAATATTAATATATAATTATGTTATTAAATATTAGTTCCAATATATGTCTGTTTTTTTTTTTTTGGTTTTATAATAAGAAATAATATAATAAAAATATATACTACTTAATTAATTCCTATATGTAATCTATTAATCAAACGAAATAAAAGAAAATATGTCTATTCTTATTCCTTCTTAACCAAATAATATTTTAATATTCTTATTTCTGTTATATCAATTCTAACAATCAAATGTACAATTAAGATTCTTTTATTACACGCTGTGCAATTAGAAAAAAAAGAAAAAAATGTACTAAAATCTCACTTGCATAGATATTACCCTTATTTTTTTGTTCTCTTTTCCATTAGTTCCACATTGTATAATTATTGTATATACAATATTAGAGTTATTAATTATTAAAGTATGTGGCTGGCTATAATTTACATTCCATCGTTTGTCTCTCCTACTATATAGCTGGTCGCTAAAACATTTTTGGGAACATCACATTCTAATTAAGTCAAATTACGACCCCAAGTTATTGCTAATCATAGTTATATTATAGCTAAATTACTACCCTAGCTATCACCTATCCACAATCTAGAGGTGACTCAATATTTAGCAACTCATGTTAAGATCACTTGTATTAATACAAAATATACAAAATTTATATGCTATATAAAGTTAAATCAAGATCTAATTATTCACATTTTTTACACACAGATTAAATCAAAATAAATACAAAAATTGTGACTTGATCAAATGATTCATATTTTTAATGCAAATTTTATATTATTGTAGAAAATTTACTCTCATTAGTTTAGATTGATCTAAATTGCTTGTAATCGAAAATTTTGAATTATTATTTAAAAATTTATATTATACTAATTATAAATTCGTACTTTGAAGTTAAAAGTCAAAATCAATTATTTTATAAATATTCAATCTAACGACTATACGTAATTTAATATTTTAATCTAATCATCCAAAATTATTTAATTTTGTGTGGGGCATTTGGAAAATGAAAGAGAGCGCAGCAAAAGGCGCTTATATAAGTTTGGACTTTGCTAGTTGTCTTCAATTCTCATTCTCTCAAGTCTCAACAAGAAGACGCTCCACAAAAACGCGTTTCTGTTTGAGCTTGGAATCTCCATCTCCGAAACGTATTCTGGTTGGACCCGCCATGGCCAGACCCCAACAACGCTATCGTGGTGTACGACAGAGGCACTGGGGCTCTTGGGTCTCCGAAATTCGCCACCCTCTCTTGTAACGTTTCGCTATCCCTCTTCGAAACGTTTCTTTTCTCAGTATTTTTAAAATAATTTTTTTTTGGTTCTTAAAAGATTATTATTATTTCTTTAATTTAGTCTCCTAAAATGTAATTTTTTAAAATAATTTTTATCACTTTAAAAAAATAAGTTGAGAAGTAATATCGTACATGACATTACAACTATTGAGCGATAAAAATGATAAAGGAAAAAAATATGTTAAAATGTTACATTCTTTATGACTCAATTGAGAAGTAAAGAATTTTTATGGATTAAAAAATAATACTTGATTTATTTTATCATAATTTATAATTACATAATTGAGCATTTATAACCACACGCGTTTCTGGAGTTGACGAAACGTTTCTTTCGGAATGCAGGAAAACCAGGATATGGCTAGGGACATACGAAACGGCAGAAGATGCAGCAAGAGCATACGACGAAGCAGCAAGGCTTATATGTGGCCCAAAAGCAAGAACCAACTTCCCCTTCAATCCCACTCACCCTCACTCTTCTTCTTCTTCTTCTTCTTCCTCCAGCCTTCTCTCTCCAGCTTTAACAGCCAAGCTTCACAAGTGTCACATGGCGTCCCTTGCTCTTCAAATGAAGAAACCATCCCAGAAACTGCCTCAACAACAACCACAGACCTCCGTTGTCCCACTTTCCTCTGACAATGCCGTTGCCAGCGCGAGCTCAGAGACAGGTTTCCGGTGGCCGGAACATAGACACGAGGAGGAGGAGCAGCAGCAGCAGAAGTTTCAGACAGCGCTTGAAGATGATCACATTGAGCAGATGATTCAGGAGCTGCTTCATTATGGCTCAATTGAGCTTTGCAGCTCTCTTGGCTCTCCTTAGTCTCTAGAGTAGATTCTAATCCCACCTTTCAGTCCAAAAAATAAAAAAATCCCAGAGATCATTAAGATTTTCCTGTTTTTTTCAAAATTAATAACAAGTATAGATTACTTTAACATTATTAATTATTGTCAAATTTATAGCATCTACGTATGCTACTTCAGTAAAAGGGAAAGCATACGTCTCCTATGAGTAAAATATTTATTATTCTTTATTTATTATAAAATTATCATTTTGATCCCTTATCTATATTAAAATGTTTAAAATGATTATCTTTTCATTAAAAAATATCACACTTAATCTTTTAAATTTTAAAAAAATATTTAAAATTTAAAATTTAATAGAGAGATTAAATTTGATATTTTTATAAAAAGTGAGACTACATGTGAGATTTTTTAATAAATAAAAAATTATTTTAAGCATTTTAATCGGTAAAGAATTAAAATAAAAATTTTGTAATAAATAATAGATGTATTTTTCTTATTTAAATACTCAGCATATATCCAATAATATGAATTCTAACCCTCACCAATATTGTTAGTGGGATTTTTATATCGAATCATCATTAATTTTAATCACTTTACCAGTTAGTTGCCAAGCATGTGGAGGCATAATGTAGTCAATCATATAAAAATCAATTATATATGTGTGTGTGTACGAATGATTTATAACGAGTAACTAGATATATAGGAGGAATCAAGATCCTTTAAATTAAATATAAAAAATATTATTTTCCCTTTTGTATATTATGGAGAGAAAAAGTGTGAATGAAGAAAGAAGTATAAAAGAATCTCATAAGCTTATAAGCTCTTTACCTCATGCATACTTTCACTTTTTATATCACACTTCCTCAAAACATGCAGGAAAAGATATATAATAAATAATATCCATTTTAAAACTAAGTGTTGCCTAACAATTTTCAAAAGTTCAGATGGGAAGAGGGGACCATGTGTCGATACTTTTGATATGATATATCCTTAGCTTTTAATTGTTTATGCATGTACTTATCATCTTTATTAGATAAAGGAGCTTTGGATTATGTGGCAAGAAAGACAATAAATCAGGGAAAGAAATTGGGTTAATCACGTAATTAAGTATTCAAGTTCATAAAACATTTTTGTGTCGAATCAATTGTGAAAATATTCATAAAATAAATCAAGTTAATTATGATGTGTAAATATGTTAGAATAGATTTTAATGCTTAAGGGGCTTTGAATTATATATTTCAAGAAAGACAATAAAGTAGAGAAATGTAAGAACATGGGCTAATTAATTATACAAGTTTTAATAAGCATTTGTTACAAAAACATGGAGAAACACTATTAAAATAATTGTTCTTTTAATCTTTTATGTATCAAAAAATTATTATTTTGATTTTTCACTTATTGAAATATTTAAAATGATTTTTCATTTATTGAAAAATATCATACTTGATCTCTTATTTTTCAAAAAATTATTATATTAAATCTTTATACAAAATTTTAAACCATAAAACTAAAGGAGTAAAGTTGGTATATTTTTGAAATGAGAGAAACTAACTATGATACTTGTCAATAGATAAAGAATTATTTTAGACATTCTATAGATAAAATATCAAAAAAGGTATTTTGCTCTATGAATATATTATTAAAAAAATTTTATTAAAAATTATATCAAACTGTATTATGTATTTATTTTTATAAGTGGAGTGTATCTAAATTTCGTCACTACTAATTAGCACAACATTATTACAAAGCCATCATTCAAATTTGGCAATAGTAGGCGCCAGATTCATCACTAAAAAGAGAGAAGGAATGTTCACACTCATGACTTGCTGAAGCAGCATGTTACTTCTTTTTCAAGTTGATAACAGACCACGCCACCTTTTCCATATTCACTTTGATTTCAACTATATTACTCCACCTTCGATCCTTTTGTCAACTTTTGACCTTCTCGTTCATTTTTTCTCACTATTCACATCACACACAACATAACTTGCTTTTGTGAAGTTTATCACTATTTTTTTAATATATATATATATATATATGGTCTCTCATTTTCACCATTAGATACTAAATTAATCTCTCAAAAAATTCATAATTGATGTAGATCAAACATAATTAACTATAAAGAAAGATGTAAATATGCCAAAAATACATTAATATTCATTTAACAATAGACATATTTAAATGTGTATTTGTAATTAAACATAAGATATAAGATATATAAAATGTGTTTGCTTTGGTTAGCAAAACTTTAATTATTAAATGAGGTTGGTCTTCCATGCTTATCATAAAGACCTTGTTTGGTTCCAACATGAGGACCCACATGTTCCTTTGGCATGGCAATGATAATCATCCCAAAGTGTTAATATATAATGACACTGTCATAGAAAATTCATAAAGAGTGTCAAACATTGTAGCTAGTGATCATATATTAATCTTAAAGTTCACATTTCCACCTATATATGATAAAATATCTGGTTTTGTCAAATCACATATTGATAAAACACCAAAACATAAGTGAGCTCCTTTTGCATGTGGAGAAATAATCATTGTAATTTCCATACTAATCATTTTGTACTACTACTATATATGTTGATTTAGACTTGTTTTTATGTTTTTATATTTATATTGATGAAAAGATGGGAAGGACAAAAAATTCCCCTATTATAATCTCATGCTTAAATTATTATGCATATATCTGGTAATTGATTTTGTCCCCCATAAACCATTTAAAAGCACAATTTTGAAAAGCCTAATGACATGACTATGAAAACAATATATTCATAGTAGTGAAATATCAAACAAAAAAGATACTACAAAGCAATGCCAAATATATATCTAGCCCTTTGGTTTGGCCTGAATCATCTAAGTAATATAAGGAGGAATTTTAGTTAGTTGAACATCTCTGACTATTGATTGAACTCAAAAGAGTACAATTAATATTTTAGTATTACAAGAAAATTGTACAATTGGGTGCATGCATCAAATCTAATATTTTCTTAGTAATTAATAGGAATAATTATAATTAAAAACCGAAAATTTGAAATATTTATTATAAAGGATCTCAAACTTTGAATTCAATTTAAAAGACTAGGAACTATTTTTTTTTTCACTCCAAAAGATCCTATACATTTTGGGAGTATGAGAACACATAATGAATAAGTCCAAGGATATTAGAGTCTCAGAGTCTTAAGATAGAGTATTTCTGAATTTTAAAAAAGATTATCTTTAAGCCTTTTTAAATAATTTAAACAGTTCTAGTATACTTACATGCTTAAATTGAAAAACTTGATAATTAAAATATAATAAAACTAGCATGGAAGTTTTTTCCTTATGATTTTCAGGTAACTAAAAGGAACTTAAAAACGGAAAATTTACATAAAGATACATATATAGTTATTGTCAGATTCTCTAAAAACAAAAAAGCTAAAATTTAATAAGTTTCTTCTTATCATATTTTTCGCAGAAAAAACACCATGTAGCAAATACTTAACAATGGCTACAAATTTTTCTCCATTTGGACCAGTTATAGTACACTTACATGTTTTAAATTTTTTATGAACAATATAAAATACTTGTTAAAGCTTCCAAATTGTAATTTGTATTGAAAATGAAAAGACAAAATGGTGGCCATATGACTGGGGTCAAGGTGAAGACCACGAGCCTCGCTCCTTCGCAATAAAATAAATAAATAAAATAATTAAATTTCCATTTTAGGAAGGAAGAGAAGCTAGTTTGTTAATAATAGAATGGCAAAGTGAGGCATGGTGAAGAAGAACGAGTGGGAATGAGTGATTATAGAGACCAACTCACAAGCTATAAAGACCCCATCCTCAGCTTCCCACATGCATTAACCAAAATTCAAACATCTCCCTCTCGCTTTTTAGATTCATTAAGCCTTCAGATTGAATAACTTACACACACTCACATTCTCTGTAACATCTAATGTCAGGCCTCGAAGAGATCAAGAAGGAACATGTCGACCTCGTATGTCTTCAATTCATATTCCTTTCCATTCTCATTCTTTGTATTTCTGCAACAAAATTGTTCTTCTCTTCTACACGTAGAAATGAATATAGAAATCCCTTATAGAATTATCTTCAAAATTTAGTTTCTTATAGCTTAAATTTTTCCTTTGATTTAGTTTCTGTATATCTCAATTTAATTTTTTAAAAATAAAATCATAATCAATAATGTCCTTAAAAAGTTTGTTACTTTATAAAACTGATAAAGATTCTATTTTTGGAGGATTAAATTAAAAAAATATTTCATTTTTGAAGACCTAAAGCACACGATGTAACTCGAAGAAGAAATTTGTTCCCCCAATTCTGTATCTCACCTCTTCTTCCTTCTAGTTTGAATCCTCTCAGTTCTCGCTTTTACTAAAACATATAGTTAATTTTAAAGAAACATAAAGACAAAATATGTGAGTCTTGTATTTTTTGTATCTATCTCTCTTAAAATAAACTATAGAAATTGAGAGAATACAAACAATTATTCCTTCTTCTTTTTCTTTCTTGTAAAATGCTTGAGGATGTGATTATAATTTGATGCGTGCCTTACAGGAAAGAATACCAATAGAGGAAGTGTTCCGAGAACTGAACTGTACAAAAGAAGGTTTGTCAAATGAGGAAGCCCAACTGAGACTGAACGTTTTTGGGCCCAACAAGCTTGAAGAAAAGAAGGCAATTCTCTTACTGTTTACTGCATATTTTAGAACATGTTCTTGCCATAGCTTCATTCTTTTTTTATATCCCAGAAAAAAAAAAAGAACTCTAACACTTTTTGGGTAACAATTTTGAACAGGAAAGCAAGTTGCTCAAATTCTTGGGCTTTATGTGGAATCCTCTTTCCTGGGTCATGGAAGCCGCCGCTATCATGGCCATTGCTTTGGCTAATGGAGGGGTAACAACTCTTTGTCCTCTTCAAGAAAAAAAAAAAAAAATCTTACTGAAATCAGACTTGATCGTAGGTTGAATTTTATTTTTTTCATGAAAAAAACTACTCTTTCAGAAAAGTTCAACCTACCATCAAGTTTACTACGGATATGTGTTTAATCATTTTAACTTCACATTTAATATCATTGATTTCTTTTTATTTTTCATACAAGCAAAAAGGAAAAGAAATTACACTGTACCTGTTTGATTTCCCTTGTTATGTCTCATTCTCCCTAATATTGTCTTTGAAACATACGTACAGGGCGAGCCACCAGATTGGCAAGATTTCGTGGGAATTGTGGTATTGCTCATTATAAACTCCACAATTAGTTTCATTGAAGAAAACAATGCAGGCAATGCTGCTGCAGCACTTATGGCAGGCCTTGCTTTGAAAACCAAGGTTTTTAGAACATTCTCCCAAAACCCATGTTCTTTCTTACTTACTTACCTATACACAGTCCTCAATAAATGGTTTTGAATCTTCATTGTTCAGGTTTTAAGGGATGGAAAGTGGACTGAGCAGGAGGCTGCAGTATTGGTACCAGGAGACATAATTAGCATCAAACTTGGAGACATAATTCCTGCAGATGCTCGTCTCTTAGAAGGAGACCCCCTCAAGATTGACCAGTCTGCACTTACTGGTGAGTCTTTGCCTGTTACAAAGAACCCATATGATGAAATCTTCTCTGGGTCCACTGTAAAGCAAGGAGAGATCGAAGCTGTTGTAATCGCTACTGGGGTACACACCTTCTTTGGTAAAGCTGCTCACTTGGTAGATAGCACCAACCAAGTTGGCCACTTCCAAAAGGTACGTACCACTTCACGTTTCTTTCTTTTTAGATTTTGCTCTTTTGAAAACAGTGTTATGAATTGGGATTTTTGCTGCTTCTTTTTCTGTGGTCAGGTGTTGACGGCCATTGGTAACTTCTGCATATGCACAATAGCTATTGGGATGATTGTAGAGATTGTTGTGATGTACCCAATACAACGCAGAAAATATAGGAGTGGGATTGACAACCTCTTGGTGCTTCTAATCGGAGGGATTCCCATTGCCATGCCGACAGTGTTATCAGTGACAATGGCTATTGGTTCTCATAGGTTGTCTGAGCAAGGTGCTATCACAAAGAGGATGACTGCTATTGAAGAGATGGCTGGGATGGATGTTCTGTGCAGTGACAAGACTGGCACTTTAACGCTAAACAAGCTCACAGTCGACAAGAACTTGATTGAGGTAATCAATCAAACATATTACAAACAAAAATAAGCAATATAGTATGATTCGTTATTCATGTATGTTATTTGTCCATGTGCAGATTTTTGTAAAAGATGTTGACAGGGACACTTTAATCTTGCTCGGAGCTAGAGCCTCAAGGGTAGAGAATCAGGATGCCATTGATGCTTGCATTGTTGGAATGCTGGGTGACCCAAAGGAGGTATGCTTGGAAACTGTATCCCATGTAGTATTGCAGAGATTCAGTATGAATGCTATTCAGATATTGTTAAAGTAATTATTTTCTCCTACTTTTTGCAGGCCAGAGATGGCATCACAGAGGTGCATTTCCTTCCCTTTAATCCAGTGGACAAGCGTACCGCCATAACATACATTGACTCAGCAGGCAATTGGCACAGAGTAAGCAAAGGAGCACCAGAGCAGGTAAATAGATAAACACCTTTGAGTGCAAAAGAATGATGATATTGTTTGTGTCTTGCTTCCTTACATAGCCTTTATTGAAATCCTTACCAGATTGTAGATCTTTGTAATCTCCGAGAAGAAGTAAAGAACAAAGTTCATTCCATTATTGATAAGTTCGCTGATCGTGGTCTCCGTTCCCTTGCTGTTGGTAGACAAGTGAGTTATGCTTCTTCTTCTTCTTCGTCTTCCTTTTTCCAATTTATTGAGTCAGTTATTGAAGTTATTATTTGTCACTTTACAGGAAGTGCCTGAAAAGAGCAAGGAGAGTGCAGGAGGACCATGGCAGTTTGTGGGTCTCTTACCTCTTTTTGATCCTCCCAGACATGACAGTGCAGAGACCATTCGACGTGCTCTTCATCTCGGAGTCAACGTGAAGATGATCACTGGTGATCAGCTTGCTATTGGCAAAGAGACTGGCCGTAGGCTGGGCATGGGAAGCAACATGTATCCTTCTTCCTCCCTCCTTGGTGAGCACAAGGATGAGTCCATTGCTGCACTTCCAATTGATGAACTCATTGAGAAGGCTGATGGCTTCGCCGGCGTCTTTCCTGGTAAATATATACATACATACATATGAATTTGATCTCAAAATTCATAGCCATTAGGCTCTCATTGTTAGACAATTGCTATGCGGCTAACAATATGATTTATGATATTTATGTGATGGGAAAGTGTTTGTCAAGTACTGACCAATATCATGTGCAGAGCACAAGTATGAGATAGTGAAGAGACTGCAAGATAGGAAGCACATATGTGGGATGACTGGAGATGGTGTGAATGATGCTCCTGCACTGAAAAAGGCAGATATTGGGATTGCAGTGGCTGATGCAACCGATGCAGCTCGAAGTGCTTCTGACATAGTCTTGACAGAGCCTGGTTTGAGTGTGATTGTGAGTGCAGTGCTTACAAGTAGAGCCATTTTCCAAAGAATGAAGAACTACACCATCTATGCAGTTTCCATAACAATCCGAATTGTGTTGGGCTTTCTGCTGCTTGCTCTTATCTGGAAATTTGATTTCTCACCGTTCATGGTTCTGGTCATCGCCATACTAAATGATGGGACCATCATGACCATCTCAAAGGACAGAGTGAAGCCATCTCCTAGTCCAGATTCCTGGAAGCTCAATGAGATTTTCGCCACCGGCGTAGTCCTCGGAGCCTACCTAGCTGTCATGACCGTTGTCTTCTTCTGGGCAGCTTATTCATCTGATTTTTTCACAGTAAGTATATAAAGCTAGAGACTAACACCAACAACATGTTGGACATGCATGTCTGAAAATAAATGTGTCTTGTCTTGTCCCTACTTCGTAATCCATTTCAAGCTTAACCATAAGCACCAAAATATCTGCAGGAAAAATTTGGGGTGAAATCTATCAGAGACAACCAACAAGCACTAACAGCAGCTGTCTACCTTCAAGTGAGTATTGTGAGTCAGGCTCTCATCTTTGTGACTCGATCAAGGAGCTGGTCTTTCATTGAACGCCCTGGTATCTTACTGGTTGTAGCCTTCCTCATTGCACAGTTGGTAAGTGTGTATGCAACAATCATAATAATAATAAAATAATAAAAAAGCTTTAGGAATTTACTGACTAATCAGTGTTATTTTTTGATGAATGATGCAGATTGCCACCATAATAGCAGTGTATGCAAACTGGGGATTTGCAAGGATGGAAGGAATTGGGTGGGGCTGGGCAGGTGTAATATGGCTATACAGCATCGTCTTCTACATTCCTTTGGATATTCTAAAATTCATCACCAGATATGCATTGAGTGGGAAGGCATGGAATAATATTACTGAGACCAGGGTAAAGCTACTTACCTTCAACTAGCTCCCTGCAAAATCAAATCTGCACATATTCCTCTAACATGTTTCTGGGTGCTTCTTGTTGCAGACTGCTTTCACAACAAAGAAGGATTATGGAAAAGGAGAACGAGAAGCACAGTGGGCCACAGCTCAACGCACACTCCATGGACTCAATCCTCCTCAAACAGATCAAGTCACAGGTGAGAAAAGCACCTATGGTGAATTGACTGAACTCGCAGAACAGGCCAGGAAGCGTGCTGAAGTTGCAAGGTAATGTTCTTGCTTCTTAGACTAGGCTTCATCATGCTCCATTTGAAGGAAAACGAAGAAAAAATTATACTCCTCTCTCGCATGAATCATAGATATTATCTATTTTAAGGGCTTATATGCAATATATTATATATGTGTAACTTGGGGTGTTATTTGTAATATTACAGGTTGAGGGAGCTTCATACGCTGAAGGGGCACGTAGAGTCGGTAGTGAAACTGAAGGGGCTTGACATTGAGACAATTCAGCAGCACTACACTGTTTAAGGTGGTTTTGGAAGATCATAGATTTAGACGTACGAGATAATAAAGAGCTGAACGTAGGATTATCTTCTATGGCATTTGCTTTTACGCAGAAGCATGCATGCATGCATGGTCTTCTCTTCAAAACCTTTGAGATTGTGCAAGAAACGAACAATCCAAGGTTGGCGTTGAAGAGACCCAATAATTTTGCCCATGTTACAATAAACATTTTTATTTGATTTATTGTGATCCCCATGTTGTAATCTGTTATTAAATCAATAAATTCATTGCGGTTTTGTTTTTAGATTCACATTTTCGTATTGTGTTTATTTATGTATTAGAAAATGATTGGCGTCTTGTTGTTTCAAATATTTAAATAATGACATTCGATTTTGCTTATTAAATAGAAAAATGTTAATTAGTTAATATAATCTTTCTTTAAATCTCATGAAGCGACTATTTATAGCATACATGCCTAATTTTATTACTCAGGACGAAGTAGGCCCCAACATCTTTTAAATATTAAGAAGACTTTTCAATAAATTATGGAAAGAATTCAGATATAATCTTAAACATTTGTTGTCAATTACATTTTTGTTTTATAAAAGTACATTAAGTAGATTTTTTATAATATAATTATATAATTTGGGTTTTTGAAGACAATAATTACTCTACAGATTATTTTTCATCAAAAGAATTCAATAGCATCTCGCCATTAAAAAAATTTAATAAAAAAATCTTAAAAAATTATATCAAAGCTTTTGTCCTAATAAAATACATACTATTGCTACAAAAAAAATATATTACAAAAATAATAATATTACAAATACACACAATTTCGAAAGTCAAGCATAATAATTAATGTCATCTTTGCTATATTTACAATTTTGAATACAACAATTTATTTAATTATAATATTATTAACATAAAAAATAATAATATTACAATTATATCTCTATATTATAATTAATTGTACTGATATATTTAAAATTATAAATATATAAAAAAATTTTACTTTAACCATTTTATCTAAATATATTCTTGTGGTACCACACCGAATTGTGCAATAAATATTAAAAAGAAAAAGCAACACTTGCATGAGACCCACGCTTTTATTTCCCTATCTCATACGGCAGATATAACATACAATTATTGCAAACAACCACATTAATAGTTTTGTTGAATGATAATGTCGTTAATTCTTTATTTTTTAATTATATGGCTTTTTAGGACTTAAATTTCGTTGTTTGCTTTATATGCTCACCAAGGAAAATTTATTAGTACTACAACGTTTATTTGTTAATCACATTATATAATATCTTATGTGATAAGTATGTAATTTAATCTAAATGATGAGTAAGTCGGATGTTAAGTTGTTAATATGAGTTTTTTAATACTAAGATATTTATATATTATTTTTTAATATAATTTTTGTTATTGGTCGAAGCCATAAAATCTAATTTTATTTAGTTGGATCCCAAATTTTAGGTTAAAAATTTATCAATATATAAATACAGTAATTCTGAATTTTTAAGTAATACCACTATTTCACTAACCTTTAGTTAAATTACATCAAAGACTTTTTTTTAAAATATTATTTGATTTTCTACCATATGACATGTAAAAATATTTCTGTAAGTAAAATTATCTTTTTACACGATATGCATCCTTTAAAAATATGAAATTATTTTTAAGAATAAAATAACAATCTTATAATAAAATTTGAGTTCATCTTAACTTTTTTTTTTAATTTCATAAATAATAGGATGTGAATTGGACGATAAGTTTTTTTCTCTTTTGCAACAGGCATAAAATGTTAGGAAAATTATTATGTTTTTAAATAAAACAACCAATTATAGTTTAGTTTAACTATTAATTAGATAAAAGCAAGTCACGTGAAGACAAAATATGATGGGACAAAATATAAATAGGCCAAATTACAGGGGTTATTTGGTAATTCCGCAAAGATTTATGTGGGCACTCGTGAATTCTTGTTTAACCAACTATAACTTCCATGTTTAGCTTCTTGTAAAACGAAACAAGGGGTTGAGAGGGAGAATCTGTAATACTCTCTTCTAGATCTGTGTGCGTGTGTGTTTGTTAAAGACACAGAGAGAAGGGACGAAGACTCGAAGATGGAGAAGAAATACTCGAACCCAGATAATTTTGTTATTAATCTAAAACAGCTTCCCCCAATAGATCCATGCAGAATCACGAACTCCTCCTTCAACGTAATCCTGTGTTTCTCTCATTCGTGTTTGTAATTTTTGTTTACTGAATATCGTCTTTCTTTATCTCAATTGCGCATGTAAAAATTTCCATTCTTTTATATGTTGAAACTATTTGATTTTCCAGAGCAAGTTGAGCCAATCTAGCTCCAGAGCTGCTTCTAAAGTCGTAAAGCCAAGACTTAATCGAGGAATGAAAATGGTTAAATCAGATGAAGCACTCAGAAAATCAAATTCTTCCTCAACCCCTGGGAGCACAACCACTCAAACTGACTCTGTAGATGATGGTACAGAACTGGCTCCTGAGAATACCATGCACTTAAATTATGGGTTTCTATATGCTTTTGCTCTTCTTGTACACCCCTGTCGTCCTCTATCGGACTATTATCCTTTTTTTTTTTCAAATTTTATTTCAATCTGCATATAAATTGAAATGTTGTTACTGATTTCGTTGAGTATTTCTACTGGGGGAAGAAAGTCAAAGATATCCATCTCTGCTGTAGTTTTTTTGAGAAAAGTGAAAGCATGGACCTTGTTAATGCCCTAGGACCCCATAAAACAACTTTATAATTAAAAATACCGACCGGTCCATTTTTCATTTTTTTGGTTCTCCCTGAATCTTTCTCGGTTTCTCCTTTCGCAAGGTCGGACTGGTAAAGAGTATATACTTTGCAAAATGTTCAACAGCATAGATATGAGTACTTTTTTCTAAATTGTGTTTTGATTTTGGCTTTGATGTGGTGGGGGAGGAGAGATTAGTTCCTTTCACCTATGCTTTTTTCTTTTTTCCAATCCTTCCTCTATATGGAGAACTGTTCACACTTTAATTAAAATATTCAAGCATCGTAAGACACTCCTTCTGTGGATTTAGGTATGAAGCAAGGTTCTGCTAGGTCAAATTTGTATGAGATCTGTGCTGCGCGCCATTGGAAGCCCCCTATGTTTGAATGCTGCAAAGAGGAAGGCCCGAGTCATCAAAGGAAGTATGTTCAACAGCTTCTGCTACTTGCTATTTTGTTTCAGCACATAAACTTAAATGTAATTAATTGTACATTTCAGTGTTTAATTGTTTCTTATCCTATCAGGAACAGCTGATCTATAGTATCCTTCTCACGATGAAAATCCTGGAAGTCAATACAAGCCCCTTTTTGCACATTGGCTTCTGAAAGTTAGATAAACGTGAATGGAACCAACCAGACTAATACCAATTAACTACAAACATTGTGTAGAAACTCTAATTGTGGCACTGAAGTTGGGTCTACTGGTGGGGAGAGCTTTTCAAAAATATACTTTATCCAAAGCTATACAATATGGAGGCATGTTAAATAAGTGCCAGTTTATAGGAAGAATTCTCACCTGTACTTTTGTAATCAACTTTGGCCCCGTTTGGTGTCCCTTGTAAGAGTGGATAGGATAATATAAGCTAATACAATCCACGTTTATAGTGTTTGATGTGCACAAAATATTGTGTAAGCTTATATGATTAGGACTTCTATACGGTTATGACAGTATAACACAATTTATTTTGGAGCGGAGGCATAAGGTATGATAAGTAATCATGTACAATTATTTTAATAACAAAAATTTTTGTTATCCCTATGTGCTAATTTTTGTTATAGCACCACCACACACCCCCATAGCCACAGTCGCTGCTGCCACCACCACCATTATCACTACCTCTGCTTTGCCATTGCCATCATTTCTGCCTCAACCATTACTCTAAGTATCACCACCACCACCATTATAGCCATTACTGTAGCTATTACCACCACTATAACTACTGTCGTCACCACCACCATTACAGCCATTGCCATCACTACCTTTATGATTGTACCAATTTTCATTATATAATCAAACACATATCATGGTATAATCCCAAATATAATACGTTAATGTAGCAAACACATGATGGTATAAAACGCTTATGCATACTTATACTATCAAGTCTTATAGAGCACACCAAACAGAGCCTAAATATAAACAACTAAGGATAAAGGTGTAGAAAATCTTGTGAATTGTAAGACTATGCAGATAAAAAGCCTGACAGGTACTTGACCCCTCTGCTTTTTTTTTTTTTTTGAATTTGTGGGTGAAAATTTAATTCAGAGGAATTGCTCAATATTGAGAAAAAACAATACAAGTGATCTATATGATATTGAATGATTGGATACTCATGATGTACTTTGCTTTGCTAGCTCTCTTTTCTCACTCACAATGAAACTAGGTGATGTGCAGTATTAAAATATATTTTTGCTATTCTCAGAGAATAATTGATGATTTTCACAGATTCACCTTCAAGGTTATTATTGAGTTAGAAGCAGCATCAAAAACCACTATAGAGTGCTTTGGTTCCCCTCATCAAAAAAAGAAAACAGCAGCAGACCACGCAGCTGAGGGAGCATTGTGGTACTTAAAGCATCAAGGTCGCGTTAGGAAGAAAAATTAAAAGATGGGATAATAGACAATGAATATCATCATGAGCCGCAGCTTCCACGACCACCAAATTATTTCATTCTTCAGTGATGCTCACTAGACTTGGTTGCCAATGTACAGAAGACCATAATCTCCTAGGAGAGCCTCCAGTACCATTTCTTGTCAAATCTTGTGTCCTCTCCCTGGTTAGTGTGTTGGTATCACAAAACTCAGTGTTGCTTGATGATGTTCTTGTTTCTTTTGGCAAATTATCTAGATTTTCTTTCATCCTGACTCTAGTGAACAAGCAAGGAAAGCAATTAGAAACTGAAAAATGATCATTCTTATTATCCATAGTATCTAGATTCACTTCTCTTGTATCCATTCTGAGATCTGATCTCTCTCTTTTATTTCTTGCATGTTTGTTGCAATCATGTGGTTGCTTTGGAATTTTATTCCCAAAGATACAGCAAGTAGAGATCATACCATCATCTTCCTCATTGCTGAATTGGATGTTCCTAATTTCATGAAGAGTAGAAGGAGAACGCCTTGGCGAAAGCCTTTGAAGCTTTCTTATGGTGCTTAATGGTACTACATAGTACTTCTGGCCGAGCATGAGCATGGTGTCTGGTGCAACAATCGCCCATGGCTGTTGAAACACATGTGGATAAGCAACACAGCATCTTGGGTTACGACACATAATCTCAGCTGCAAGCACAGGCCTATCATGGAGCTCAGCATGACCCCCAGGATGAACAATCCGAAGGAACAGCGTTTTCGAACTATTGGTACAGATCCAGCATGGAATTGACATGGTTTCTTTGTATTTTGGGGAGGGACGGCAAGAGAACAATCAGTTTAACCTCTTCAGGACGATTTAAGTATAAACAACTCAATAAGACCAACCCCAAAAATACAAGATACATGGTTTACTCTGTCATTAAATGTATGAAACTCCTCTTTCTTGGCTGTTACTGATTATATAAATTGATAACATCAATTCCAAAAAAACTTTGTCCCAATAAGGCATATTAAATTGTATGATGCAATTGTCTTTTATGTAAATGCTCTTGTATAAATTTGTCTTCTAATGCTGAGGGTTTTTTCTTTTTAATCTATTTTGTTCCTGTCAATGAAGTTTCAAGCAGGTTTCCCTAGCTCCTTCATGCATGGATAAACAGTTGACTTGCTAAACCTCATCGTTGACACATATTTTGGTTTAGCCTAAAGTTGAATTTGATCCTGCATTTGTGTAAATGATAATATATAATGAGAAGCTCACTACAGCCACTGGATTATGATGAATTTCTTGTGCTCAAAGGTTGATGGATATGTCAGTGTTTTTGTCTGAAAAAAAAAATCACATGTACTCCGCAGGAAATATACCTGTTCTTATGTGAATTACTTGAATGTTTCAATGATAGGCATCGATCAAAAACTCTTGCAAACTACATAATTTTGGCTGTTTGTTTCAATGAGCAGGTTTGCATGGTGTGAGTATAAATGGTATTGGCAGAACTACTAGTAAGCCATTGTTGTAAGAAACTAAAATTCCATGGTGTCGATAATTACAAAGAACATGATATTCTTACAAAGACTGCTGAAAAAAATTCTGTCTTCTGTGTGTACTCTCCGGGGAATCCAATCCTAAATTAGAATATCCAAGCTTGTTTATGGGAGTCAACATCCTAATAGTGATTCTCGAGAAAATCATACTTGAAGAAATTAAGGGATGGGAAGTCTTAAGGTCTTGCGTGTTGTAGCACTTTCTTGCTGTTTCCCATGTGTTACTTGCAGATAAATTTCTCATTTCATCGTTGGTTTCAACTTTCAACGTTAACATCACTTCTAAATCTCTTTATTTCTTTGTGATTCCATTGTGACTAAAGGATGGGTCGTTCATATATTTGGCAATTAGCAGATGTCTAAGGTAAAAACTATACCAAAAGCATCCACAGATAGTCAGAATTTATGATATTTTATATTGAAAATTGAAATGCAAAGTTTGACAATCAAGATATATTTTACAAAAAAACATTTTACAACCAAACTATTACATAATTACAACTTTAATACTTCCAGTTCAAATTGAAACACAAGTAAAACTTCGATATCCTTTAGAAAAAATAAAAGTTAATTCTCAATCTCATTTAACGTAATATTTTGTTCTATTTTAAAATTGATACATTATACTTGTAGTTAGGCGTTAATTTGAGGTGGACTGTATCTTTTCATTTTAAGGCAAATTTTGACAATTCCAAAGTTTGTAAAGCAGTCCACCAACGAGAGGAAGGGTTTAAATGCCTAGAAGATAAGTTTGGCAGTAACACAAATAGACTGATTTGTTAAATTTAACACATAATTAGTCAGACACAGTGGTTGTGTTTCACTTCTCTTCTTTTTATAAATATAAATTCCACAGTTAAAAGACAGCTTTAAGCCATATTTTTGCCACATGATGATAGCTGAAAGTTAGGATGTTAGATACACAAGAATTCGAACGTACTACGAAAACATAAATTTCAGTTAAAATATCGGAGAGAACAAAATCAGGCTGGTGCTTTCAGCTTTGGATTGTGACTGCTATGCAACAACAATAGCCAGGTATAACTACCAGCTTATCCCGAAGTGGTCCTAATATAGCTTGTAAGCTGGAACTTCACTAGGATTTACAAACTATAACATTGAAGAACCCAAGTGTAATCTTGCATTATCACCACAGAGACAAGATACTTGACCATCGCCCCCAGTAATAATACAAATTTTGCATACAAAATTAGAGTTTTATATATCTCCAAAGTCAGTGCGAATTCTCAGCGTGAACTAATTCTGAAACTCTAATCGACCCTCCCAGCTCGGTGGGTACCAAAGGGATGAGGGAGTGCAGGACATCTGTTATCAGCGGCCTATAACTTGGTTCTGGTTGTACACAAAGTACAGCCACTGCAGCAACCTGCAGAATGTTGATATAAGTTTTAGAATTAGCAACTACGAGTAAGCTGAAAAACTTATGATTATGTGCTTCTATTCAATGAACCTGATATAAATGCTTCAAATCCATTGTGTTTCTGATTACAGGATCTAAAATACTTGGAAGCTTTGATCTGTCAGTTAGCTGAGGCATGGCCTGCAAGTCAAAAGTTTTGACTTTAGATTACCAAGCACTGAAGAACTAAAGAATTTGCAGCTAGAGTTCATCATATATTACAGCCTTGATGGTGTTAAATTAACATACCCATGTGACAATGGATTCATATTGATCTGAGGACATCTTGTCCATGGCTTTTCTTCCTGTTAGAAGCTCTAGAAGGACAACCCCAAAAGCATATACATCACTCTTATCAGTTAGCTTACCTGAAAAGCCACAAATTGTTTTTTTTTTTTTTTTTTAAACAAAAATAAAAAGGACCAAGTTTCATAAGTTCTAGTAAAAGCTGAAAATAGTTGAAAAAAGAGAATTCACTGGTATCTCAGATTGTGCACAGAAGTATGATGATACATTGTAATAAATTATAATTCTCAAATAATGGAAGGCGTCCATTTTCTTTCTCAAGTTGAAGATCAATTCTCAAAGGAGTTCCTCCCTAAGTAACCTGGCTTTACCCGCCGACCCGGGCATTTAGGATCATCAAGATTGAATGAAGATCACTTTTATGAGAATACTATGTCCGTAATTAACTTGACAGGTATAGCACATCAACAGATTACTATGAAACAAGTATGCTAGTACATTATAAGGAATTTACAACACCAGACACCTTGTCCTTCTTTAAAATAATAATAAAACCCCTCTTTAAATAAGCATTTCAAAATACTTTATTCCGGTAGAAACTGAACATGAAATTATTTTAAAAAAGAAAAATGAAGATACCAAACAGGAGAAGCAGCAAAGCACCTTAAGAGAAGCTTAAAGGGAGAAAAAAGGTAATACTTCTAAGGAAGGACAATTAATAAAACTAATCAATTAAGATATTAGCAAATATTGTAGGAAGGACTAATATTTTGAGATGACAAATATTTTTGTATACCATGTGATATGTACTCTGGTGCCACATAGCCCAAAGTTCCCGACATCTTTATGTTCTTGTCTTGCATTCCAGAACTTACAGCAAGTCCAAAATCTGATACCTGAATCAATCAAAATTCAGTAAAAGCAAGCATAAGTAAACAAACAAGTAACAAAGATATGTCAAAATAATAAATGATTTAGGACCTGACCTTCGCATTAAAGTGAGAATCCAGAAGAACATTAGAAGATTTTAGGTCTCTATGAACCAGAGGAGGATTAGCGTGCTCATGTAGATATTCTAATGCTCTAGCAGAATCAGAAATGGTTATATAAGCCAATATGCACCAAACAAGGGATTTAAAATTAGAAATTGGCATGAAAAGTTTGACAGACTCACCTGGCAACATCAACAGCAATTCTTAACCGGAGATACCAATTTAAAGACGATCCACGATCAGGCCCTAAAAATGTTAATACAAATGAAACAAACATATTATGCTTATGTTCCCTAAATATAGTCTTATACTACTTCCTCTGATTTAATAGATGAAAGATGATACCGTGCAACTGAGTTTCCAATGATCCATTCTCCACCATTTCATAAACAAGAAACCTTGAATCACCATGAATACAGTAACCAAGAAGTTTTATAATATTCTGATGCCGAATCTTGCTCAACCAATTCACTTCATTCTGCAAATCCATCCAACAATTGAATACAAACTCAGTAAAGAGCGAAATCATATCCCAGTAAAACCGATTGCAATCTAAATATCAAACGAGCCATCACCTCAAATTCTCTATCAGCATTGCTATCTGCTTTCTTCACAGCTGCCTTCAAATGCTCATCAAAACAGGCTCTGTACACTAGCCGAGAACCACTCTCATACAGAATATTATTTTTGGCAAATCCATTTGTTGCAACCTCTAACAACTGAAAGTCAAATATAGCAACTGAACTCTTCTTATCTGCCATTTTTGAGTAATCAACTTTAACATTAACAAGGTCAAGTGACACCCCTTTTGCATCCTCTGCCAGTTCAATAAATATATAAATGAGGGTTGGAAAAGCAAATTTTTCTGCATTCATGAGCTGTAAATAGAGAGGAAAAGAAAAAAAGGGGAATGTTTCTTGCAAGAACATACCGATGGTCTCAGGGCTTTTAGCACCGGAGCCTTTAAAGATTTTATGTCGACGAAACCAGATATATGATAAAAATAATAAGATTCCAACAAGAAGAGCAGAACAAGCAATAATTGCTACTAGAAATCTCTTGTTCAAACTCTGGCGGTGCCCTACTCTAACCTCCTCCGTACCTGGTTCAACAAGAGAGATATAAAACCATATATGCATTGATCAACAAGCAGATATACCTAATTAATTACGGTGGAAAAAATAAAATAAAAATGGCAAAGGCCTAGGAATGAAATAGAGAGGGGGCGAAGACTAAATCAATCGTACTACTAGCAAGTAGCACTAAGTAATAAATTGACAGTTAATATCAACAAGCTGTCTAATTCAAAACTCCAAAGTAAGCAGCTTCATGTTGTCTAATTCTAAAGATTAAGCAGAAATCAGGAAATAAACTTGTTTCATCAGAATTCATTATTGATAATGACAATGCTTAAAAAAAACATAAAATTTTGTTTCCTGACATGAGGATAGATGGGGACAAATTCCTCACTGATTCATGACCCAGGAAAAAAGTACAGACCAGGCATTTTGGTGGGGATTTCGATTTCTGAGCTTTTTGAGTTTCTAATGCTAAGTCATCAACGCATTTTATCAAATACCCAGAGACCAAAAACTCCATAGCGTATAATCAAGGACACAAATATATAATGCAGAACGATGGGTAGTAGCACTGGTACCTGGAGATTGAGCTTCTGCATTTGCAGAAGAATGAGAAACTGAAAGAGAGATGCTTAACACCCAAGTGGGTAGGAAGAGAATAAGAAGATCAATCATGTTGCTTTACTTGGTGGGTTGAGGGAGAATGAGACAGCGAAGGAGTATATATGAGTGTGCTATAACTTGTGAAGAGAAACTTCTTTTGGAGCTTGATTTTGAATCTCAATTTTGGCAGTAATCCGCTATGCAGAAATGGACAAAAGCTCTTTCAGGGAAACCAAGAAAGCGCTTTTTAATCCATCTACTACCTATTTTGATGATTGATGAGTACTGGGTTTGTTTGATTATCAGAGAGACAGTGCGAGGGGCAATACAGGAATGAGAGAAGAATTGAAGAAATCATGTGGCGGTTATCCAAAGGTGAGCGTTCAAAAGTTATGGGGACACAGGGTTTGTGTTATGTGGAGAGTGGACCAGTGGACACCGGAGAGAGAGAGAGAGAGAGAGAGAGAGAGAGAGAGAGAGAGAGAGATACCGTGTGGGGGACCTCACCTGCATGTGGGTCATCTATGTTACACCTAAACATTAATGGAAGCTTTTGACACATAAAGTTCGAAGCTTTATCTTTAGCTCTTTGTTATTTACCTCTTTTTTCATATTAAATTATTCTTCTATTTCCGTAATTTTATTCAATTTTAATTTATTATTATAATTACAAATTTATAATCAATTGTTATAATTCTAAAAAACTTTTTTTCAGTAGGTCATTATATTATTCTCTTTTCTTTTTGAAGTAAGGTCATTAAATTATTCTTGATCACTTGCAATTTGGTTGTATGTACAATTTAAATTAATCCAATCAAATTATTTAATGCAAAAATTACACATGAGTTAATTACACTTCAACATTTTTTTTATTTTTATGTACATAAATTATGTCTTTTAAAATGATAATATATCATGGATTCGTTACATTAACATAATTTAACCACAAAGTAATAAAGTTCAATAGTAAAACTAAATCAGTTTTTACTTATAATAATAAGAAGTCAATTACAAAAAATTATAAACATAAATTTAATCAAAATCAAATAAAATGAAAGCTTCAGATAGATAATTTATTTATTCTATTATATCAAAGAATAGACTTCTCCTCTAACTCAAGGCCCCTCAATGATTTGGTATCTTCAAAGATCAATAATTTGAAGCAGACTTGCATGCTTCAGTGAGTGCTTTATGTAGTGGGTGCCTCTCACAATGCATATATATATGGTGATGGCTTCTGAGAGACAATGAAACCTCAGTATATGAAACTTTTGATTCCATAATTAGACAACAATTGTTAAAAAGACAACGCCACCATCTTAAGAGATCAACCAGGTTATCATGTTTCTCATGGAAATGGATTGTGTATAGGAGATTCTTGGGTAAAATTTAGAGTTATTGAATTCAAATTTAATGATTATAAATTTAATAGATATAAAAAAATATTTTTAAAAATAAGATATGAATATTTTAAATCTTTTATACAAAATAATATTTTGTTGAACAAATCAAAAATTGAATTATATTATGATATGTGTAAAATAAATTGTACGATATTAAAAATTATTCTATTTGTTAATAAAATATTATTTTTTATAAAAAATTTAAAATTTTAATATATCTTATTTTTAAAAATATTTATTTTTATATCTTAAAATTATTTTATATCTATTACATCTGAATCCAATAACTTTAAATTTTATCAAAGATTATCTATTTCAATTTCTCATTTTTTTTAACCAATGATACAACCTTAACTAGTAATGTTAAGTGTCCAGTACATTTAGATTTTTTCATTATGATATAAACAAAAAAATAATTACAACTAAGAATGATAAATTAAAAATCAAAATCATGCCCTACACATTGATTTTCTAATAAACTCGATAGGGGTCTAATTTAATTCTTTTCAACCAAAGTCACAAACTCGTATCATGAAATAACTTGTACCTTGGAAGATAGGGCAAGTTAAAATCAGATGGGTACGTGTCACATTACTACACAGTCACATAAATCACGTGAACTTTTAAATTTACGAACCAACATACAATGAAATCGTCAAAGCCAAGACGGCAATCCAATTCGCAAGTTGAGAATCATGGTTCGGTAGGTAAGATGAGAATGGATCGTATTGGGTAGCTGACATTATTAGAGGTTCTTTAATAATATTTGAAATTATTAGATTTAGGTCTAATAATTTTAAATTTAATAGATATTAAAAAAATTTTAAAATATAATAATAAATATTTTAAAAAATAAGATATATTAAAATTTTAAAATTTATTGAAGCGATTTAATTTTTTTCAATTATATTGTGATATGTGTAAAATAAATTATAAAATACTAAAAGTTATTATATTTTCTAATAAAATATTATTTCATACAAAAATTTAAAATTTTAGTATATTTTATTTTTATATCTGTTATTTATTTTTAACAAATATAAAAATTCATATCTATTAAATTTATAGCTCCAAATACTACTGGAGAATCACCAATAACATTAATTATTGGGGATGATCCATTCTTGTAGGTAAGATATGCATATATATATTGATGACGTGATAAATATATTTCATATATCTTTGTTCAAAGATACAATGTCAAATTTCATATAGTGGATTAATTAATTGATTATCAACTTTAGTGCTGGCTTGTTGTATTATATTGTGTAAAATATATTGTATCAACTTTAGAATGTATTATAATTCATTTTCTCTCAATTATATTGTGAGATATGTAAAATAAATTATAAGATATTAAAAATTATTTTATTTTTAATAAAATATTATTTTATAAAAAAACTTTAAAATTTTAGTATATTTTATTTTTATATCTGTTGTTTATTTTTAACAAATATAAAAATTTATATTTATTAAATTTAGAGCTCCAAATGTTAGGGGAAAATTTCCAATAACATCAACTATTGGGACGATCCATTCTCGTAAGATATGCATATATATTGATGATGTGACAAGTATATATCATATATCTTTGTTCAAAGATACAATGTCAAATTTCATATAGTGAATTAATTAATTAATTGATGATCAACCTTAGTGCTGGCTTGCTGTATAGTGTGTTCATTGTTCTGTTTTCTAATCTGCACGTGAAAATCTCACAACCTACATTTTGTCAAATTTGATTGTCTATCTATGCACTGTCACGCCCCAAATAATAAGCAACTAGCTTGTGGTCTATCATCAAGTCTAGATTGTGACTTGTGCACAAAGGTCAACAACACCATTAGAACATTTCAAAGGTAGATTTGATCTATCAAGTACAAACAAATCCTATTAATTCAAGCCGTACACCAATATTTTTAATTTCACTAGTGGAAATGAGATAGATAGATATATATATATAGCATTTGGGAAGCATTGAGCATGTATTAAATGTCTGTATTATTTTGATTTTTAAGTAAATTGTTCATGAACTAGAAGAGTTAAATATTACCATTTGAAACTCAACTTATTTAAGTAAATAACCCTAATGTTATGTTTTACAAATAGTTTGTTGGGATTAAACTACTAAAAATAAATATGGAAGAAAATGAATAAATTCAGATTAATAACTTATTTTTGATATATTCATATATTTATTTTTAATGAGTTATTTTTTTCTAAAAATTTTCCAAAACAATTGAATCATATCAAGAGAGGCCCACCATGTGGGAACTAGGAGTCTAGGCCCAAGGAGTCTGCCAACAAAGAACTATTATTGGGCGTCATGAGCAATCAGGCCCATTAACATTTGGGCCAACGATCCAAACTGAGAGTATCAAATATGCCTCATAGGAGGCAAAAGATTTTGAGGGACATGACCCTTTCAGGTGTCTCGTCTACTAGTTCTTCTTTCATCTTCCAAAGTTTTTTTCTTTTTGGTTGAATTCAGGTTATAAACTTTCTAGCTTTTATATTTTAAAAAAAATGATTTAAACGTGTGTTGTGTTGTCTCTGTTCTACTTCTCTTACAAAGCCTCTCTTTGGAAGAAAAAAATCTTTACTTATAGCGTGTCTGTGTGCCTTGTGTTTGAAGCCAAACATAAATGAAGAAAAGTACAAAATCAATGTTTAATGTTTAACAATTTGATCCCAACAAATTAACTATAACAAATTAATTATTTATAGGTTCAAATTTATACGAAAATGATTTTTTTGTTTGAATTAATGAGCGATTCATTTTGCATAAAATAATATTTTTATAGGACTGATTTGTTACAATATATTTATTAGAGACTATATTATTATAAAATATAAAAGTGAGAGACTAAAGACTTATTTAGTTGTTAAAATTAATATAATGAGAATGGAAATAAGAATAAGAATGAGAGTCGGAATGAAAATAAAAATATTAAAATATTATTTAGTTGGAAATAAATAAAAATGAACATGTTTCTATTTATTTCGTTTAGTTGGTAAATTATGAATTAATTAGGTAGTATACATATTTTATCATATTATTCCTTATCGTAAAACAAAAAAAAAAACAAACAAACATCATTTCAAATAATTTATTAATAATATAATTATATTTTAATATATATTTAATTAATAATATAATAATTTTAATAATTAATATAATATATATATAATAAATTAATAATTAGTATTAATAATAAATTAAAAATAATAATTTAATAATAAATAATTTAATGATAAATAATAATAAATTAAGGTTTTGATGTATTATAAGGATATTTTTATTCGAAAATTATTATAAATAAAAATATTTTTGTTAAATATATTTTCATTATTAAGAGACTAATCTCATTTTATATTCAATTAGAGAGATAACTCTCTTTTATATAAAGGAGATCAAGTTTTAAAAAAAATGAGAATAAAAACTTAATCTATCAATCAAATATGAAAATAAAAAATAATATTTAAATAATATTAAATTAATAAAAAATTATTTTTTTATTATTGTCAGTTATTGAAAATGATCCATTTTAGAATAAAATTATCTCATTCCCTCTCTTTGATTTTAGCAATGAAATTGGCCCTAATTTGATATAACTTTTTGCTTAATAAATAATTAGTGATTGAGTGAAGTTGAGCGTGGTGTGCCAAGTTGCTCCAACCTGGTGTGCATGCAAATACAAAGGCATAAAGAATTGACACGCTATGAGGGAGAGGGTGAGGTTTGTGCTTCCGAAAGTATTCCAAAATTTATATGTGAATTGGTGTAGCAGTCAATGAGACTATGCACCGATATTGAAGTCTCCAATTAGTGAGAGTGGCACGTACAACTAGGCACCCTCCCCTTCCATGCACACTTCCTCACCGTCAACGTATTCCTCTCACCACCAATCATCTAGATGCTTTTTTTAAAAAAATTAATCTTATACAATTATACATGTTTATATTTTTTCCTTCTCAATATTTACCCAATATTTTTTGAAAAATAGAGAAGGAAAAATATTATAGACTGCGTGTCGGTGAAATAGAGTGCATGGCACTTCCACGTACCAATCCCAATCTTATACTTGGCCTTTCTCATAAAGATTTCTCTACAAACCAGTATTATATTTTCCCACATACAACTCTTTTTTTTTTTTTTTCACTTTTCTCTTTTAAATAGTTGAATATTTTTTTATTGGAAATTACAAAATATATTTTTTTATTACTTCTCACAGACATAACATATATACACAGGCACATTATAGTTCAACAATTCGACCATCAAACACAGATGATAGGAGCAAGACATGATAAACATGCAATAGGGAAATGAAAGCAAACAAGATTGTGATTGTAACACTAGTATCACTTCTTTTGCTCACACAGTCAGTTGCAGAAAGTAGACAAAAAGGCAAAGAAGACGGAGAATTGAGAGGGTTTAGAAGCAGAGGCAGAAGCAGAAGCAGAGGCAGAGGAGGTAGAAGGACAAAAGGAAACAAGTGCGACCCATTTTACCTTTATCTATTTGGAAACTGTGGGCAATGGCCTTTTCCTACCTATCCTTCACCGGACAACCCATTTGATCAGTCTCCATTTTCACCACCAATAACCCCTTCTTACACGCCAAGAATCCCACTTCCCCCACCCCCAACATTTCAATATTCTCCACCACATTCACTGCCGGCGCCATTATCTCCACCGCCACTAGTAATCCCACCACCGCCAGCACTGCCCCCACCATCATCTTCACCGCCACTCTGCCCACCCCCACCTCTGCCCTGTCCTTCCCCACCTACTTCAACCTGTCCCTGTCCACCACCATCACCACCGCAGCCTCCACCGTGTCCGCCACCATTACCGCCGCCGCCTCCTCCTCCGTGTCCGTCACCATCACCACCGGTTGTTTTATGTCCGCCATTATGTCCTCCATCTACTTCAGCTCCACCCGCAAGCCCGCTACCTTCGCCCCCGGCTTCATCACTCCCACTTCCGCCGTTGGTTTTGTCGCCACCGCCACCATCCCCGTCTGCGTCCCCTCCGCCGCTCGTTCTACCACCGTTGATAATTCCACCACCGCTTGTCCTTTCCCCTCCATCACCAGATATACCACAAACACCAACATTCCCATGGTTATCACCTCCTGATATAGTAACCTATCCTACGCCACCTGCGTCATATGCTCCCCCAGTTGAGTCCACCCCAGCACCGCCTCTTGTCCCGATGTTCTCGACGCCGCCGGCAACGCCGCAACTTCCGCAACAACCACCGGAAGATCCGCTCGTATTTCCACCCCCACTTATATCAAACACAACTCCACCAGACACCGGCGTGATTCCGACGCCGGAGTTTTCTATGCCGCAAGCACCGGCCATTTTCTTGCCACCACCGATGGTTCCAGATAATCCATTTCCGTCCACGCCGCCAGTCTTTCCTTTCCCTCAAACTCCAGACATTACCTTCCCGCCTCCGGCGACTCCACAACTCCCTGATGATCCACAGGAACCGCCGTCGTTTGCGTTCACGCCACCGGCCTTTCCTATCCCAGAGACGCCAGATATTTTGTTGCCGCCTCCGATGGTTCAGCAGATTCCAGAGGAACCTCCCACTTTTCCGTTCACGCCGCCGGTTTTCACAACGCCACAGACACCGGATCTTTTCTTGCCGCCGCCGGTCGTTCCTGAGTTCCCCGGAAATCCACAAGAGCCGTTTCCATTCCCGTCGTCTCCGCCGGCGCCGGAGAGTGTTCTTCCAGAACCAGAACCATCGCAAGAGGCACCTTCACCACCACTAGTAATCTTCCCACCGCCATCTGATGCTCCTCCTTTCAAGAACTGAGTTCTCTTTCTTTTACATGCTTGTGTATGTTTTTTACAATATGCTTGTGTTTAAAATTTCAATAATTAACACTGTCAAATGACTATTTAGATTATCAACTTTTTTAAGTATCAAATAGTATTGATTTTTATGATTAGAAGATGGAACCATAGACACCAATGGGATTTATGAGTCAAGAAAATGCATAGTAGGTTTTTGAGTTAAAAAATTTATTTGTACATTCAAATAGAATTTTTTTTTTTTATAAATTATCTCATTTATTTTAGTCTTAGATTTTTAAAAAATAACTTTTATATTCTAAATTTATGTTTGCATAAAAAATTGGAATGAACTATAATAATATAAAAAAATTCAAATAAAAATTATAAATTTAAATCACAATATGTAAACTATTTTTTTATATTAAAATTAAATTTGTATAACTTTAATAGACAAATACACTAAAAGTAGTAGTAAGAGTAGCTATATAATTGGTTTGTTTGTATTTTCTTATTAGGTGAAAATATATATTTTGTCCTAAAAGTTGGATTCAAAGTCGATTTCAACATAGTATAAAAAATTTTGATTAATATATATGTGATTTCCTCTCCCGAAAAAAAATTGATTTGTTTTAATTTAAAGAAATAAATTAAATTTAAATAATACATTCTAAATTAATTAATTTAAATTAATCAATCATTTAAAATTGAATTTAATTAACCGACCTAATATGAATTAGATTTGTTTTTTTATCTATATTTAAGAAATAGAAGGACTATCAATTATTATTCGAGAAATGTATAAAATCACTTTATAATAATTTAATTTTTTACAAATTAATTATAATAACAAATTAATTTTCTATAAATTTAAATTTTTATAAAATTATTTTTATTTAAATTCATAAAAAAATTATATAAAATAATATTTTGGAAAATAATTTATTATAATTAATTTATAAATAATTAAATTATGACAAAATATAAAATAGGAATCAATTTAATTTTTTTGGTTAAATAAAACCTTTAGTACACTAATATAGGTACATAAATTTAAAATTATTATTTTTTAATTAATATTTAAAATAATAAAATCATATAAATTCAAAAAATTAATATTTAATAATTAATAAATTTATATATTAATAACATATAATAAAATTTTTATTCTATCATATTATAAATGTATTGATATATTCAAAATTATAAATTAAAAAAAAAATACACTTCATTACTGTTCCAAGCTTATTCTATCCTCAAAATATCACACACGACACTGCTAGGAAAGTAGAAATATATAAATTCGACAGCCTCTTCTACGTAAAGCACTGTATAACTTTTTATTTTCTTTTTTTTAAAAAAAAAAAATCTTTTGCCTCTCTTATAAGAATAATAAATAAAAAGGAGGAGAAGAAAAGTAAAGCATAATCAGAAATTCGTTTGTATAACTGAAATCGTGGGCACATTCGAATTCAGAAAGCGGAAACTCTCTCGAAACTGTATTTGAAATTTGAATTTCAAACTGCGAAATTATTCATCGCCTATGGTTCAATGGAAATAAGTGGAGGCGTGGATCCCACATGAAGCAACTCGCGACTTCCTTACTCATCCACAAATCTTACAGCTTACTGTATATACCCCTCCCTCGCTCTTCAGTTCTCAGCTGTACAGCTTACTGTGAGATTCCTTTTCTTCAGAAAATGTCAGAAAAACCTGTAAATTTACCCGATGAATGCTGGGAATTGATCTTCAGATCATTCAACCACCGCCGTCACTACGAGTCTGTATCTTTGGTCTGCAAGCAATTCTATTCCATCACGAATCGGCTTCAATCCTCTATCACTATCGTCGACCCAACAATTCCGTTCCTTTCTCAGCTCTTCGTCAGATTTCCCGGACTCAAATTCATCGACCTCAGTCACTTGAGCGGTGACCTCGATCGCGTTCTTCGTCAAATCTCAAGATCTGGGCTGCCCCTCGATTCGCTCAATGTTTCCAATCGGAAAACCTTTCCCCTGGATGGACTGCGAGAATTAGGTTCCAAGATGAGAAATTTGAGGGTTTTGACCTGCTCCCGTATTGGCTGTCTTCGCGATAGCCATCTGCTAGTGATGGCTGATTCCTTTCCGTTTCTTCAAGAGCTTGACATTAGCTTCTCCGGAAAGGGTCCCAAATTTTCCGTTTCTGATTCTGGGATCACGGCGTTGACTATGGCTCTGAAAAATCTACGCAGGGTCAATCTCTCTGGTAATTACTTTATTACCGACGCATCCCTTCTTTCTCTGTGCAAGAACTGTGCGTTTCTGAGAGAAATCGCAATCCAAGATTGCAATTTCATAACCCAAGCGGGCATTGCTTCTGCAATGCGCCACAGACCTTATTTGACTTCCTTCTCCTTCAGTAATATTGGGAATAGAAAAATTAGCGGAAGACCCAACATAAATTCAGATTTTATTGATTCACTGATTAGTTTGAAAAGCTTAACCGCTATTGATCTTTCAAATTCTTCTCTATCGGATGAGTTGCTCTGTTCAGTCGCAGAGGAAAATCTTCCATTGAAGAAGCTTGTCCTAAGAGAATGCTGCAACTATACATATGCTGGAATCTCTTGCTTGCTGTCAAAATGTCAATCTATTCGATACTTGGATCTTGAAAAAGCTGATTTTCTCACTGATCAGAATGTGAAGGAGTTATCTTCTATTCTTCGTAATGTGACCTTTGTAAACCTCAGTGGTTCTTCGCAGCTGACCAATTCAAGCTTTCTCACACTCATAACAAACTGTCCTTTGCTCAATGAGATTAAGTTGGAGAAAACAAATCTGGGGTTAGAGGGGCTAGAAGAAGATTGTTTAATGGACTTTGTTGTCTACTCTCAAGTGAAGACTCTCTATTTGGGTAGAAACTTTAAATTGAGGGATGAAGATGTCAAAAGATTCACTTCCTTCTGCCCCAGTTTAGAGCTTCTTGACTTAAGCTCTTGTTGGGGTATCACAGAAGAAGGTGTTGTTGAAGCTTTAAAGAAATGCTGTAAGCTTAGGCATCTGAGCGTTGCTTATTGTGCAGGACTGAAGCTGTTTGAGATAGACTTTGAAGTACCCAAATTGGAGGTGTTGAACTTGTCTGAATCAAGAATTGGCGATGAAGCACTTTCCATAGTCTCGAAGACTTGTTGTGGGCTAACACATTTAGACTTGCAGAATTGCTTTAATGTGACAGCAAATGGAGTGATGCAGGTGGTTCAAAAATGCAGAGGACTGAGAGAGATAAATTTGAAGAGCTGTAATAAAGTGGGAGCTGATATTATTCCTAGGATGGTATCTTCAAGGCCATCATTGAGAAAAATAATGGCTCCCCCTGGTTTTGGTCTCAGTGAGAGCCAGAGGAGCTTCTACTTGCGTCATGGATGCCTTGTTTTCTAGTGCCAGGCTGCTAAGTACTTAAAAAATTCTACAAGGCCTTGTCTGAAATGTAAGGTGTTTTCTTCAGTTCTCTTGGACAAATTGATTAGAAAATTAATGTATGTTGCATTCATTATGTTTATACTTTGTGTAGACCAATCTATATCTAATATAATGGGCAAGGATCCCTTAGAGACGATTTTGTAAGGGATATGAACCTTTGAATGAAAATATAATACTTTAGCATTATTTATTTATTTATAATACATAAACACTAATATTTCAAATCATTTTTCAAACAAGATGGTATCTTGTTTAAGAAAACAAAGAACTGAACAATTTCTAATAATTTAAGTTTATTTCTCACTTTTAAAACATCCATCTTTTTGTACATTATATTTTTTAAAAAAATTAATATTTAAAATCAAATAACGAATACCTATTACATTCTGAACCATTGGTTTGGATGTTAATCTAATGATTTAAGATCCCCAAAAAGGCCATTGCAGACGCGCGGGATCCGTTCTCACAATTTTCAGATGTGCTGGCTAATGGAAAAACTGTTTTATTTTTATTCTTTGTTAATAAAGTTAGTAGAATAAGAATTTTTCTTGGCTGGAGAAAAGAATACGTAAAATGTGAAAGGAACAACTTATTATGCTCCTCCAAAAGTCAAAATATTTTCCAACCCAAGCTCCACAGATGTTGGTAAATCGTTGATCTGTTGAAAATGAAGCTGGCGTAAGAGATTGATGACTAATATAAAGACGTCATCAGATACAGGTTAGTTGATCATCAGAACAAAAGAGTATGCATGTAAACCAATTAACCAGAGACCTGCCAAAGTGCACAGTATACATCAATTCAATTGTTCAACACAGTTGAAGAATCACAAATCCATTCCAATGAGATGTAAAATCAAAGTTGTTTTGATTCCAGAAGCCCTGCCGCCTTATAGCTCTCAACAGAATCAACGATTGTTTCCTCTAATGGCCTGTATCGCCAACCTAACCTCTGCAGCTTCTCCGAGCTCAGCCTTTTGTAATCATCTACCTCAGTAAAGCTGCCATTAATAATACTTGTGTCAGAAGGCAAAGTAAAACACACATCAGCTGCACAACTGTCAAACATTAGATGAAAGGGAGGGCATATAGGATTATACTTGATTTATGACTATTATTTGAAAATTTTCCTTTGTTAGAGCACGGGAACTGAAGCTTACTTCTTAGGGTAGCTACAGTTTGGATATATACTGCTTAATTTCTCCACCAAATCCTGTGTCTTGATAGAAACTGCAGTGCATAGGTATCTCCCTTCTGCCTCAGGCTTCTCATAAGCCAAAAGTATTGCATCAGCTAGATCACGTACATCTACTATCCACCGTTGCTTATTCTCCAATGATTCACAACCTTATGATATTGCAAGAAAGACAACAAATGACTCTAAATCTATTGTGCACACCAAACCTTACAGGACCAAAGATGAAATGTAATAAAGTTGTAACTAGGGTGTAAAACAATGAGGCATTTAGTATATTGCAAGACGAAGAATTTGATAAAGCATTAGTAGGCACCTTGTAATAGTTTGAGGAGAACCAAGCTACTTGCATTGACAACAGTTGACTGTAAAATTGGCCCCAACACAAGGGTAGGACAAATAGTTACCACCGGGAGCCCAGTTTTTTTGGCAAAGTCCAGGGCCTGCGACTCTGCCTCTGTCTTGGAATAGCAATACCAGTTCTGGATCATGTGTGAACCAAGAGTGAGGTAATATTCATGACAAATGAGCAATTGACACGTAAAGCATTTTTACCGATTAAAAAATCATGTAAAAATAGTATGCCCTTGAAAACAATGCTACTTTCGCAGTAATGGACCAATAACAAATCCAAACCATAAGTTCATAAGTAACAAAAGTAAACACTCGGAGACCTCAGTTTTTTTGCAGTACTCTTTATCAGACCAACAAGACTCATCAATTATTTCTCCCTTGGGCAAGCTGGGGTTCATTATAATAGCAGCTACAGATGATACAAAGACGACCCGTTCCACTTTTGCTTCATGACAAGCTTGGAGTACGTTGATAGTGCCCTTAACCGAAGGATCAATCATTTCCACCTGGAGAAAACTTTGTGCACAACGTCAGAGACTCAAAGAAAATGTCCAGTGTCAAATATGTCTGAAGCTTGCTCTTAATATTGCAATTCTTTCAACTGAAAACTAATATCTACTATTTCAATTAGATGGATAGAAAAATAAACATAGTATTAATTTCATTAAAGATTTTACTCAAGAGACACAAAACTAAAATGCTACCAATTAAATGAATATTGCGGCAGGATGCACTTCATATACAAGTCCTACAATGAAGAAATGATATAGATAATGGATAGATGCTGACTAAGTGGTTTAAATAAGAGAAGTCCAAAATTACTGATGTAAGAAAATATCAAGGGGATTGTGCGTGCGCGTGTGTCCGAAATGACAGAAGTCTTAATATTTGAAGTTTGAATAAGTCCGAACTTCGTGTCAACATAAAAAAACAACACAAGAGTAAAGACTACAATGGCGTCAATTAAATGAAATTAGAGGTTTAATTTACTTCTCAACTCCGAAGTGATTTCCACCAACAAAAGCAATGGAATTTCAAACACTCGTGTTTCAAAACAACGGTTGGAAGCAATCTTGATGAAGGTATAATTTCAAATGAGCATGCATAGCAAAAAGCAGCCTAAACTTGCCCATAAACTCCATGGTGTAAAAACTTGCCTCAGGATTGGGTACAGTTGTAGAGGGTACAGGACAAGCAACATGGAAAACTGCTCTGCATCCCACAATTGCCGAATAAAGAGATTCGTAACTTAAGAGGTCTGCCTTGAAGAGCTTAAGGTTCTCAGTAGTTCTCTCGAGTTTAAGCAAGGGACCGTTCTTCTCATTATCTGGTCAGACATAAAGGGTTTGAGAAATCGAAATATTAAGGGGTGTCACTGCTTTATGAAAAATTCAACGGAAAGCACAAATTTATGCATTCAAAACAGCATAATAACCACCATACTGAAACGATAAAATAACCCTTAAAGACTTTCAAACAGAAAACACTGAGATTCAGTAAAGTAGTAACTGAAATAGATCTAATCCAAGTGAGGATGAAAATCACGGGTAAATGGTTTCAGAACCAGGAGAAAATGAAAAATACCAGGGTCTCTGAGGGTTCCATGTACAAAATAGCCCCTGGAGAGAAGAAGCTTAACGAGCCAAGAGGCCACAAATCCTCCAGCACCGGTTACGCAAACCTTCGTAGCTGCGCCTGCCATTTGCTTATCGATGCAAGGCAACTCAGGATTGAGGAGGACGAACCAAATGCAGGGGATCTAGATTTGCATTCCCTCTTTCCGTTAAAACTTTGACCTTTTTAGTGATTTTATTATAACTATTAAACGTAAAATCAAACACGTGTTTCCTTCATTCTGGACTTTTAAATATTATAATATTTGAAACAGGATTATATAAATATCATGTTGTGATAAATTAGTAACTTAGTCAACAAATAAAGGGTAAATTAATAAAAAAATAATAATGAATATTGAGAGACTTTTATCATTGTAAAAGCTCAAATTAAAAATTTTATAATTTTTCAAGAACCAATAAAAATATAATTTATACTAAATTGATTATTTAATTCACATCATTGTTTTTCTTAAATCACTATCAGTCTCCGAATTTTCAATGAAAATAGATATTCAAAATTTCCTCGCCGTGCATGCTACAAATAGACACCAATTGGCAAAGAGCTGACCATGTCACATCACAGGCCAGCATTTTTTTTTTTTGGTGCCTCGTTTTTCCGTTTTATTTCGATTTTGCAAACAGCAGAATCAATTGTCATTTCAGACAGGAGCTCCAATTTACTTTAGGAATGCGTGAGAAATAAACGTCTGGGTTGTTTAAATGTTTAATTACCATTTTTTTTTTTGTCTCACTGTTTTTTAATTTTTAAATTAAACACTGATCAAAATTGAGAAAAATATATTTCCATATTTCATTTATCACAAAATTATTATTTTAATTTTTTATTTATTAAATTACCCAAAACAATTTCTCTCACATTTGATTTTAAAATTATCAAATTTAATTCTTCTATTAAACATTAAAACATATATTTTACAAAAATTAAATTTAATATTTTTTTAAAAAATAGAGAATTATGTGACATTTTCTAATAGAAAACTATTTCAATCATTTTAATAATTAAAAAATTAAAATAATAATTTTATGATAATTAAAGAAATTTTACTCTAACAAGATTACATATCCCGAGCAATGATAAAATTTCAATTCTCATCTCATAAGCTTATTCCGACAATCACCCCCTACGCTCACTCAGATTTCGTCTCACTTCCACAAAAAAATTAGCATGTAATAACTTTTTTCAAGTTAGTACTTTCATTTGGATATGTTAAAAGTCATGAAATTTTTACTTCAATGTTGACATTAACAACTCAAAAACATCTTTGGAATGCAAAAACTACGGGTCGTAGCTTGGCCCAATAAAATTAGGTTTACATGTAACAAAAAAAAACAGTAAGCAATAATTTCCTATAGAACAGAGAAACCCACTCGATATTAAACTCGCCCACAGAATTTCAAATATACTGTGGGTTGACCATAATATTATTCTCATTCTCATAAAGACGTTAACAACAAAGGCCGTCAGTACTTAATATCTGGATTATCACGTAGACCTAGCTTGGAAATCACAAAACAGTAGGACTCCCAGTCAGTTCTTCTGAGGTATTTCAGTAACCTTTTCCTCTTCTGAACCATTGCTAGCAGGCCTTTACGAGAATGCTTATCCTAAAATGTCATAAAGGATATAAATCAGGAATTAAATTAAAATGCCAAAATGTTAGAGAATTTCAACATAGACTCGACAGGAAATCCTATGATGGTCAATAAAAGAATGAACAGAAGATTGGGTTTTCGATAGTTTCTTTATGTTTCTCTTCTTGTTCTCCATCAGAATCTCCTCATCCCCAAAAAAGAAACTCAAACTTAGGGCGTTAGATATAAAAGAAAGCAGCTCACCTTCTTGTGTAGAACTGCTGATAGATGATGAATCTTAGTTGTGAGTTGTGCAACTACAAATGAATCAGGCGAACAGTATTAGTTTCTCCTAAATTGTATCTATACCAATTTTCATATGCATGGACCCAACCATTTCAAAATTGATATTAACAACAACTTTCACCAGCATCTATATTTAGCCTAGTCAGCCCCAAGTTAAATCAATTAACGAAGGATATATCCTTTACCCTGAACACGAAAAGATCCACAATCTGACTCTGACATTTTAAACTCATCCCTAACTCTTGCAAGCTCGATTTTCAACTTCTCTGCTGAAGACATATTATCTGGATGGAAATACTGCAGTAAACATAAAGCATCCACATTAGGGGCATCAAATTAGTCAAATCTAGTTATGGCACTAGATTCTAAATTATGGACACCTGAACTACAAAAACAGACATTAACAACAGCATTCAAAAAACACCGAAGAACCTTCAATTTACCAAAATGATATGATCTCACCACTCATGTGACAGACCAACAGCAATTTAGCAATTATTATTACAAAGACCAACATACATAGAAGCAGAAGTACACATATACGTCAGTAAGATATGTTTATTCACTTTTGATTGATGTAATAGCCATTCAACATTGACAGCAAATATAGTATACATTATGTTGCAACAATCAAAGAAAGCTTCATATTGCCAATCAGGAAGGAAACACCTAGAGACCAAATAATAAAACTGCAAAAGTATGTATAGACTAAAGTACGCAAAAGAGAAAATGCCCATTAAGTTGTAATGAAATTCAACGTCAAGCAAAAAGTTTAGAACCCTTCAATTCCCCTTCGGCCTGCTCTTTTCAGTATACATACACTAGAATCAGAAACATGGAAGTGATAATCTTTTCACCTAAAATGCACCAATCTTGTCAAGTACGTGACCATTTATCTCTGTTCTGTGTTTTCTAGTCCAAATAATAATCACATGAATGGCATGTGACCGATCCACAGTCAGATTTAATTCTGAACCCTCAGGGATAATCTGTATGTTTCTGAAACTCAGTGCACAGAGGTTGGTTTTTATGACAATTTCAGGTGTTAAAATTGCAGTTTGCTCAACAAATAAATCATGCTTACCTTTTCAACAAGATGCTCTTTAGGAGGCTGCAGCATGAAGCTTGGAGTCCTGCCCAGCTCACCCAGTATATCAAGTCTCTGCACTGGACAATTCACATCATTAGTTCACTTTGGAATAAAATTGTCATGTATTACATGAACATAAAGGTATAATGCATTTATTTCCTCTCACATCAGTTTGTTAATGATGGATAACATTTGATGAACTATTCTTCATTAAATTCAGGCTATATGTGTAAAGCTTAGATTCCCTTCTCATGCATCACAATAAAAGCAAAGGACAATTGACATGTTATTAACGATTAGAATGAACATTTTACTCACGCGAACTTTTCTTAGTCTTATCCTCAGAAATCTTCACCCGAATCAAGACCTCTCTCAAATCCTTGACAGTAAGCCCCTTAATAGAGGACTCCTCAGTCTCCTTCTCTTCCATTTCCCTCAATTTCATCAACCTCTCGCTCAACTCCCTCAGAGAAAACCAGTCCCCTCCTTTTGCTTCCGGCCTCAATTTTCTCAATCTGTCTCCCAACTCTTCATGCTCATACATCTTCAAAAACTCCATCTTCATTTCTTCCGAGCTTTCTCCCTCCTCCTTCTCCCTCAACTCCTTGCCAAAAACTGACGCTGGCAATGTACCCGTCCCCCCAATCACCGTTGACGGTGTCCGAGAACCAGTGGAGTCAGAAGGCTTCATTCTTAAACTCTCGGTAAATGCCGATAACGACATTGGATCCACGTCCTTTTTGTCAATCCCAGTAGGCTGAATATTTCGCACTCTATTCCGCACGCTTTCACGAATCGCATCGAAAGAAAGTTTGCCCCCGGGTTTTCCAGGTCCCAAACCAGCATTCGGCGTCGATTCACCAGGTTTTCCGACCAGATTTCTCTTATAGATCTCCTGAAATGAGATTGGATTCGGTGAAGGTGTAGACGATGTCGTCGAATTTGGGTCAGAGTAACGACGCCGAAACTCGGACAGGTTCTTTCGGATTTCCTCAAAAGAAGCAGCTTTAGATGGCGCCTGCGGCACAGAACCTGACGCAGTAGAAGATGAATTCAATGGGTTTCTGAGAGTCGACGAGGGCGGGGGGGTTTGGCGTTGTTTGAGCACCTTCTTGACATCGCTGACATAGGAAGAGAAGTGCGTATTAGGGTTTGCAGAAGCACGATCATCGGAGGTGGTGGTGGTGGTAGAGTCGGGTTCATCGTCGTTGGAATTCGAGGTAGAGAAGAGGTGGAACAGAGAAGGGTTTGTGAGAGTGCTCTTATTGGTTCTCGTTCTGAGTTGGAGAAGGAGAGCCATGGCGGACGATTGAGGCTTCGGAAGGTTAGGGTTTAGAAGAGATTCAGCGAGAGTGGCTCAAGTGACTCTCGTCTGTTCGTAATCCGCAGAAACGTTAACGTCTTAATTGAAAATGGAAAATAAATCACTGGTTAAATAAACAAATGGGAAAATCATATTTTGGTCCTTATAAGTTTACTTAATTTTTAATTAAGTCTTTATAATTTAAAAAATGTGTAATTAATTAATTGTTTAAATTTTTTTAAAGTAATATCTTTTATTATACTTTTACCAATATTTCACTATAAAAATGAGTTGTTTTACTTAATTATTTATTTTTATATTTCTTTATAGCATAAATCAATTATCTTTAGAGTATTAAGATAAAATATGATTTGTAATACAATGAAATTTAACAAAAAATATAAATAAAATTTGAAAAATAAGAACTACATTAAAATATTTAAAACTATAATGATTCAATCACAAATTTTTAAGTTATAGGGATCAAATTAAAAAAATGAATTTAGAGAAATATTTGGTAATAAGCTATTGAAGTTGGTTCGTTCCACTAACCTATAACACCTTGGTCATTTTTCAGCACAATGATCTTGTCGTTTCTTCTTCACGCCGATGCACTTAAATAGAAATAGCCGGTGTTTCTATCATTGTTCTGGAACCTGAAAATTTTTGCCCTTTGTTTCCATTTAATCTCTTCCCGTTCCAGAATATGATTCATTCTCTCTTTAAAAATGTTATAATATCATATAATATATAGAGTTTAAATAGACAAATTTTACTCATAAAATGTGTTTATTAAATAAAAATAACATAATAATTATAAAAATTACTATTAAATCTTAATCTTAACTAATTTTTTATAAATAGAATTAAACTAGTATACGATATATAAGACAAATATAAATTGCTACAGACGCTTTTAAAAAAAATACTTACGAAGTATTTTGTAATTATATTTGAGGGGAGATTTAGATTGTAAAAACCCGAAATATAATTAATACACTGTGAGTATTTCATTCGATCAGTGATATCAGTCAAAGTTTAATCAGCTTTCACAATCAAAAAATATATATAAATCTCCTATTTTAAATTACCTAATGAATGTGTTCTTTATTTTATTCCCTTAAAAAAGAATAAAATTCTGCATTATCTGTTCAGTCTTGCTCCATGTATAAGCTTATTTGTGTGTCAACTTCCTTTTTCTCTCTGATTTCCATCACTCTTTTCTCGCAACTCCCAGTTGTTTATCACGTTGCCATATCTACGAAGTTGATCCATCATGCATATAAACTAAAGCCTCTTGCAAGCTCGCTTTAATTATGTCATGCAGCTCCTCTTGTGACAGCCACGAATTCTTAAACCGGAACCTGCGTTCCTTTCTTTTCTCCATAAACTGGTCTAATTCCACCAAGATTAGGCAATGATCAGAGTAAGAGGAGATAAGGATTGCCATAAGGTTGTTTGGAAACATGTTCAGACAATCCAACAATGCCAAGGCCATGTCTAATATATCTCTAACAACTTCGTTATTGCCTCGTCTTCTTTCTCAAGTAAATTGTTGCCCTACTAAATTATTATCTTGTAAGGAGCATTCTTCTACAATTGAACGAAAACCATTTTCGAGACACTCAAAGGTGTTCATTCCCTCTAATGATATAGGGTTAGTGTACAAGTCAATTTATAATAAAAAGATTTAATATTGTTTCTATGAGAATAATGTGTTATTTTTATTGTTCTTAATATTAAATATTTACTTATTAAATATACAAATTATACAAAAACATGGCTTAGTATGGTTATTTACATATTTATATTAATAGTCCAAATAAATTAATCACTAAAAAATAATTCAAGTGAAATAAACAAAATAACTAAATTAAATTACTATTCTAAAAGCTTTAAACTAAAAATAAAAAATTTAAAACAATACACTGTATTAAGCTAATTAGGTGTTGGGGTGATAATAAATTGAATTATCAAGTCCATTTTTAACTCTAATGCATATAGTTTAATTTTACTTCTTGATGATTTAACTCACTATATAGATAAGCCTATTTTCAAATATTATCCTAAATCTAGTTCTAATTATACTTAGAGATTGTTTCTAAATATTTAAATGTAATCTTATTTAGAATATAATAAGCTTAATAGTTAAATTATCAAACGTAACATATCTAAAGATTATTTTCATTCTAATTTCTCATTTATTATAATTCTAATACGGTCCCATGTTCATCGAAAATTTTTTACAAATGATCACCTACTTCTTAAAAAAGATCAAATTTAGTCTTTTTATTCAAATCTTAAATCCAAAGTCAAAAAATTAAGTCTAACAATTTTTAAAAAAATAAAAGACTATTTGTAGTAATTTTTAATTAGTGGAATCTTTTTAATTATTATGATGAGTGAGTGATTATAATAATAATTTTATAATAAATAATAAATAAGACAAAATAATTTTCTCCTTGCAAAAGTCATATGGTATTTTTCCTTCGAAATCTTCACCCTTTTTGCGCTTCATCCAAAGGGTGTTAAGCGTCATTTTAAATTTTCTATATTTCTCTATTATAATTTTTTTTTGGAAATTGTAAAGAGATAATATGAAAGAAAAAAGGTGAAAGAATATACGTGATATGCATTCTCATTTTTTTATTTAACTTTTTAAATTTTTTTTTAAAATTTACAAGATAAAAAATTTGAGAATGACCAGATATCAAGACATTTAAGAGAATTGTCCTCGTTGCTATCGAAAAGGACGAACACAGGGTGAAGAATTGAGAGAGTAGTACTCCAGTACTGGAAGCTCTACTACGGTACAAATACATAATGTGCCGTACAATATTCGCATCTTCCACGAACTTTCTGTGTTACTTGGCAAATTTAACAAACTCCCTGCGCTCACACAAGTATGCTTTAGATTGAAATTGTGTAAATTTAATTTTCAGTAAGTTATATATATATATATATATATATATATATAAGTCCGAATTTCTTTTGAAATTAAAATTTATTACTATTCATTTTAGTCTCTTTCGTACGCTTTTTTACTAAACATGTGAATTAAAATATAAAGTTGTTAGAGTTAGTTTAGTTCATTTGATTCGATGAGTTAAATAGATTAATTCATTTAATTTATTTATGAGGAGATAGATTAAGAATTTCAATCCAATTTAATAGGTTAAACAAAAATTGAAAAAAAAAATTATCATTATTATAGTTTTAACTGGCCAAAAGTTTAAAAAAAGAGTTCTAAAAAATACTTAAACAAATCAAACCAATTATAAAAAAAAAACTAATACCACAAATCCAACTTAACAAGCCAATCTAATCTAATATTGAAATGTAACAAATTACAAATAAAATTTATTACTTAAATCAGATTGAATGAGTAAATGTCATCGATGATGTACACAGAGTAGATGTGTATCAATTGGAGTATTTTATTTTTAGAAAACTAGACATAATGGGGTGTGAAAATTGAGCTAAATACCCTGCAAGGATTGTTCAAATAAATATTGTATTTTGCATCTTAAAATAATTAAACTGCTAATTTGTTAACTTACTGAGTTAGTCAATTTAATTTACATAGTGAATGAATTGGATTGATGCGGCTCTATCAAACTAAGTTATTAAAAAGAGCCTAATCCAATTTACCTTTTTGATAGATTAAGGATATGTTTAGTTGTTATAATTGATATAATGAGAATATGAATGAAAATGAAAATTAAAGTGGGAGTGGGAATAGAAATATTAAAATGTTGTTTGGTTCGGAAGAAATAAAAATAGACATATCTTCATTTACTTCGTTTGATTAATAAATTACACATGAGAATTAATTAAATAGTGTATACATATTATTATATTATCTCTTATCATAAAATAAAAAAGAGGCAGACATTTTTTTAAATTATTAATTAATATAATTTTAATTAATAATATAATAATATATATTTAATAAAATAATAATAATAATAAAATAATAAATTAGAAAATAGTTTAATAATAAATTAAAATTTTTATGTATTACAAATATATTTTTGTCTAAAAATTATTATAAATAAAAAAAATTTTGTCAATTATATTTTTATTCTCAAGAGAACAATCTCATTTTATAACTTTAACTAAAGAGATAACTCTTTCTTATATAAAAGAAAACATATTTCATACAATCTATTAATCAAATATAAAATAAAGATGTCTCTTGTTTCTATTATTATTCTTTTACCTTAATTATAGGAATGGCATGATAATTCTATTAAAATGATAGCGAAACTGAAGTGGAAAAAAAAATGAAGAAAGAAAAATCAATCAATCAAGTTGAAAATGTATGTGCACTTGGACGTGGATCTCTATAAGCTGGACTTGGTCCAATAATAGACGGAATGAATTAGAGAGTAGGGTCCATATAAAACCCCACTAAAATGGACCCTTTCTTCCCATCTCTTTTCACGTCCTTCTATATAATGCCTAAAGAGTCTTCACTTTTAAATATATGAAGTTTTAAGTAAAGTTAATTTACCAAAGGTTATTTGAATCAAGTAATTACTATATATATATATGTATATATATGAATACTAAGTATTGATAACAATTATGGATTAAAAATCAATTTTAGTCCATCACGAAGAGGATATATTTGATTTTATTTTTAATAAAATTAATTTTTAAATTTAATCCCTTATATATTTCTTATTTTGGTTTCTCATATAATTATTTTATCAATTTATATATTCTCAATTAAATTCTTTAAGCTGATATTAATGATATTTTAAAATGCATGTTAATTTTAAAAATATTAAAAAATTTTATTTTTGACAAATAAAATTATAAGATATCCATATATAATTAATTAAATTGAGGTGATAATTTTAAGAAGGGTCCAATTGTAAATATACCTTGTATTAAGAGACTATATTAATAAAACAACTTTATGGTAAATTGACCTAAAAAAACATTTCATTTATGAGAAACTAAAACAATATTTAACTCAGAATAAATATAATTTATTTTAATTTTTGAAGAACCTCAAAAAATGTTTAGACAAGCGAATTAATTTTTTCCTTATCTAAATTATGAGATTGAAGGATGAGAATAAAAAAAAAAAGAGAAAGAGAGAAAAGAGACAGTTGAGAATTGCCACGTAGAAGAAAAGTGGACCCCAGAGAAGGGAAGAATGATCCACGAAAACAAGAAAAGGGGTTTGTCAAGTAGGAGCATAATACACACACACTCTCTCTCTCACACTCACACAGAGACAGAGCCCCCAAGTCCATCCTATTCATTATTTATTATTTATTTAACATTCCAACGACACACACCCCCATACAAGATTTTCTCTTCTCCTTCTTCGCTACCACATACCTCATTTTCCCATTTTTCCTTCTCCTTTTCTCTCTCTCTCTCTCTTCACTCACCGCGAGATGTGCGACGAGGACTGGATCAAGGTGGCCATGGCGGATGACTCCGTCGTCGTTGAGCTGCTCCTCGGCCTCCACCAGGCGCCGCCACCGCCACCTCGGATGAAGCCTCCTGCCTGTCTGCACCTCGACTGGACCGTGCGTCAGCGCCGTTCGAGGTTGGCGCCCAGACACCTTGGCGCTGAAAGGAAAGACGAGCCGACGAGTGGCAGCCCAACCACGCCCCTCTCCTGGAGCTGTGCCACGTCTGCCAGCTGCGGCGGTGTCGGCGGCGCCGTCGATGGCTACGAAGAGTCCAGCCGTCCATCCAAACCGACGGAAAGCTCAAGATCTAATAAGGTTCGTTGCTTCTCCTTTGTTCTTCTGCTCAGCTTTCTGTTTTGTTCGGGATTTTCCGGTGAATGATCTCCGGTCGCCGGACTTGTTCGGTTTGTGTGTCTTGTGTCTCAGTGGAACTGCGGATTCACGGCTCTGAAACTTCTCTTTCTCTCTACGTATCCTGACGGTTTTTCCTTTTCTTTTGCAATTGACGAAAATGACCTTTAGGAACATGGATATTTACGTTGATGAGCCCATGTGAAGTCGGGTGGAAATAGTAGGTAGCCTTTTCAGTAAATGGCACCTGTCTCGTTTTCCTTTCTTTTTCGGAGCAAGCTTTATTCGCCTCGTGGCAGAAGATTCACCATTACGCGAGCTCCGCAATCTACCTCGCCGGCTCGGGTCGGATCATCTCCGATGGCCGGAGTGTTTCCCATTCTCAAATCTTGTTGACCAAGATGCTCAGCGAAAAAGTTCATCCCTGACTTTTACTGTTTTTATTATGATGAGAGAATATAATTTTTGCTGTGGATGATACATCCTTCATTTGTTACTTATTTTTATTTTTTGGCTCGTATTTTCAGAGCCCAAAGATAACAAATGCGCAGTGAGTCAACAATTTTTTTAAAATTAAAAATCGTGTAATAATAAGTGAGAGATGTATCTGCTCTATTCTTATTAAATTCTGTTTCAAGTTTTTCAAAGAAAATGGGTGACTTTCATTCAACGCATGGAGTCAGAGGCTCGAATGACTCTTTCTCTGCCTATCTATCACGTTTCTGCATCGCACTTTTACGCTCCGCGTCATGCCTTGTCTTGAAATGACAGAAACGCCCCTCTGACGGAAGGGCGTTTTTGTCTTTTCAGAAAATTTCCCACCAAGCCAATGAAGAAGCCGTCCGTGGACTCGGAAGATTGAAGAACTGGAACGATCTTTACACTCTTTAACTGCTTTGTCACACCCACGTTCAGCACTCCGATTGGCTGGTGTAAAAATCTTTCTACAAAATATTTACTGGGAGGGGTAGTTCGGTAATATCACACGTCCGTCACCTGCTTTTTGGGTGGCGTGTTTTCGTGGCAAAAGGTCGGCTTGCAGTTTGGTGTAGTGTTGGTAGTGGTTGTGCCCTTTTTTTGGAGTGTTGCTGTGTTGTGAGGCTGGGAAATGATTCCGTGGGTCTCCCGCAGGTGATCCTTGCTTAATTCATTCACTCCTTCGCTGCGTCGTCGTTTCATGCGTGAGGTAAAAGACAAATGTGTATTGTACAGTATCTGCATGACAGCTTGATAGCAACCCTTTCTTTTCGTGGGAAAGATGACAGCATCAAATAATATGATCAGCAAAGTCAAAAGTGGAAGGAAGTTTTTAATTAGGGCCTGTTGTTCTAAGGAACAACAGGCTGCTATACTATTAGTCTTTTTATGCTTGTTTAGGTCCAAAAGGTAAGAATCTCAGTCCAAAATGCTGTCATACTATTTCGGATTGAATCGAAGATCAGAAGATGGTTTAAGAAATGTTGTTCTTTTCCTGTTATTCCCTTGCAAGACCAAAGTTGAGGATGATTTAACTGAACCACCCAAGTGAGGAATTGGAGATGCCAATAAATAGAAAAGATGCGTTTCTCCGTAAAAGGACAGGGAAATGGGTAAGAGCCACTTTGGTAGCTCCCTAAATGGGGACCACTTCGTCACCAAATTGATGGCATGAAGCAACTTAAGCTGGCTCGTGGCTTCCAGTCACACAACTTAATTGGCCCCTTTTGTCTAAAATTTTTTGGGGGAATGGACATGGTGTTAGGACTTAAGAGGGGCGTCGGACTAAAAGGTTCCTTTCTTTCAGACTCATTGTACTCTTGATCCTTCACCCCATCAAAGAAATGTTACTATTCACTAGGATTATGTTCGGGTAGAGTAGGTCATGTATTTATTTTAGCGAATTGCTATTTTTATGACGGCCACAAGCAAGCAATTGCTATGTCAATGGGACTTACATGATAGTACGGAAAACACAGTAGAGTTGAAATGGCATTAATAAAGAAACAAAATATGGTACATGGAGCACCGTGGTTCTCAAAAAGATCTGTACTTAAATAGGTAAGTTACCAACTTAGTCGGGCAGTGTAGCAGATTTTTGGCCGTTTATGGAAGTTTGTTGAGATTCTGCTTTTTAAGTCACTCTGGTTTCTACCTTATAATCTCTATTTGTACCACTGGAAATTTATAATTAGTTCGCAACAGTGATTGAAAAAGGAAAAGATCTATTACGGTCGTATCAATGACTTCCCTTTAAAATAATGACTTAACTTTGTTGCAAGTTTTGGTGAATTTACATAGGAATTAAATAAGGGCATGTTTTTTAACATAGCGGCGGACTTTCCTGTGCTTGGCAAAAGAGGGGAAAAAGAAAAACTGTAAAGTCTTTCCGTATGCTTGAACAAACAAGAAGAAAAAGAATGTCTGTCTTCCTTGATGATACTCTTGTATACTATTTGTCTGTATTATTCAATCTCTTAGAATGGCATTCATCAAAACTCAGACCATTGTTCTTAGTTTAATTTACTACTTACATTCAAAGATTCCTTCATTCCCTCTCCTTCATGTAGCTTCAAATCTGCCGTATATATCTGATTGTTCTTAATTGTGTGCATTTGTTTTATACCTATGATCATCCATTCATATTATCAAATTCTTTCCGTTCATATTTTTTGGAGACTTATTTTTTTTATCTTACGATAAATTTTTTAACACTCCAATATTTGTTGTCGCCAGGTTGCTAATCCAAGTGAAACAACCACCACGAAAAGATCTCGAAGAAAAAAGGTGATTAGAACCTAGTTTGTGGTGTCCGTTTTCCCTGGACTTCTAATTACTGGAGCAATAAATGCAATTTTACTTTTTCAGAAACACCCGAGTATGTGATGCACATTTATCCTTTTATTGATGAGAGAATAAACAAGAATATTCATCTAGGTGTGAGGATAATATGAATTAAGAATAGATAATAGTCTGTTACGTGTGGTAGCATCATCATATTTATTTGAAATGAGCAGGAGATATGCATATATACACACATTATGGCCTCGTCACCGTGTTTGGCTCACTTGGCTGTCATTACATTGTATACGAAACTAACTTCATCATTTTATGGTTGAGAGAGGAGTGTTTCGCTATTCTTATCTGCACATGTCCGTATTGATTGCTACTTTATGTACTAGTACCTGCTTAACATAATTTAATGACTATTTTTCATGTTTGCAGACTTTACTTGAACTAAAGGAGGAAGAGAATTTGCTGTTAAAGGAAAGGAAAAATTTGAAAAACGTATGTTTATACATGGCTTCATGGATTTTGGGTTTTGGTCCTCACTTATATGTCTTGTCTCTTGTTTCTCATTATTGTCATGAATTTTGAACAGGAGCTGGCATCCTTGCGTCTCACTGTTGAGAAACATAGGGCAGCAAATAAAAGCTTGAAGAGAATGAAGGTGAACTTCCTGTTCTGCTCTCTGTTATCTGCCTTCTTCGTCATCCTTTAAATCTTGCGTTCCTATAGTTATGCTTTAGTGTGACAGTGATCCAGTCGATGAAGTCACTGAAATAGAGTGACTTTCTTCTGCATCTGCTAGTCATAATGTACTTCTCTGTTTTTAATTTGACCACCAGCTCATGTATTGTGACCACTGTTACACTTAATTGCTAATCCTTAGTGGCCTAGTTATCAACTTCATCGTGTATGCTATATAAATATCTTCCCCTTGTTGTGTTCTGCCTTTTCCCTTGGTTGACATATCTGACGTAAGTAGTGGTTTACCTGTAACATTTCCAAGTTCAAAACTTCTACTGACAACTGTTTTTAAGTGCGTTAAGAGTATTTATGGACACAACAGTATGATGCCTCGGAATCTAATCATTCCTTAATCCTTTGTAACAGCTTGATTTGGAGTCAGGAAAGACCTTGAAAACAGCTGCAGCCTTTGTGGCCCCTGGGGAGGCACAGTGTCGTCCATCTAATGCGGTCTTACTGACAAATATCACACATAAGGTTATTAATGATGCATCACTTATCTGTCCAGCTAATGCTTCTACCAAAGCTCAAGAGATTAGTAAGCTAGAAACTTCATTCTTACTACCTGATCTAAATCTGCCTGTAGAGGAGGGTTTAAGCTCCAATTCTTTACATCAATAAACTGATAAAAAGCCCAGGTGTCCTTTCCAAATGATATTCTTCTTATCCACATGTTAGACCAAGATTACTCTGCTCCTAGCATGCTTAATAAGATGTAACAGGCGAGTTCTAAGCTCTAACCATGTAGGCTGTGCTAATGTAATTGTAGGGTCCTAAACCATTCACTCTCCGCACTTAGTCAAAAGCCAATGTGTGGAATATGTGTTTCGAATTCATGAAGGTAGCGAGGATAGTGTAGTAATTCTGTGACATCGGACATAGTCCCCGTTAATTTTTTTCATAGGTTTCTTCAACATTGTCCAAAATTCTTTTGGGGCAACCCTCGATCCTTCTCCTACCTCATTATAGAAAGGTTTACTGATAAATGTAATTACATATTCCGCAGATATGTTAATTCAACAATTTTGGTTTTTAGTGAGATTTTCTGTATCTGAGGTGATTTTGTTACTTCGTTTTATTTTGTTAAGTATTCTAGAATGGAATATTTGATTTGATTCTCGTACTCTCGCTGATTTTCTACTGATATAAAAAGTTGTCATTTCTTTGGGTCTTATTAAAAGTTAGGGGAAATATGTTTTATCCTTGATGTAAGGTCTAATTACAAACTTGATATATGAATTTTGAAATATAAGAAAATACTTCTACTTTAAAGTGTTATAAGCCACTATTTTTTCTTTTTTTCGAAATGTAATAAGCCACTCTCAAACATCAAATTCATGTATATGGGCTCTAGATATTATTAGTTTGTTTTAAATTTTTTTAAAATTTTAATTTGAGAGGTAATTAGTAAATTAATTTGTTATTTTTTTGGTTGATTATAAAAAATTTATATAAATGAATGATTTAATTATTTTTAATTGATTATGAAAATTCACACTTCAAAATTTTTTTAACATATATATATATAAAAGAAAAGTAAAAAGTGCACGGCTTGTCCATAAATGGAAATCAGTTAATCTCGTTAAAGGAACTTACTTAATTCTATGATTAAACGTGGGACATAATGGGTTTTCCCTAAAATTAAAAATTAATTTAAAAAATGGATATGTGTGATTCAGTAAATTGGTACTGCATCTGCCGAATCGGGCTAGTAGAGTTCATGGGCTTGGCCCGTAGCCTATTGGTAAAGCCTTCTGGGATTAGGCTGGGCCTCATGCAAATGTTAGGCCTACTTTAATGACCCAGAAAAGCTAAAAGTATTCATGGGAGTTTTTCTCAAACTTACCGGTACTAAGCATAGAAGTTATATGTACCATAACCACAATGAGTTTAAGAAGCAAGATCGACTTTGGTGGATAAATCTGGAAAAATTAGAAATGGTCAAACTTTGATGAAAAAATTGAATTGGATCAAAAAGTATGGTTGAACTTGTAGTCATGGCCAAGCAAGCAACCTTCAATATTGATACTATGTGAATTTTATAATTTCTAGATAATATGACTGGCTGAGAACAGCGAAGGCTGGGGCAGACTTTTGGTTGGGCCGGTCTTGGGCTAAAGTTAAGAGAATAGTCGGGCTGGGCTTCCGTTCAAGCCCACTGAACATGATGAGGTTTAGTTGAAACTGTTGCAACATGAGCTGAGTATTCTTCAAATTATGCGGAGTTGAAGTCTTGGTTTGTGTTGATTGGTCAAAATAAAATGATTTATCTTAATCAGCGAGAGAGGACTTGATTTTGGGGCACAAAGAACAATAAGAAGAAGAAAAAGAAGAGAGGCTTTTCTATACATAAACAATATCTCAGCTCTCATAAACAAATCTTGTATTTAGTTTAACGTTGCAGAAGTCTATTTGTACAATTAAACGAGATTTGTCTTTTATTTGATTTGGTGTCTGATCTTTTTTAAAATTAATTTTATTTTTAAATTTATCATTTGCACTTAAGTAAAAAAAGAAACTTATTTTTGCAAAACTCAAGTTTTAAACAAAAAGTTTTAAATATAAATTATAATAATACAAAATTACATTTGATCAAAATTAATTTTAAAAATTAAGTTAATTTAAAATCACGTTAATTCAATATCAATCCAAAATCCAAATAGACAATAAAATGGTGTGATCTATTGGAGAATCATGGATATAGATATTTTATATTTGATAATCTAAATATTACTACATTTGAGGAGATATGAAATATTAAAGTTTTATCAAATGATTTAAATTTTAATAAATACTAAATACTTTTTTATAATTTATTAAAATCCCATTTATTAAATTTTTATGTAATGTTGTAAATCTTATCAAATTTACTTACATTTAAATTTTTAAAATGTAGGTGATCCATTTTCAAGAATGATCTACTCTGTGTGCAAGTTTGACGCATGTACTTTGATTCTATGTTCCTAGAATGGATTAGGATTACCTGTAGTGGAACGCGTTAATTGCGTGTGTAGTTGGCATATTTATTTTTAAATCTTTTAATTTAAAAAAAACAAATACGGACAAAACCAGCCGTGTTGCGTAAAGTTAAACGTAGCAGAATCCACAATGTCCCACAACATAACCTGCTTTTTTGGCTTCACAATTTGATTTTACTATCATATATTGTATTATATATTACACCGATTTCTTTTGCTTTGGTTAAATTTAATTTGATATCTACCCCTTTTATTTGTTATATATTACAAAAAAATTTACTTTCTTTGTTGCCAACAAAAATTAACCTTTGCATAATGATTTTTTTTAAAAAAATAAAATTATATTATAGTGAAACTTAAAATCAACTTAATAGGCTTTGTTATCATAATAAGAATAAATAATAATCTTATGTTCTATAGAGAATGAACTTTATTAGGCTAAACTAAAATAATGGGGAAAGGTTTTTGCAATATGCATCAAATGTTAAGGGTGTTTAGTGTAACTCTTGAAGATGTAATTTATTTAAACTTCAAGGAATGTTAGTGTGATATATTTTATATTATATTAATATTTATAATAATTTGATATCACATACCGGAAAATTAAATTTTCAACAGTAATTTTATTTCAGAGTTCAACTACAACATATCAGGATAGTGATTTCATGTGTGAAAACTTGGAGGAAAAAAAAAAATACTACCTGTAGATTATAAATTAATGGTTGAGATCCATGCAAATGTGTCTTTTTGGTTTTTCACATTAGTAATTTTTTTATTAATTTTGATTATTATTTGTAATCTAAAAGTGATTATGGGAGTGTTTATATATATATATATATATATATAACATTAATGTCATAAAAAATAAAATAGTGAAATATTTTTATTTCTTCTATTTTTGTTATATGTTTTCGCAGCCATAAATAAAAATATTTGTAAATAATATAAAATTATTTCTGCACTAAATATATGGTCAAGACAATGACACGAATATGTCTTGTTAACCATAAAAATTGATATTTTCATTAAAATGTTACAATTAAAAATTCTAAGTTTAAGATATTTATTATGAATAATCTTAGATTTTAAAATCTTTTAAAATAATTTTAGGATTTTTTTTTTTACTAATCTAATGAATCTTGTCCGGAAATTTTAAAATCCTGTCTTAGCTTCCCTTTATTTTGTGTTCCTGAAATAGAGTTAAGAAAAATTTCCTAAAGTCTTAAGGATAATTTCAAAATAAAAAATCCTCTATAATAAATAATTTCAAACTTAATTATAATCTTTTATTGTAATTCTCTCTTAATCATTTTGGGGTAAAAATAAAGTAACAATCCAACTTCATAGTTTTCAAACACTTATCATATTTTTCTTGAACTGTTGATCTAGTTAACAAATATTTTTTAATAAAATTAAATATTTGTAAATCTGAAATCAGAGTAAGATTAAAAAATAAAAAGAAATAGAGGAAATTGTAACACTCTTCTGATAATTTTGGAATTGCCTTACCCACTAAGGAAATGTCATCTCTCCCGTCAGGTTTGGTATTAACATGAAAGCGATGTAAGGTGGAATTCAAATTTTCGACGATTCTTCAAAGAAACGGTTTATCGTTACATTACGTAAAATTTTAAATTTGAATTATTGAATTAAAATTTTGAATTACATATAATTAAAATTTAAATTTTTTACTATATATAATCATTAAATTTGATTTAAATTATTTAATTATGTATTTTTTAATATTAATAATTAAATTTATATATTGTTAATAAATATAATAAATTCTAACTCAAAAAAGTGAGTAATGACTACGTGGAACATAAGGATTTGAAATTGAAGAATGGAGGGTTCAAGTTTTCCACAATTCATTCTAAAAGAGCCAATCTTATAGTGCAGAAACACCACATGGTACGTAGCTATCTAAGAGGGTTATATCGTCGTAATTGTAGTTGGCTTCTTCTATGATTTTTTTGTCTATTATCTATTTGTTGATTCTGCATCATTTTCTCTTTCTTAATTTCTTTGTTAACTTCAAGACAAACGATAATTATTAGTTAAGAGCGTGGTCTATTAGTTTTGACTGTGCATTTAATCCTGTAAGGTCTCTAATTTAGGATTCATTTGCTTATGAGCATTGATATTTCTTGGGAGAAAATTTATGTTTTTGGTTTTTATAATTTCACTTAAAATTATTTATGATGTTTATAGTTTAAAAATGTCTAATTATGTGTTAATAATTTAAAGAAATATATATATATATATATATATTATAATTTTTAATATTTTATAAGTTAATTTTATTTTATTATCTATTTTTATTTTTTATTAACATAAGGCAAAAATATTTAAATTAATACAATATATAATTAATTACATAAACTAAAATTTAACAGGTTATTTATAGTATTTAAATAGTAGAAACTAAATTAAAAAAATTGTAAACTATAAAGATCTATAATTATAGATTGTCCCAACAAAAAATATTTAATTATAAAATTACAAATTATAAAGAATATATAAAAAATATGGTAATTTTGTATCATATTCGGTGCATTCACAATTTTGAATACACCAATACACCCAGTTATAATGCAGAAATATAATTGTAATAAAAAATAATAGTATTACAATTATGTTTCTACATTATAATTAGATGCACTAATGTACTCAAAATTGTGAGTGCATACAAAATTTTACTATTTAATTTTTGTAATATTAAAATTCATTCGGAAAACATACTTGAAATTTTATAAAATTTATGAGTTGAAAAGTTTATTCAATGAGTTTTGTTTGATCAATGAGAGCTCTCATTTGATCATTCCCTTAACTTTTTTGTATGATGTCTCCTTACATTTCTCAAACATGCATTAGAAATTCTTTGAAGCATAAACATTCTTTAGAGCCAACTAGAAAAATAATGATTGAATTAATTAATTATATCTTAAATAGAAAATTCTTTAAAATTGAGAATTTTTCAAAGTGAACAAGAAAAATAAATAAATAATTAATTAATTAATCGTCTTATAAATAAGAAATTCTTTAAAGTCTGTGAATATTTTAGAGTCAATGAAAAAATAATAAATTAATTAACTATCTCTTAAACTTTCTAATAATAAATTATAAATATAACTTTACGGGTTATAAAATTAAAGTTAGAAAAAACAACATATGACTAAAGGGCTTATTCAATGATTTATATTGTTTATCATCATGTATCAGTCAAAGTCAAAGGCAAAATCAATTATGGTTGTATAAATTTATGAAATTCTAAAGGTTTTAAGATGAGGAACAATAACAGTTGCATTGTGCGACTAAGAATATCCTTTATAGTGGTTCATTTCTAATTAGTCAATTATCATAACTTCTTTCTTATCAATATCATAAAATTAATTTCATGTATCTTCTTCAATATATTATTTTTTTTATTACAATATATTATTAAATTCAATTTTCTACTTACACTTACAAATAACATAAATTTAAAATATATAAATATATAATAAAATAGATATTTTTTTTTCAGGGACTGCACAAGGCATAGGAAAATAAAATAAACTGATAATAATGTTAGAAAGAGAATATGTTTCTTAAATAAGGAGGGGCCATGCATACAATTATCTTCTATTAATTGTTTGCCCGTGAGTTTTAAACTTTTTTTTTTTTTAATTTGTCTTATGTTTCTATATTTATCGGTTTTCACAAACCAGCAGTGCTTTTTGTTAATGTGGGGATCGATATGATTTTTAATTTATTTGGCATTTCTGCATCCAAATTTTGGTTAGACGTATTCCCCTAAAGTGGTAGAAAGTTACCTAGGAATAAATTATTATACTAAAAACAAAATTTGTATAAGTTGAGAATATTAATTTGCTCAACTTTTTGTTCAATAAAATTGGTGGTTCAGAATTTCCATCATTAATAAATTTGTCTGCGGAAATACGATAAAACAGCCACAAGATGTAGAATACAAAATTAAAATTATGAATAATAGAAATAAAATTGAAAATTAAAGTAATAAAACTATAACCATGATATGGATGCAGTGATATTTGAGCAACAAAAGATGAATGAGGACATGATGAGGGAGACTAGCGGAGCGTAAAATGAAGGATTGACTCTACTAAATTTTGTAAATGATACATTTAAAGGTGATAAAAGGTTAGATTGAGTCAGGTTTGAGTAAGACTTAAAATTTGACCCAGTTTAATACTAGGGTAAAAAAATTTACCTTGAAACTCAATCCGACTTGGTATGATCTGGCAAATGATCGGGGCACATCGAGTTTGACCAGGTTAGGTCGGGTCTATTTTTTTAATTAATTTGTTTATTTAAAAATTTATTTTTAATTAATAAAAATAGTTTTTTAAAAATAAAAAAATTAAGATTTGAATGTGAAAAATATATAATAAATAAAAATTAAGATTTTGAATAAAAAGAATTAAGATTTGAAAATAATTAATATATCAAAAGTTTATTATAAATAAAAAATAAATCAGTTTAAATTTTTAAAATAAAAAATATAATTGGGTCAAGTTGATAACAATCTCAATAGCTCCCCAGCCTGATAAATTTGTAAATTTTTTTATTTAAATCCTACTTAACCTAGGCCAATATGATTGGATTCAGCTGAGTTAGTTAGATCTTTGAGTCATATGTTTACCCATAGGTATAAGCAAGGCAAAGAAAGAAAGACTACCAACCTAAGTCCCAACTTAAGTCCTTACACCAATACTGTGTAGGATATAAAGACCAACATGCTTAATATTCATACGCCAATACTACATCCGTATGCCAATACTACGCTAAATTCTAAATTATAAACCTACACGTTCAATACTGCTTAGGATATAAAGACACCAAATATCTTTATGCCAATTATAACACAAACTGATTTGGCGTCAAATGCCTATTTCAACATCTCTAAAGTGACGCTTTTGTTAACTTTCATTTTATTGATCATATCACACACATATGTAGTACCCTTATCAATATTATATATTTTTTGATTCGTACATATGCATATAATTGCTTTTCCCTTACTCATTTGGCCTATATGCAACATGTGATTAGGACTATTCATGACATGGAGATGTACAAAATTCTTATCATCAATAATTACATGTTGTTATTTTGTCATATTTATTAATTTTCTTCTTGATTATACAATTTATTTACCTCGCTTGCTTAGATTGATCATTTCCTCCATAATTTTTTTTTTTCTATTACTATCCAATTATGCCTCATTATTCATACCTAATTTTCCCATCATTATAGGCTCTTATAAACTTATCATTTTTTCTCATTTATTCAGCAATGTTTTTATATATATATATATATATATATATATATATATTTGCTAGAATTTTCATTATGCTATTTTAACATTGTGTATTATCATCATCATCATGGTTCGTTGCATATTTTTACCATCATCATTATTATAGCATTGTTCAGTTCAATTTTTTATAATTAACGAGTTGGCGAATTAATTTTTAAACAAAATATTATAAATTATTTTTTTTTCCACAAGTGATATGAAAATTTTCAGCAAAAATATTTCAATGGGTCACATATAAGTTATTTTTTCTAATGTATCACTAATTTTTATTCCACTGCAAGTGATTTTTATAATATTATTTTAAGTTAAATTCAATTTAAAATGAGTCAAATTTATTGATATTAATATAGTAGTAAATCTTATTGGAGTACAACACTAAATTTATATGGAAACATCAGTTGTTCACATGTTGATGAATTAATTTTTAAACAAAATATTATATATCATTTATTTCACATGTGATGTGAAAATTTAAACAGAAATTTTGTTAATATATGTCGCGTGTAAACTATTTTTCCCAATTAATTCATGCAATACCAATTTTTCATTGCAGTCTGAGTAATTTTTTATAATATTATTTTCAATTAGAATAAAATTTTGAATGAATAAAATTTTATAGATTTGAATATATCAATAAATACAATTAGAGTATAATTAATTTATATATCAATTCTCTTGTTAATATTTTAATAATATATCATTTTAATAAATGAATGCATCAAATCAGTTTATACCATATTTTAATATAATGTTCAAATTACAATTAGGCTCCTAATACCAAAGCTGCATGATGGAGATGGGAACTAAGTACCTTTTATTTTGGGTATTTTTAAAAATGTATGAGTTGTATCATATAATTGTACAACTAATCAAACATTTCAAAATATAAGAAATCAATTAATTTAAAATTATATTCATATCATGAGCAAACTTCAATGAACAATTTAATACAAAGATTGGGCAATTTTGGCAAGAGGTGAGAGACGAAGGGCTTTCTCTATCAAGATTTGGCGCATTGGATCTATTAGACATGGATATGGGTGATTATTAGTTTGGTTGGTCCGGTGAACCTAGCTCGATCGAGTCACGTCAGGCCGGGTTATGACCAGGCCAATTAAAAAAATTTGAAAATTTTACTAGGGCGGGCCAAGTCTCGAGGATGACATTAAACCTAGCTCAATATTTATTTTTAATTTTTAATTGAATTTAAAATAAATTTTAAAATATCAATTCTTTTCAAATTTTTTTATTATTTTTCATTCTATATTTTAAAATTTTATTTATTTTATTTTATTTCCTTTCAAATCTTCTTTTTTTTTTTCCTTTTTGCTTAAAAAAATATTTTCACAAAATATTTTATATTTAAAAAAATAACTAAATTCAGCCCAGCCCGATCACTACTTGGGTCTAACCAGGTCAAGCTGGGTCTCGGGTTAAAAAATATTTGCCTGGTGTAAAGCTAGGCTAGGTCTCGGGTCGACCAAAAACTTGGCCTGACTTGGTCCGTGCTCACCCCTAGATATAGATCCAATGATTCCAAATTTAAAATATGTAAATTTTTTAACAATATAATTTTTAAAAAAATATAAAAAAATAGTTTAAAAAATAAAATATATTAATATTTTAAAATTTTTATATAAAATAATATTTTATTAAAAATAATGAAACTATTTCTAATATTTTATAATTTATTTTATACATATTACAATATAATTCAGTCTCTGTTTTGTTCAATAAAATATTATCATATAAAAAAAAGATAAAATATTAATAAATCTATCATAATTTTTTAAAAATATTTTTATTAAAATATGAACAATTTATAATAATTTACTGTTGATTTCTCACATCTTAAAATTTATTTTTTTTCAAAAAAAATTATTTTATATAAAAAAATTTAAATTATTAATATATCTATCATATATATTTTTTAAAAAAATTAATTTCTACTAAAATATAAAAAAATTTAAACCACTTTGTACAATTGAATTTGATCCAACGATGAAAGTAGTCTACTGGAGAACCTCCAGGATGATCCAGACTCAGAGGAAGGGAAATGATTTGACAGAGACATTTTAAGTAATCTCATCATTTTGTATTTAAACTTTTTTCTTTGCCGCAGTTTTCTCAAACTAACCACTCAAGAGTTGACACGCGGCGTATCAATCTTCCCTTCCCACCACGTGACACAATATTAAAAGGTAACTTGTCAGGGTAAAGGCTAATCTTGACGGGTTAATTTTTTATGTAGTAATTTAAAAATATAATTATAATATATATAATGTACTTATAGATAATATTATACTTATTTTTTATATTAAAATTATGTATATCAATACATTTAAAATTATAAATATATTAAACATTTTATTTTAATTTTTTATTTATTAAAATTGTATAAATTTATAATTAATATTAAAAAATGCATAATTTAATAATTATACACATTAAAAAATTTTAAATTTTAATTACACATACTCTACAATTTTAATTCAACGAAAATAAATAATCCTATAACCAACTGTTGCTTTTTTACCTACTCAACAAAAAGTACTCTGACATCTAAGCACAATGATTGAGAATTATTTTTCTTACAGTGGTGGGATCATGTATGTTTTGCATTATCTTAAATATAAATAGTTGAATCAAAATTTTGAATTACGTAAAATTAAAATTTAAAATTTTTATTTTAATATGATTATTAAAATTAATCTAAATTATTAGGTCATATATATTTTTTTAATATTATCATTTACATTGTAGTATAACACAGAGCACTGCACATTTTAAAAAAAAAAATAGCATAAGCGTTCATATGATTAGTGGCACAGCCTTTGAATCATTTATTGCCCCAATCATTGGTAGACGGTAAAAAAGGCTGAACCTTTTTCTTTGTTCATACAAAAATCAAATCATGCTTCTAAACCATACTATAGTAATTTTATCATTATAATTTCCTCCTTCAATTGTAGCAATGACACGTTTTGCTTTCATTTCTTGCAATTTTTTCTTCATTTAAGAAAAATTAAATTATGTGATTTAACTCATATTATAATTTATTATTTCAATTTCAAGTTCAAGTTCAAGTTCAACACGTCACACATTAACCATCACATATTTTAATTGTGTTATTTTCCTTGATTTTAAACAGCAAAAGAAAATTACTAATAAATAATATACTTTGGATCCAGGGCTAGCATGTGCTACAACCAAGTGATTGTGGGACAAGTTGGCCTCAAATACTTTTAAAATAGTCTTAATTATCGGGCTTGACTTTTAAAAATTAAGTTTGAATTTAAGTTTTAAAACAATTTGAACTCATATTTTGATCAGTTATTTTTATTCAAACTTTTGACTATATTTTTTAAGATTAGATAGCAAATTAAACTTTTTAAAAAGTGATTAAATCAACTTATTATTTAAAACTTGAGATAAATAACATAGATAATTGTTATTATTATATTAAGATTATATGTAGAGAAATTATAAATACAAATAAATTATTTATTGGCATAAATACTTTAAATAAGGTTTATTTATTTTTATTTTTTTATTAAAATGTCACATTATATTAAAATTTTCTTTAAATAATAATTTTTTATTTATTAACAAGTATTCATTTGGATTTTTTGAGTTTTTCAAAAAAGCTTAAACCTAACATATTTTACAAATTAGACTTTTTTAATTAGATTTTTTTTAGACCTTATTTTTTTGGGCTAGATTCATCAAGTCAAGAGCTTTTTTTAAGTTATGATAAAGTTTACTTTAAAAAGTAAAAGGAGGAAAGTAATGTCATGAATTGCCACAACATGCAACTTTATAATAATTCAAAAAATCAGAATAGCATATTGGGAAAAAATATTGGCTGTACAATTTCATTCAATAAATATTTTTACCATAGTGGTACGGTCAAAAGCTCATTTATAATTGCTAATTAAATACCTCCTCTATAGTTAATAATTTCTGTGTTTGTGAGTGTTAAGGGTCTCTAAATAAGATTCTTTGCTGATTTGAAAGTGAATCTTGATTATTGATCAATTTGGATCATCTCATATTTTAGCAAAAATATGAGGTCATATTTGATAAAAATAGCACGTTGGATAAAAATTCAATAATCTTGATTTGTATAAAATTAATATGACTATATATAATTATATTTCCTATTACTAAATTTGGATCATTAAATTCTTATTAAATAGTCTACCTTTATCAAATATGACATTATATCTAGATTAGTTATTGATATTTGAGTGAGGATCCTTTGCTATGAATTTTTTACAAAAAAAAAAAATGCTATAGAGAGGGAAGTTTATAAAAAAAAAATAATTTTTTTTGAAAATTTTTCAAACTTACAGCAACTTTGCTGTGAAAATTTTACATCGGGGAATCTAAAGGGTTGATATTCGTAATATTAATTTCAATTATGGAAAATCATTAATTGTTCTTTATCAAAATCCTTTTCTCTCTTATCTTTGTTACATTGTGCTTTACAGAGAATCTGTTTTAAAAGATGCGAATTCTTTACCCTCAAATTATTAATAGTAGACGACAGTTTTTCAACCTTTTCGTACTTTTTTTTTAAAAAAAATCTTTATTAATTTTATAAGATACTGCTCTCTTTCGTCACTATTGTCATGATATGGAATCTCCACCCGTTCTCCATGAGCCTCAAATATGTTCTCTGAATGGTCCAGATCCATCTTAATCAATCACACGTGGCATGCATCCATCTCCACATATCCCGTTCGTCACCTTTTGAGTTAATTGTTTTACCTTTTCCCTTCAGAATCAGTCTGTCACCTTTTAGTTACCGTAAACTCTTTCATATTTGTTTCCTAATAATGCAATTTTCACGAATCGTAATGCGACTTTCTAATAACATACTCTGCTCAGAGCAACCCCTTTCACCTGGAGATTAATGGGGCTGACGTGGCATCTGACTTGTCTGATGTGTAGCCACGTGTCTATTCCTCTGGCCAAGTCAGCAACTCCAGACAGTAATTGGATGATGAATCTTGATTAACAAAATTTTATAAATTTTTTAGGACTTAATTAGCATGGGATTGGAGCTAATTAATTAAATCCCTGAAATGCCAATGAATCTAGTAAAACCAGTGTGAGATTTAGTATTGTTTTTACATTTAAATGTAGCCATTATCTTATATATCATAAAGGTGATCTTTATTTAATGAAATGCTATTAACTTTCGACACGATTAAACAGTGGAAGGAATATATTAAAGATTTTATGGGAATTGAATGGGAATATATTAATTAAGAAATACGAACCTGAACTCGTTGGAAGAAATTTAAAAATGGAACTTGGCATGCATAGGACAACGGTACTTACTTTCCTTGTGCTGAAATATTAAACAATTGAGATTGGAGAGAATGTGAAGAGCAAGGAAGTGACCATAATATAATAAAATATTACCATGTATCATCTTTAACCCCGCATTTCCCAAACTATCCTTTCATCATCATCGCAGCATACACATTGCACATTATCCAATGCGTGTACTTTCTGGGTGAAAGATTTTGCCTCATGTGCCAACAAATATTGAGTTTTCATGAACTAATTTAATCCCAGGATGATGTTGAATTTTATCTTCTTTTTGTGGTCACTCTGCAATATATCGTTGATACATTTTGAGGCTTCAACCTTTGGCATTTTGATCCATACTGCAAAAATAATAAGAATGATAAATGAATGATATGCTCTGCCGTTAATTAATTTTAATTGCTTAAGATGTTTAAAGTATGTTAATTAGTTTTTATTAAGTATGATCATGAAATTGAAAATTGTGGTCATTTTCAAATTAATTCGATTATGAGAAGAGCCTTCTTATGATCTAGTTGGAACACAAGATGGCTATTCTTGTGGTTTTTCTATTAACAAGTTTATATAGAATAAGAGAAACATTGTTTTACTTTTTACTTATGGATTCAAAAACATCGACTTCTATTTCTACCATTTCTTGTTTCTTATATATTTCTAATGTCTACTTTAGAGCCAACGCTTACAAAATCGACAACTTCATAGAAATCTCATACAAACTCCTAAATTGTTGCCATTTTTATGTTGTTTATGGGCAATCACAATGGTTAGTTGTCACTGTGTAGTCAATGATCGTATGAAGAATAAGTTGCATTTCTATTTGCAACACGTTTCATAAGTTGTGTGGTTAATTAGTCGTGTAAGTTTATATCTCAAACTATGGAGTAATTTGTTAACAGATTATTATAACATTGTAAAAATTCTCAAGCTATGTCAAGTTCGACATGAGATTTTCTTTTTAACCCTCACTCGCCATTATTCCTCAACAAGTAGGGTTCTGTGGCAGTGACTTTAGTAGTTCAATTTCAATTCTGGCGTCCCACCACGCACACTTTTCACATGATATTGGACTTGTGCTCACAGAGCAAGGGCATGCCTATGTCTGTATATACAGGATGATATCTCATCAGCCGTTTGCTAATTTCTTCTTGGTGTTGCATAGCCTTGATGTAGCACAAGGAGATGGATAAGAATCCCTTTTTAGGTTTTTCTCTTGATGTTCTCAAAATTTCTAGATATACTTGATTAAATTTTTTTTTTTATGATAATAATATGTCTGTCTGATTTTAATTCCCATAACCTTTTCATTACCTAGTTTATTTTTTCTACATTTTCAAAACAATAAAATAGAGTTTAAAATGATAGAAAATTCATTCAACACGTGGGAAGTATAGCAACGCGGGATAGCCCCCTTCGTGTTCCAATAAATTTATTAGAACGCAAGAAGCCTACTCTCACATTCTTAGTGGAAATGAGTAATGGTCAAGTGCTGTAAGCCTGGATCATTGGATGAAGGTGGGCCCACGGATTAAGGTGGAACCCACCTTGATCCAAGCTGCATAGCACTGGATTTATTTTGAGTGGGAACACAAGATTGGCCTAATAATAAATGAAAAACTTTAAATTCTCTGTTATCATTATTACCGACATAGCATATCATTCATTTATTATTTCTACCGTGAGTCAAAAATCCCTCCAACATTCTCTTGCAAAACTTTACCTGATATTTCAAACGGACAATAAGTTGTGAGAAATTATTAGTCGGTAATAATATATTTATATATAATAAATATGATGATAGACTAGTTCAATTAAATCATGATAAAAAAAAATTATATAATTTGATTAGATTAGCATTATCCTCACGTGATTTAATTGAACCATAGCACATCGGCTTATGAGATATTATTATTGTCCAATATTTCCCCATGAGTTTTTGCAATTCATATGATTTACCGCTGCAAAATCAGTGCCATACCATGACAGAAGGAAAGAAAATAAATAAACGAAGATAAAAAGGAAAGGGCAGAGTCCTTTATTGGAAAGGGTCCCCACCATGTGTGAAGAATCAACGGTGGAAAAACAAGTGGCATGTTTAACGAGTCATTTCTTTTATCCCTTCACTCTGTGTATGTTTTCCCAAAACCCTTGGTTTATATAGCCCTATCCTCATCTTCCTCGTGTTGATATTACTGATTCACGACAATCTCCATCTCCCTATTATCCATCTTCGTCCTCCAAATTTTAATGGAGATGTGGCAGAGTTGGCTCTCCGATCTGGTAAGCATATATTAGAAACATTTAATTTTGTCAGTACTATCATTCCATTTAGCTAGGGTTTCAGTTTCACGATCCACATCCATATTTGCATATTTATGTACATCTTTTTCTTCGAATTCTATTTTTGGTGGTCTGATCTTGCTTTTAGGATATGGAAGAGAACGATTTCTTCAACCAGTGCCCCAAGAATAACTCCTTCGACGACGACGAGGAGTTCCTGAGGGAGATCCTTCACCAACCTTCTTTCTCTTCCGAAAGTGATAGTACTCACTCTTCCACTATTCCAAACACCACCGCCACCGCCATGGACGGTGGTGCTGCTGCTGGAGCAACCCCTACTGTCAGCAGCTTATCTTTCGATGACTCCGGCAGCCAGCTCAAACGTAACGGCTCGAGCTCGATCCTCTCCAAACTTGCTAGTTTCTCAGACAAGCCTGTGAGCTCTTCGTCGCCGTCAGCTTATATTCTGTCTTTCGATAACTCAGCGGTGTTACCGGCCACCACAGACGACGGTTATCGAAAACATGAATCTGCGGTGAAGAACATAAATCATGAGCAATTAGACAGTAGTACTGGTGGAGGAGGAGGAGGCACACGTGCTTTGCTAAAACGAACCCTAGAAAACCATAATAGTGAGCCAAAGGCCAATCAAGGAACAAAGAAATCTAGAAGTTCATCTGAGACGTTGGATCACATAATGGCTGAGAGAAAAAGGAGACAGGAACTCACTGAGAAGTTTATTGCACTCTCAGCTACTATACCTGGTTTGAAGAAGGTCATATTCTTTTATTTCATTATGTCCCAGATTTTCACAATATCAATTAGAATCAATATATATATATTTAATTATTTATTATAATATTGTGTCTATTAGTTTACTGACATCATATTTTTAATACAAAGTCGATTCGTTATATATTAGCTAAAATTAAATCATCATTGAGTTGGATTCTAGAATGATTTTGCTTATTGATCAAATTATGAACGAGTACGTACTAGTAGTACTACTCAATCTTTTAATATTATAGAAGTATGTTGTCTAATGTAATTTGAACTTTGGGATTCAACCCTAAGTATTTCATCCGCAAGTTTGATTTGCAAATATTGCGCCTAATTAAGAAAGTATATAGATTGATTAATTAGAATGCTATTGTATGTTAATTCATTCCTTAAATTCATTGAATGTTATAAATTATATATGTTGTGTTGTACATCAATTCACTACTTCAGTAGATATTCCTGTCATATCATCATTTGTATGTGGTTGCATTATCCAATTTAAAAACATGATTGAATTGGATTCCATATTTCGACAAATAATTGCTCGTTTATCACGTTCTGAATTTATAATTAACTTTTGATTTGCAAATATATGGCTACTTAAGAAAGTATAGATTAATTAAATACGTACTTATTGTACATTTATTCTTTCATTTGATTGTGGAACTTCAAATTATTATGTTTCTTATATGAGAGGCCAATTATAAAAGTTGATATATATCAATTCTAATGAGCAAGATCTCAAAGCTTAATGGAGATCCAGATTAAGAGATAAAACTGTTCTATACACATTTGTTTTGTTCTGTAAAGATTGAAATGACTGAAGGTTTTGTTTTATTTGTTAGTATAGATTGACAAGGCCTCCATACTTAGCGAGGCAATCAATCACGTGAAGCAGCTTCAAGAACGAGTGAGAGAACTAGAGGAACAAAACAAGAAGATAAGTGTGGAGTCAGTTTCATACGTAAAGAAATCATCCCACCTCTACAGTACTGACGATCAAGACACAACCTCTTGTGAAATGAGCTCTGAGGATTGCTTCAGAATTAATGAAACACTGCCTGAAGTTGAAGCAAGAGTGTTACACAAAGAGGTTCTCATTAGAATCCACTGCGAGAAGCAAAAAGGCATTATGCTTAACATATTGGCTCAGCTCAAGAGTCTTCATTTCTCCATAATCAGCAACAGCGTCTTGCCATTTGGGAATTCCACTCTCGATATTACTATTATTGCTGAGGTACGTACACAGCCACACACACACACATAGTGTTGGGTTCAGTTATGTTTGGCAAATTAATAGAAGGAAAAGAGAGGATTTAATTTGGACATATGAATAAAACTTAAGTCCCGTTTTAGGTATTTACTATAAATTTTTTGGAAAGATAACACGTTGCCTTTTTTTTATCCCTATTTATAGCATCGTATCATCGAGCTTTTAAAATGTTTTATGCTACACATATTGTTTTTGTTTGAGAATTTATAATAATACACATGAATATAAGAAAGTTACTTAAATCTACTTCTTTAGATGCTTAATAAACCCTTTCATTCCCTGTCCTTCTTCTTGATTCTTTTCATTCCAAACATACTCTTCAAGACTTAGTAGATTTTTGTTCAATGCATGTGCTGGGCAAATTGAAGTAATTAAAGAGAACACTTTTTCTTTTATTAAGTTTGAGGTTTTCTACCATCACACACACACACACACACACACACACACACACATATATATATATATATATTTCATTTTTTTTCATTCTCCCACATCTAAACATACTCTTAAAAGAGTCACAAATTAGGGTTTTGTTCAGCGTATTGGGCAAACTAAAATAACCAAATGGAGAACTCTCTCTCTCAAAAGAGTTTGAGATTAATTTTCAATTTTATTCTCCCACATCCAAACATACTCTTAAAAGAGTCACAAATTAGGGTTTTGTTCAGCGTATTGGGCAAACTAAAATAACCAAATGGAGAACTCTCTCTCTCAAAAGAGTTTGAGATTAATTTTCACCATCACATACAAGTCAGGATTCCCAGCGTAATTAGCTCTTGTTTCTGCTTACATTTATATATATATATATATATATATATATATATATATATATATATATATATATATATATATTCTAATTATAGTGAAAAGAGTCATTTGGTCACTTCCGCAATCCAATATGAATATTCTTCCATTGTTATATGTACAGGTTGGAGACGAATACAACATACCAATGAAGGAACTTGTGAAAAAGCTGAGAATGACACTGTTGAAATCACTTGACAATCAGGAGTAATCCATGCGAGAGTATCAACGATCAACCATATCAAACTACCCTACGAAGAAGTGCACTGATTCTGATGTTTGAAAATGATCTGAACTTTTAATAAACATTTGTTTTTCGTTGATTTCTTTTGACGTCAATCTCAATGTAAAGAACAACAGAGTGTTTGATCGTATGATGACATTGATATGAGTGTGAATGAACCTATTATATGTGGCTTTTAAATTATGATGCTTGGTCTCAGATCACGAATATGATTAGGGATTTAACTTAGTTGCAATTTTTTATTTTAAATTTTAACATATTATATGAATTTATGCACTTAATTGTATTTTAATTAGACAACCTAATAACAAAAAATGTAAAGAATTGTATATACATTTTTTCCCTATTACATGTTACTGTGTGTTTTTCTATACTTACTATAATGAACGATCTGTACATTCCCCCCTTCATGGGTGGTAGAAAGCAGAAAGAAGGCAAATAATGGTAATTGTACATGACAGATTGAGCATTAAATGGGATTGTGTAAATTAGCTTCAGTATCAACTGTCAGAGAAACTGAATAAGATTTTGCATGATATCATTTAATGCTATATCTTCCTATTTACAGCAATCCAACTGTAACTTATTAGTTTCATTTATAATGACTTAATTATATATAAATGACACTTTAGGGATACTTAATTACTTTTATGGATTCAAAACTAAGATACTATGAGAAAATTATGGAAATAGGGAGACAAAAAAACAAACATATACATCAACTTTGTTATAAGCCCGCTTGCTTAAAGACTGCAAATTAATGGCTAGCCAATTAATTAACGTCGCGAAAAGCTAAGGCAAAATTACTTAAAATTTGTGACAAAATTTGCTTATTAAAATATAAGCATATTGTGTTCACAATAACTCATATATATATATGTGTGTGTGTGTGTATATATATATATATATATATATTGTTTCTATATATTTGTTTTATCACAAAAACCACTTAAGTGTACTTCTTTGTGGTTGTTGTGTTCCTCGATAGAACTAGATACGTGGATACAATACAATTCTTATAAAAATTATAAACAGTGACGGGAGTGACTTCAGTTGTAAAAACTTGTTTGTGTGTTAAGTTTTTTATTGAAAAATCCAGTAATAAAAATTAGAAGTTTTAAAGTTTTGTCCTTGTTTTATTTTCTTCATGTGTTTTTTGTATAAATAATTAGTGATTATGCTAAGAAACAATGCAAACGAATCACAGAATGATAGAAAAGTAGGTAATTAGCTATAGTTTTGAAAGATATATGTGAAACTGATCTATGAATATACATATATATCTCAAATTCTCAATATTACCTTTCGCCTTATAGGTGATAACTGATTAGGGTTTGCATTTAAGTACTAAATTAGCATCAAAGTTTAAACTTTTAAAAAAATTGTTATTCTCATGTACATATGAAGAGTCATATCAAAGTTGAATATGCTTGATTCAAGAGCACCCATAATGATTTCGCATTTATTCAACCCTTTCGTCATGAAAGTATTATATGTCCAGATATATACATAAAATTAGTGCATAGAAACAGATTCGGCTTTTTTAATTTTTGATGAAAAAGATCATTTAGTTTGTCATACGTTCATGGAATTTGATCCTTGAGTGTTACATGGAGAAGTTTCATATTCTAACACCCTTTTGCTCAACCTAATCATTCCCATAGTATTTTGTTACCTAGCCTAATGATATGTGGTTGTAGAACAATTTTTTATTTCTTGTTTTAAATCTTCAAGCAAGAAGAGATTGCATATGTATGACCAAGAAGATTAACCCTAAGGAGTGATCAAAAGTTAGAAATTTATTCCAAATTGCTTTCTATGAATATATTGGAGAACTTTTGGAATCTTATTAAATAATCGGTGTGCAACTTATATTGGTAATTAATTAAGTTTAAATTATCCTTGTGGGTTTGTGAATGCTTATATTAAGAGTAAAATATTTTTTTTATATTTTAAAATACATACTTTAATTATTTGTTCCTTAAATGTTACAAATATACGATTTAGTTTTTGAAAGATACATGTTTCAATTATATGATCTTGAATAATAAATATACATAATTTATTCTTCAAAAGTTTTAATTCTTTACTCATTAGTCCTTAAAGAAGACATTGTGAAGACAGTAAGTCAAAAACTTTCAAAACTAAACTATGTATTTTTAAGAGTTAAGAGCCCAATGGTTGAGACATATATGTTATTCCGGGACTGAATCGTATATTTTTAAGATTAAACTAATTTAATACAATACTTAAAATAATTAATTAAGCGAAGCAAATATCCTTCACACCAAAGAATTGAAGAGAAATTGATGGATACAGTTGATTTTATTTTTTATTGTATATACACATGAGTAAGTACCTCGTGGGAATATTAATAGCCTATAAATAATTTGTTAATTAAGTATATCTTATATAAATTAAAAACGTGTTCATCTTTACTCAGACCCTATAGATTATAGATAGGGGACCGCATAATTATTTTGTTGAATTGTATATATGTAGGATAAGCTAATTAAATTGATAGAAAACATTCCATCTATGAATAAAGCGTCTACTAACATGTGAGTGATATATGGTGCCAAACACTAGGCCAGTCTATTATAATTTGGCATTTAGGGCTAGGCTTAAATTTGGCTTCATATGCTCACTCAATTATAAACCCTAAACAATAAGTGAACCCTAAAAGGTGTGTGATAAAAAGTAGAAAAATTAATTTCTAATTTGTTGTATTATTACTCATCAAGTTCCTTTTAGTTAAAAACAAAACAAAACAAATGTATATGTTTTAAGAAGTAACGAGTAATTAATAACTAAAACATATTTAGTGGCTCAATAATATATGTTTAAAATTAATTAAATTATTTAGCTAGAGTATCAAGATGTAACCTAACTAATAAGGCTAGCTGTAGTTTCACGATCATGTGACCTAATTAACTAAGATTCTGTTATATAATAAGTTAGAATTCTTTAAAACTAAAGATTTCAATTATTATGTCTTAAATTTTATATAAATACATTTTTAATTATCATACATGGATATAGTGCTAGATGCTTCCATCTTGTTTCCCAATTACAAGTATCGAAGACTCGTGAACATGTCTAAACCTAATAGAGGGGATGAAAGGGAGAGAGAATGGGCTTCAAGCCTATTCCCTTGTTTTAATTACTTTAATACATGGGATTTTCATTTCTATGGGAAGACGAGACTGTCTCATTTAAAGGCTTGTATTTGGAACATTTTTCTTTGTAACAATAGGGATGAGAACAGTGATTTTAATCCCCACCCCAACAGGTCCCTGTTAATTCTATACAATTTTTTTTAAATATATATATATATATATATATATTTACACACACACACACACTAATTTTTGTATTTTTTAATTATTTCACTCATTATTTATATTTATAATAATTACAAATTAAAAAATTAATTTAAATTAAAAAATAATTTCTCATCATATATTAGTTTTCTACTTCTTTAAAATTTAAATGATATAGTAAAATTACTTTTAAAATATCTCAAAGTTGCTATCACATTCTCATAGAAAATATGAAGTGCATATTAAGAAAATAATATTAATTGTTTGTAAATTAGAGTTAAGAATTAATATAGGAATTATAATTATTTAAATAGTTTTATTTTAAATTTAATTATCTTTTTATTAAACTAATTATTCTTTTAAGAATTAACTTATTTTATTAAAGAGTTATCTATTGTAACTCAGAACTTATTGTATAATTTGTTATATGAATATTTGTAATTTTTATTAACTTAATTATAGTCTTCAAGTTTTAAATTATATATATATATATATATTGATATTATTTATCGTTTCTAATTTCAATAAAAAAAATTCAAAATTTTCCTGGAATATATATATATATATATATATATATATTGATATTATTTATCGTTTCTAATTTCAATAAAAAAATTCAAAATTCCCCTGGAATCTATAGCGATGCAGAAATCCACCTCTCAAAATTATCAGTCCTAATACGAGGGGAATGAGCAATCCCTCGGTCATATAAAGGAATGAGAGCTATTCACGAGAATATATTATCATTCTACCCTTTCCCTTTTATTATTATTATTATTATTATTATTTGCCAACAACCCCTTCCCCTTCTTCGCTTATGTTTTTCGGCATTTCAAAATAGTGTCTCAGAGATGAAGATCGGTGGACCTCCATTTCTAAAAGACACTGGAGGTAGAGATGCAAGGCTTTGATGCCGATGGACTTGAGAACATTGCTGGTTGGTCACATTCTTGGAAGAGAAGAGAAGGAAAGCTGTAGAGAGAAAGGGAAGGCTATCGGTGTTTGAAAAGAAGTCCGGTGTTCAAAACGAAGCAGGTTATTTGATTCATCTTCATTCTCATTTGTACTTTTTCTTTTAATTTTTGCTATCATAGTAAACATAATTAATAGATTTAAGATTTCATTCCATTAAAAATCATTTTTATTTTTAGTCTTTCAAACAATCAATAGGCATAGAGTAAGCAGATTTCAAATTGAGATAGAGAATAGGCACTCCTTGGATTTTTCTTGTTCAACAATAATTGAGAATATGAGAAAGGAAAAATGTCAAATTGTTTAAGAATTGAATTCATCTATAGTGCAAAAATTAAATAATATATGTAGTGATTTTATATTGAAGCATTATTGCCACTTCCATAATTAAATAGTCATTTGTACAAAGAGATCAAACAAAGAAAAAGGTAAGAAAATAATCACCATTCAAGTTCTAAAAGTTTGCACAAGGTGCATGGAGAGGGTAATTATGGATTTGATTAGCCATATATTTATATACCTAGATACTGTAAAAATTGATATTTATGTATGTCACAGCTCACAAATCTGATAAAAAAATTACAAAATAATACAATAATATAACAAATAATAATTGAATCTGAACATGTAATTTGTAAGGCTTTTTCAGATTGCCTTAATCTATTATTACTTTTCTTTTGTCCCACTGTTACCTGGAAGAGAAAAATTTGTTCTCTTTCTTTCTCTTCTTTTCTAATTCATTTCTAATTCACAGATAAGATTCATAAGTGTGACTTGAATCTTACTTTAACACGAGCTTTCTTTTATATATATATATATATGCTAATATAGTTGAAGTAAGGAGAAATACTTTCCTCATTTAAATTAAGGGGCTTAAATATGAATTTTAAAGCATCATAAACATCCCATAAATTTTCGATTAAAATGATGGCATTGAATTTAACTCAGTTAATTTTTGAAACTAATTAAAAAGAATCTTTCTGGAACTCAATTAGTCCAAACGATAACCTATGTTAAGTATTGTTCTCCCATTAAACCCTACATGGCTTCTTGCTGCTAATAATACCAACTGGGACTTAATATTGTTTGGTTTAGACTTAAATTTGTGAAAATATTTTGTTCAGTTTTAAAACTTTTATAATGATTTTGTAATTAGAACCAAATACAAGAAGGTGAAATATAGTTATCATCTACACTTGGAGCTTTATGTTATTTACACAGTACTTTTCAATAATTAAATCCTAAGTACTACAATATTTCACTGTAATGCCTTGCTTTCAGTATAATTTGTACTATTCCTCTCTCTTGCATCACTCTTCAATATTTTTCATATAATCGTAGCGTCTTTCTGATTTTTAGGTAAATATTAAAGATATTCTCTTGTCCAATTGAATGGAAAATTAATTTCTTTTGGAACTATTGTCATTTCTTAAAGTTTAAACAATCATATATTATTGGAACCACATAATGTTAGGTATCTTAATATTTTTGTTAAACCAACAAGAATATAACTCACAGATAATCTTAATTAGATTTTCTCCATTTGTAATCATGAATAATAAATATTTTTAAATAAATTACTAAAAGCTTTATGTTCATTATGTTTGTTTGTGTTATTAATTATTTATATAACTGAGACTTCAGAATTTATTAATTTACGTAAAGATATTAAGACTTATTAGGCTCCACAATAAGTAAATACTTCATAGCATGTTAGCTCGATATTACATAATTAAGTGTTTGACAAAATTTTGACACATCATGCTTTTATTAAATGCTTGATAATTTAAAAAAAAATTTAAAACTTGATAATAAATATTTATGAATTCATCTATTAATATGATAAATTTTCCTCTAAAATTTGTACATACATTATTCGATAGAGCTATACATTGTCACTGGTACCTTATTAATTAGGGTTTAGCTGTCAACTCTGAAACTCAAGCAATGATCATATGTTACACACACGCACACTTAAGCTGATCTTTTTATTAGTTAAGGATCAAGCTTTTAAGAATCAGTGAAGAAAAATTATGGGGATATTGATGCTTAATTAGACCCTCTGTTAATGAATGTTCATTGAACTGTTGGAAGAACCTGGCGTTTTGATTTTCAGTTTATTCATCCATCCATTGCTTTGCAAGATATTTGAGTTTGAAGACTGTCCTTTTATGACATATTTTTTGAGTGTAGTTGACATTTAAAAAATGTGGTATTGTCTTTAGTGCACTAATAATTTTAAGTATAATGATGTATTTAATTATAACACAGAGATATAATTATAATATTATTTGTGAGTGTATTATATATATTACAATTATCTTCCTATATTATAATATAATGTATTAGTGTATTTAAAATTGTGAGTAGACAAAAAATTATACCTTAAAATATTTATATTTTATATACTGTTATGTAAAATAATTGTTAGAAAACACAAAATGTAAGATGATAGAATCTTTGAATAGTTACTCATATATATATATATATATATATATATCATGGTACGAAATTAATAAAATATAATATATTTAAAGTTTCAGTTTAGGGTTTATCAATTAACTCTCAATCAATATCAACATGACCGTGCATGCAAGGAGCTGGCAAAACCTTTTCATCAATAATTTGTAGGAAAATGCTTTTGGGTTGTACAAGATTGAACATTTTGTTTATATGAATTAAATATTTTAATATTTAGCAACATGCTCATCAGAGAACAAAGACACTAAACTTTAGGGTTCAGATAAGCTGGGTAGTAGGTACTATGAATGTGACTAAAGGTAGGGATATGAATGTGACTAAAGCTAGGGAAAGAGATAGATGGTATACCATACTGTAATATTTATTGTAATAATGTAATATTAATCCAAATTTATGGAACTTTTACAGTAAACTGCATGTTTAGTTAAAAAGAATGATGAGAGAAAATGGGGATATTTACAGGTTTATTTCTCTTTTTAATCTCACTTTTTTCTTTCTTTATATCTGCTAACTACAATCTGGGAAATCAATTGAATGATTTCATAGGATTTTCTCTCTACTTAAAAAAGTAATATTGTCATTTATATTTAATTCAATGTGAATTGTTTGATGCGTTTGTAAAAGTGATTCACATGCTAAGAGGAAGCAATGTGGTATTGATGTGTAAAAGCATGTTGGAAATGTTAATCTAAATTAATTTGTTATATTTATAAAAAAATTTCAATATTATAAAATTTTGTTTATGAACCCAATACCTCAATTTTAAAATTTTTTAACATATTCTTTCTTACTTACTTTATTCTTTTTTAATAACTCCTAAAAACTTAATATGTAAATCTATCAACTCACCCCTTCATTAATTTATTTTCTCAATGCACCCTAAATTCCTAACCTGACCTTTATTTCTAAAGATTAGTTGAAGATTTGAAAAATATATGACTTTGAGTTCATAGACAAAATTTAAAGTTTTAGGGTTAAAAAATGAATTCAAAATAATTAATTCATGTGGATATCAAATTAATATATTTTAACACATCATTTTCACAATTTTTCTCTTATCATACCACATATTAATGAACATAATTTAATTTAATTATAAATTTTAAACTTTAAACCCTAAATCATAAAATGTATTAAAAAATTACTTTTAATTCAATTATAATTTCAGGATGCCAATTTAAAAAAGATTTTATCTATAACGTTAACCAGAGGGTAGTGTTGAGAGTGACAGAAATAATGGACCATGGCAGGCCCATGGATCACGTGAGGGTTTCACACTTGAGAACAAGAAATTATAATTTTTGTCTTTTTTTTTTTTTTTGTCCTTTTGATATAATAGTAAATTACCATTCATTCATACCTTTGCCAAAAATAATGCACTTATATACAATCACGTAGCCCACGCCATCCTCAACGCCTCATTTTTTAAAAATAAAATCAATGGTTCGCGTGGTTTCATACCACGCAGCCCATTATATATATATATATATATATATATATATATATATATATATATAATAAAATACAATTTTGATTCCTCACATTTTAATTAGTGATAATTTGATTATTTATAAATTTGAAGTAAAAAAAAATATTTTAAGAATTCATCTGCAAACTAAACAAGTCCTCTTATAATCTTTTAGTTAAAAATAATATTGAAGTGGACTACTTTTTTTTTTTAATTATTGATGTGGAGGTTAGAAGCACTTGTGAGATTTTTTTTTTAAAACCATTATCAACAACTCACTTAGTGTGAAACATTTTTAGAATTTTTGGATTAAAGTAAAAAGAAGAAGCTATGAATATGATATATGTGGATTTGATTGAAGAAACTCTTAAAATATTTCATACTTGATAAGGTGTTGATGATGGTAAAAAAAAAAAAATCCCACGTGTGTATGCACAAAACAGTCCACCTCAATGTTTTTTTAATGGAAAGATAATGAATGATTTATTTGATTTATTGGTGAATTTATGAGAAACACATTTTAGTACTCCAAATTTGTGGAGAACTAAATTATCATTAATTTAAAATATGGGGACCAAAATGGTAATTATATATATATATATATATAATGAAAATACTATTTTGATAATTTATTATGAACTTATTCTCATTTTGGTCATTTGTAAATTAAAATCTCAAATTCAAAATGGTATTCCAATTTTAAATGTAATTTTATTTAAAGATAAATTACTTTGGGTTAGATCAGAAAATGTAAAAGATTATTTTAAAATTTTTTAAGATGAAACTAAATTCAAAAATAAAGAATCATTGTGAGATATTTAATTTATAAATAACTAAAATAAAATTGAATAATAAAAAAAAAACGATAGACAAAAGATGCTCCATGTCTCTATCATTCATTTCTTTTACGACCATCTTTTCTTGTATAATGCCATTTTGAAGACTATACCTCAAGTGTACACGTCTTCATGCTCACCACCACTTAAGAAAATACTTTTTTTTTTTTTTATTTTGTGATGAAATAATATTATTCTATCACTACTTAAGAAACATTTTCATATTATTTTATCACAGCATGAATAAGTAGTGATAAAATAAAACAAAGGAGAATTAACAAAATGATTTCAAGTCTCAAATAAAAAGAAATAAAATGTAATTAATTACTATAAGTATAATTATTTGACCAGTACATATTAACCCAAATGTTAGGAAAACAATGGGAAATACAAAGCATTTAATTTTAATATTATATATATATATATTTATTTATTTATGAAGATGTGGACACTTGAGGTCGTACAGAAACAAATGATGGAGACACAGAGCAGCTTTGTCATCATTTGCACTCTCATTATAAATAATATATAGCGAGTCCCATTGATTTTTCTTTTGAAAAAAATAACCACGAGATCTCCAAATTGAAATAAAAAATTATATATTTATAACATATGGGTATATTTTTTAGAAAAATGAACAGTTACTTTTGGTGTAGCAATAAGATATAAAAAGTCAATAATCATCATTTCATTTTTTGACAATAAAGAAAAAGACAAATTAAATTTAATGCTCCTGGGTCACAAATGTTAAAAAACGATTGGAACCATTTGATTAGGAAAAAAAAAAAAGATTGGAACCATTTTATTTACTAGTTTTATATTTAATTATGCCATGATCAAGAATTTTGGATTTCCATTTTTCGCATATACGTGGATACATAAATTTAGTTATTCATAAATAAAATTATTATCATTAATGTCATTTATATTTTTAAAATTTACATGTTTTCATTATATAATCGATAATTATATTACACAGGAGAGATTAAATTAAGAAATATTTATATGCATGACCAAATTTAAAAATATCTTATAACAAGGACACTTACATGCACGCAACAATTTGGACGTAATATGGAGTGAAGTGAAAAAAGAAACCAAGTTTGGATCCACATGAACTAGCTAATTGCTTGTGGGGAATATTGAAATCACCCAAACCCTCCTCTTCTTCTTCTTCCTCTTCTAATAGTAAATTCTTGACTTCTTTATTTATAATATATGACCATTTTGCTTACGCAAACTGGGATTCAACTTCTTATTACCTTTTAATCCTGTGTTCCCAAAATGGAACAGTTTCACTTGTGAATGTGAATGTTTGGAATTAGAAGATTCCTAAGCGTCACGGCCACTATGTTGGAGATCATCTTCGATATTTCTTTAGATATGCTTTTATTCAATTCACAATGGGCAAACTAATCAGTGTCACTAGTTAGAGGAGAAGTTTAAATATTTTAAAGCATAAAATTTGTAGAATATTTTCAAAGTAGAGTGTGTATAACATAAAAAGTGAGGGTATGGAATTTACTATTTTTTTAAATTATATTTTTAGTCCTTTACTTATTATAAAATTACTATTTTAGTCTTTCACTAATTAAAAAATGTTTAAAATAATTTTTCATTCATAAAAAAATATCATATTTAATCTCTTATTTTTAAAAAATTTATCATATTTAGATATTCTATTAAACCTTAAATCTTAAATTTAAGAGACTAAATTTAATATTTTTTAAAAAATAAAAAATAAAGTATAATATTTTTTAATAAATAAAAAATTATTTTTAACATTCTAATAAGGGACTAAAATAAAAGTTTGGTTTGACGCTTATCTTTTTGAGGTTCGTATCTTTTGGTAGGTTCTGCTTCATTGTTTCTGGCCTAATTAAATCGCTCATTTGTTAAACAAACGTGTACAAGCCCCGGGTTTATTCCCTTTTTCTTAAAATGTGCAGCTTGATAGTCATCGTCAGATTCACTAGGGAAAAAAGATGAAAAGATAAAGCATGCATGGCCATAAGCATGAAAATGACAGCTTTTTTATTTTTTAATTAATGGTTGTGCATGTCAGTGTAGATAAAGCTTAAAGCTTAAAGCTTGAAGCATAAAGAGGACTGTGAACGTTGCATTTTCTGCGGGAAAGGGCTAAAAGTAGATTTTTGCCTCACGACAGAGGGGGTATGATTGAGGGGCTCATCGATGTTTGAACACACTCACTGGTACGAACGTACCAATTCGTTGTTTCTTTCATCTCTGCCTGGGCATATCCATTTTGATATTTTGCATTTAATATATAAGCGCATAACATGCGGTCACATATAGTTAAAAAATAAAAAAAAAGAAATATTTGTAGTGTAAATATAAAATTAATTGTACCGATTAGATAACATATTTACAAGAAGATATGTAATACTAACAATGATATTTTAAAATATATTAATTATATGCTAACTTAAAATATCTTGTCACATTTATAATTTAACATCAATATTTTTAAATTTTACTTATGATTTCAAAACTTTTTTTTTTTAATTTTCAATTTGACCCTTCTGTTTGTATTTTTTTAATAATCCCAAAATAAAATTAGAGAAATTGAGAATTATTAAAAAAAAAAAAGTATATAGATGAGTTAACAAATTTTTAAACAAATATTTTTGTGAGTTGCTAGAAAATCAAAAGTGAAGAGAGTAAATTGAAAAACTTCTAAAAATAACTTGAATTCATAAATAAAATTAAAAAATAATGGAGTTAAAATATAAATATAAATCATTTTAGATATAACCATTTTTACATTTACACTAAAACATTTACCGATATTTTTTAATTTTTCTCTAATTACTCCCGTGTAATATTTACAGACATAAGTTGTCAATTTCTGCTATAGGTTACTCTGCTAACTTGAATGTTTTGCCATAAGTTTCGTCCAAAATAAAATCCCAACCTCGTATAGCTATATCAAAAAGGTTTGTATGCTGTACACTGAAGACGTGATGAATACAATATTACAGTGAATATAGTGAAAAAATTGAAACTGGGTGTCCTGAATTCAAGGGACGGCCAACAATAATCTGTGCTTCTGAACAATCCACTAATTCCAGTTTAAGGACTCGAATAATTTGACACTAAACAGTTTTCTCTTTTGTCATGATCTGGCTGACATTTACAAGAATCCACCCGCATAGCTTGTAGGAGTAAAACAATAAAACTCATATGGAACCACCTATACATGAATCATGGCACCCAAGTATAAAATTCATATAGAACAATCTTCCTTCCTATGGAACCACCAGCAAAATTCATATAGAACCATCTTTACATATTTCATGACTATAAAGTTCAGGTAGAATAGAACAATCTCCCTTCTAATGGAACCCACCGGCAAAAGTTGCATAAATTTGTGGATTCAAGGTCCTACTAGTAATCTTTGCAAAGACCATTGCCTTCACAATGGTCAGATCCACAAACACGGGGAGAAAGACCAGGCTATAAATGGATGTTCTATTCTTCAACAGTTTCTTCAGTTATTGGCTTTCTTGCCAGAGCCACTAGTTGATGATGATTCCATTGATATGGGAAAGACAGTTCCATCTTTAAATTTCATTTGGCACGGGCAGCTGTTCAACCGTCTTCCCATTTTCAAGGCAAACCATGAGATCTCTAAGCTGCAAAATTTAAGAATGTACCAATCGCAGTTCGATTAGTTTTGATGTGTGTAGTTTGTACAATTGTAACAAATCAGACCAAGCTTATTACTATTTTTTTCTTTACAAAAGAGCATATATTTTACCTGCTCTTCCAGGGCCCTTATTTTATCGTCCTTCGGTTTTAAAGCTTTTTTCTCCCTATAAAAAAACACCGGCCACCAACCGAGTATGTGAAACTTTCAATGAAGCAACTTCCTAAAGCAAGGTGTTGATATCAAGTGAATTCTTGACACAGCAAATAGAAAGGCTAGAAAAGAATTATCCCTAAAACTTCTGAGCCCAAGTAAAGCGGTCAATGTTAGCATGTGGCTTTCTGTGACACAAGTGAGACATCAAACATGGCGAATGTAGAGAAGAGATAATAACATAAACTACAAATTTCTCACCAAAAATCCACAAATTGACTTGGGCCATGGGTAATTGGCCCAAAAAAAAAAAAGGAACTTGGGTTATAGGTGTACGTTTGGCTGTATTGACAGAAAATTCAATTAGAGCTATAAATATGCTTTTTGTAATGCTGCAATCATGGCCCAGTTATTTACATATCGGTGATGCCATACATACTATGGAGATTACACTGCAAGATCCACTCACACCAACTGAAGAATCAGAAGAATAAGCATCTGGTGGTGCAGGATTTGAGATAATAACTAGGATATGATTGAAAACCAAGGAAAAATGGGAGAGCAGCATATTCAAACTACATTTACTTACAATCAAACCTAAATCTAATAAGTAATAGCAATCATGTTGCTTTGCAGTGGAAATATTAAAGATCTACAATATTAATTATAAAAATTACAATTTATTTTAAATTTTTTTGAACACACAGACACAAGGCGAAAGGTCTACTTTCTATCAAGATCAAACAAATCCAGTAACCATAATAATTGCTGAAGCATCATTTCTTGTAGCTTAAACTTCAGTAGGAAGTGAAATGATATTCAAAAAAAGAAAAATTGCTGGAAGTATAAAGGCATACCTCTCTTCAATCTCAAGTATCTTGGCTTTCCAGATCTCCTGATTTTTTATAAGATTCTCATTAAGCTGCAGACAGAGACAAAAACAAAATAACTCCATAATTAGCAACAAAATTCCTAATCCTCATGAAGTATTACTCAGACAACACAAAACTTGTGGCATGGTTACATGTAACATTATCTAATAAATATGAATAGCTTCTCATGTATTTCAACTTACATCATCCAGGAATTTCTTCTCTTTGTAACATCTGTCAAGCTTGGACTGTGTCTTCTGCAGTTTAACAGTGACTGCCTTCTCAACAGCTTTGGAAATTTCTCTTTCTGTTTCTTCTTTTACTTCTTGTAGTAAGGACTCAAAGTACTACAATCAAAACAAATAAAGGATTAAATGATGCAAGTTTAGGATTTCTATGATATGAATGCTAGATTAGTGTAGACAATCTTGACAGACTCACTGCCAAAGAATAATGGAATGAACTTACTAATTTTTGGTTTTCAAGTTGAGTAGCAAGCAATTCATTGTACTCGTTGACAATCTGTAAAAGAAAATGAGAATAAAAACTTAAAAGATACAATAAACTAAGACTAAGAATTATGAAACAGGTCTTGCAACATTACAGCTTCGACTTTACTATTAAGTATAGCCTCGCTCATAGCATTATCTTCACAGCTGCAACTACCACACTCATTTCCTGTATGCTCACAGTGAGAGTTTAACTCAACCAACTTCCCATCAGTTTTGGACATGATTAGTCTATGAACATAGTTGTCTTTCACATAGTCCCATACTCGCTGTGTTTCCACTTCTTGGAAGTAGCAATGCTGGGTCTCTATCCAGTGTATTTTGGCATGTCCTGCTTTATATCTAAATCAAGACTTTGTTAGGAATTCCAAACAACACATGATTGGGTCTAAGTTAATTTTTTTTAAAAATAAAATAGATGAATTTGGGAGGAACAGCTCTTACTTTCCACAGCCAACAAACCCACAAATAAGACATATGCAAAGGTTCTCAGTGGTTTGACAAACAAAACATATAGATTTTTCAGCTTGCTGCTGGCAATACCGGCATACCTGAAATGACATGTGGAAGACCAGTAAATACATGATTGACTAATACACACCAAGAACGGATAAATCAATTCTTACTGTCAAAGTAATAAATTTGAAGGCAAACAGGGCCCCAAACACCCCAACCCAGCCAGAAAAGTACATATAAACAATTTACAGTTTACTCCTAGGTATGCACTATGAGTATAACATCCATGTGTATCCACGGAAACAAAAAGACGCAAGCACCACTTACTGGACAAGATGAATCAGCCCATTTTGAAATACAGGAACAATGGAAAGAATGATTGCATATAGTTGTAAGAATTCCACCTGTATCTTGATCCAACCGCTCTGCGGGTAAATTTGTCAGTGGCTCAAAGATGTCAATAAACTGTCTTGCACAAGACATTGTAGATTGCTTGTAGGCTTTATAATATGTGGGTGACTGGTGAGTGAAATAAAATTTATATCTTTACAGATACATACATGAACACAAGGCAAAGAAAAGGGAACATACCCAGGCAGACTGGACAGGAAGGCTGCTCAGTTGAACTAGCATTAGATGCTTGTGCATGTTCAATTGAGCCAGTGTACTGCACATCAAATGTGAAAAGAACACGGCAAACCTCCACCTATGTATAGAGAAGAGAAATAGAGCAACAATATTAATAGCAAAGCACATTCCTAATTATTAATTAATTTGCTTTTTATTGAAGAATTATGAGTCCCCTGGTAGAAGAAAAAAATGAAAGTAATTAGTGAACCCAAACAAACCTCTAGAGATGAGAAACGGCGCCTATTATAATGCTTGAAGAAACCATCTGTGGAGTCTTGGTCATCAAACCGAATTAAAGCACTGTACTGGTCCTCCATCCCGTCATTTCTAAAACCACCCACAATGAACAACCAAAGTAAATAAATCAGACAGGAATCCAGGAAAAGGAACAATATGAAACTGAAATTCCATGGCACACAAACGGACCTGACAATCCGCATCTCTAAGATATGCTGAATAAATGAGCCACAGAACTGGCAGAAGTCCGCATATGTCATGTGATTTGGCACTCCAAGCACGCAAACAAGTGGCTTCCGTCCAACCTTAGACAAGGAGATTTGATTCTTATAATCGGCCTTCCAAGTCATTTCAGAATGACCAAAGCTAAAGAGTACGAACACAATGCTTATTTAAAATTGAATTTCTGGGCAAATTTTTAACCGAGAAATTAGTCCTCATTTGACAACAAATTTAAACGTGAAAATGAAGGGCGACTTGTTCTTAAGTTTGATGTATCCTTGACGTACTTTAATTGGACCGAGAACAACAAATGTATCATTTCTCGGAACCACCACACCTACAATTTTTTAAATTTTCTTTTAAGAAATTAATCGACCAATGAATGCAAAAAAGACATAACTATTCAAATGATCAAGCGTGCAACCACATATCCTAGAAAAGGTAGCTTTGTTTGACGAAAATCTTAACACATCACATGAACCAGATAAAAAACAAAGAATTTATAGTTTCTAAGTCTCATCATTCTATCTGAATTCAACATATTATCAAAACCTATAAAAATGACAATTCAAACGCCATATATTAAAAATTCATGACGTCCTGGCATTCCACCAGCTGAATGAAATGCTTAAGAAACTATAGAGGAAATTCCTAGTCTCCCATCCTCATCAATCAACTTCGCAGGGAAATAAAACTCCATACAATTTCATTTAGCTTGAATTAAGGAACACCATCGAATAAGGGTAAGAAAGTGAGCTTACAGGAAGATCAGAAGCCGATGAAGAAGTGTGATCCTCGCGAAATAGATGCATGACGCCTCTAGTCTCCTCGATTCTAGGGTTTCCAGAAGAGAAAGGAAACCCCTGAGTTAAATTGGACAAGGAGAAAGAGGAGGACGAAAATTCACTAGGCTCGCCGGAAACCACCATAGCTGGTGGCCGGATGACCTCGTCCGACGACGGTCCTGCTATTACTGTACTCGAACTAGTTGACATAGGCTGCGTCAGAAATGTGATCGTTTCAGTTTTGGAGAAGACGGGTTTGGCTTTTATAGATGGCGGTTGCACATCTAAACGACGCCCAAGACTAATGTCGTACAGATTCATGGGTAGCATAACTTCCTTTCTTTTCAACAAAGTACAATGTATATGAACATATAACATTCTCCAAGTTCAATCTACAATTTTAAATTATTTAAATGACACAATTGGTAGATTATGGCAAAATATACGTCAATCCATAAACGAAAATATTTCTATATATAAATATTTAGCTTAAAATGGTACTCAAGATAGTTTATATACTTGGATGAGTTTAGAATTTAATTTTAAAATAGGCAAAAGTTATGAGATAAGAAAAAAAAAAAAAAAGAGATAGAATCTTATATTTTAAGGGACTAAGTTTTTATAAATTAAAAAATTTAATAAAAATATAAAAAAATTACATATAATAAACTAAAATTTTAAAAATATAAGGGTGTCCACCTGCGCGCTTTCCTTGAATTTATCTATGTATTCTTAGATTAACCAATTAAATTTATACAAATAAAAGGTATTAGAAATTATGTTTACTTAGTCAAGCAACACAATAGATCTAATTTAACAATATTTTCAAATATAGGATAACATTATAACTAATTTTTTTTCCTCTAACAAAACATTAGTGTCGCATAGTTTTTCTCATAAGAAACAGTTTTGAAATTTTGCTTACTCTGAATTAATTCATACGATTCATCTTATTAATTCCAAGGAAATAATATTATAGAAGTTAAGAAATATTCATAAAAATATTATACATATATATATATATATATATATATCATTTACTGAACATGTATTGTTTTTTTCGCATATTAAACATAGACATATATAGTTGATTTATATGGATAAATTATGACATTAACATACAATATTATTGAGCCCGAATCCTCTTTAGTTCGACAAATAAACTGAGCACCATTAAATTGCATTATTAGCTTAATGCATACTGTTGAGTTAAATTTTTAGATTTGATCAATTTTAATTTTTAAAGTTATCAATTTTTAGTAACTAAATTTTATATACAAATGATCACATTTATGAAGTTTCTTTAATTTATATAGTTGGATATGTGTAATTTGTAAGAAATGCAAAAATCTGAATTTATAATGTTCTTCTAATCACAATTTCATATTATCATAATCTCGTAGCAAAATTAGGAAGGAAAAAAGGTTTCTCATATGGTATGATGCTTATTTTATTTGATCCTCGGCCATGTTATCATTCTTAAGTATGTATGTATGTATATTAAAAAGTATGGCACCCACCAAGCTGCTGTGTAAGAAAAGTGGATAATGATTTTTTTGTTTTGAGCAAACAAAAAAAAAAAAGTGATTGTGGTTGGATGAGAGATGGGGGAAATCCATGTACATCGGTGTAAGGCAATAATATGCTTTCACCACTCCAGATATTGCTTGAAATATTCGGTGAATTCATTTTTAATGAGATGCAATAGGAAAACACAATAAGTGAACCCAAATTCAAAGCTCCAAGAATGACATAGTTGTGAATTGCATAATGAATACTGATCAACTTATGGTATTATCTTTAGTGTACTTACAAGTATATCAGTATACTCAATTACTATATAATAACGTAATTGTAATAATATCAAGTTAAAAAAATAATAATATTACAATTATATCTTTATATTATAATTAAATGTACTGTTGCACTCAAAACTGTGAGTGTTTCAAAAATTTTACCTGAACTTATATATTTCACATATTTTCACATTTTTCACACTAACTACGGTTGCAACATTCTAAAGAAAATAAAAACTCAAAGCAGCAAGGGTAGCACCATTTCATTCATTTTCTCCATGCGATGTAATCTTGTAGATATTGTTTCATGTGTATACTTTGTTTAGCTTCTATTCTGAAAGTGAATATAAACCTTGTAGTCATTATTCCTTTAGGCACTGAATACAAAAAACCATTTCTATTCTACGTGGTTTGCTTTTTGTACCTCATTTTTATGGTATCAGAATAATTCAGTCCATAATACATTTTTTTTCTCAATGGCTGATCAATCTGCTTCTCAAACTTCTAACTCTACCCATACTTCCGTGCCCAACCCTCCTGATCCTTTGGTTACTGCTCCGTTCCCATGTAGCAATTTTTGCACATGGAGTTCCTTCATTAAAAATGCTCTTGCTGCCAAAAATAAATTGGGTTTTATCATCAGAAAAGTCCACCAACTATTGGAGGATTCTTCCACATATGATGCCTGGTATGGTGCCAATGCTAAAGAATTCCAGGAAGCCTTTGTTTATTCATCCTCTGCCAAGGAACTTTAAGACAAATTACATTAGCAATTTGGCAAGTCTAATGGAACCCAGATTTTTCAATTACAGAAAGAGTTGATTTCCATTGTTCAGTGTTACTCTTCCTTGTCTTCTTACATCACTAAGCTAAGTAATCTATAGGACGAACTCTCTAGTATTCTTCCTACTCCACGACGTACATGTGGCAAATGTACATGCAGAATTTCAGATGCAGTACTTTGTGTCAGTGACTTAGCCAAAATAATTCAGTTTCTTATAAGCTTAAATGATACCTATGATAATGCTCGTAATCAAATTAAATAAGGTCTATTCCATATTATTAAGCATTGAAAGGCAACAATTAGTGACTACTACTACACCTAATCTTCTAGTCCATATTGCTTTGTTGACATCTTCTTCCTAGGCTGCAAGTTCCACCAATTTTCTAATGAGCAAGATACGAAGGATGATTGATAGTGCACTTATTATTCTACCAAAGGATATATAATTGGGAATTGTTTTTAAAGAACAATTACCCTGCTTGGTAGAAAGAATTCAAAGCTAAACAAAATAAACACTCTGTTAAAGCTCTTCCTAATGCACCTGAGACACCATTTGGTTTGGATCCTCTTAAACATGGAGATTTGATTAATATAATTATTGAAATTATTTAGTTTGAGGTGAACAAATTTCTGAAACAAAAATGAACTACTGATGCTCACATGGCTGTAACTAACTTTTTTATTTTTGTAGGTAATTTTTCCATTTCACCTTTATTGTTCTTGACAACATTGGTGCATATTCCTAAGGTTTGGACAGGTGTGACAAATCATGTCAATGCCTATAATTCTCTTCCCTTTAATTCTTTCTCTCCATTTTCTCACAATTTTTTTTTATTTACCTAATGGTGTTTCTCAGCATATGTCCAATAGAGGAATGTTTCTCTTCATCCTACTCTTTCCCTTACCAGTGTTTTTTATATTTTAACTTTTTAAGTATAATTTGATTTTTGTTAGTTAGTTAGTTAATAGCTAATAACCATATACTTTGTTATTTACTCTTTCTGCTTGTTATTGGTAAGACCTAAAGGCTAGATCTACCATTGTTATTAGCAAATTGAATGATAGACTATACATTTTCAACACTGCATTTTTAAACTTTCATGATGCACTTTTTCTTTTGCTAATTGTACTTCAAATAAAATTAATATGAGTTTATTTATCTGAAGTAGTACGATTTTGAAATTTCTAATATCTGTACATAAATATTGATTTATTTCAGAAATATTAGGAATGCATCCAAAATAGAATCTTATAGCTAATAGCAGTAGACGTTAGCCGTAGTGTATTGCAATTGGTATTATAATAAGGTTGGGTAAGATACCCTTATTGTTATATTCTGTTTGAGGCCTAGGACCATTATGATATTTACTCAGAGGTTAAATGAGTATAAATTCTGATATGTTATCTTTAGTCTTTGGGTTAGCTCTGTATTCAGAAATTACGACTAGTTCTGTAGGAAATTCCTAAATACATTCTATTAATGATTATTCTCTGTTTGATATTTCTAAATTATAACTGTATGATATTTAGTTTTAAATTTCGAAAGTCGTACCATTTTAAGTTTGTGTCATTCTCTGCAATATTAGAATTACTTGTTCATTGAGTTTCCATTCACCCCATTATTTAATATTTTTTAGATCTCAGCATCGATTCAGAACGTCCACATTCAGAATTTTAATCTTGATGATTAATTCCTTAGTGAGCCTATCCTACTACTAAAGCTATGTCTTTCATTATTTTTATGATTTAGTTCAATCGTTCCCCGGTATATAAGCTAAATGTTTAATGTGTTATTATGGTGTGTCAGAAGCTATCTATATGAAGAGTTATGAGATCTATGTTTGTTTAATATGATTTTATATAAGTTCTGTTGTTATGAAGATTTTGACAGGTTTGTGAGGATGAATGACACCTCATCCCCGTACTGGTCATGCTCTATCGGCTCAAATTGTGGCATTATTTCTCTCAATAAAGTTATTTTTTTCACACAATATGCATTTATTTCAAAAAAAAATTATTTAATTGTTTTTATAATTATATTATGAATTTAATCACAATCTAATTTTGAAGTTTAATATCAACTTGCCTCCGTTATCATACTAAAAATGAAATTACAGTTTTATGTTTTTTAAATATAGAAAATATATTGAAAAGGAGGTTTTTCTTCCAAATATATATTAAAATATCAAAGGAGTCGAGTATAATTTTTAAAATAAAAGGTGTATTAAGTATAACTTACTCGAGCATAAAAAAGAGCTAATTAATTTACTAAAAAATTAAACACTCATTTCTATGCTTAATTTAAAATTAAGATTAAAGTTCACAGTGTTGACTAATAATGCCACCCTTGTTTGAAGTATATGTGTGAAATTTGTGGAGTTTAATATTAAAAAAAAAAATGCAAATAGTTAAGGGGATATAATTTCACTTTCCATAAAATAAAATTACATTTTTTTTATAAAATATTTGAGTAAATTACTTTTCTATATATATAAAAAAAGTAACATCTAGCTCTTAATATTTGATCTATATTAGAAAGATATATATATATATATATATATATATATATTACTTTCTGCAAATAAATTTAATTTTTTGCATGCTATAAAGTTACATTTATTCTTATATATCAGTAAATATGATTAATATAATGTAAAATTTTAATATAAAATGTGATTTTAGTCTTCATACAACAGAATTAAGTAAAATTAAATTTCAATAATAATAATTTTATTAAATCAACATTAATATTATTATAAGTGCAGAAGAAATTAAAAAATTAATTTTATCTATTTCCACATTGGAAAAAGTTTTAAGCGAGACATTTTCAATATAAAACAAATAATCTTGCCGTTGACTTTAGTCAAAATAGGCATATTTGTAGGTTTTCTTTTTTATTTTATGGGAGGTCCGTCTAGTATTTAAAATTGAGAGGAGGATGAAGCCGTACCAACTCTAAAGCAAGAAAGGAGTTGTTTATCGAGTTTATTTTTAATAACTAACCAATTTCTATTGATGTAAAAATGGTCCTTAATCTGAAAATTTGACAAATAAATCATAAGGCATAAACAAGCATTACTTTCAAGAAATATATATCCTTCTCAGACCATCTAAGAAGGCACGCCTTCTCATCAACTCCATACACTTACAATTTAAAAAACCACGCCACTTTATCCTTCAAAAGCCGTCTACTATTACCAGTCTTTCACCTTGCACAGGCTATTTATTGCATTAATAATCTGCTATTTATTGCATAGAAGAGGAGGGAAGCTGCAGCGAAGACATGGCTTTTCTGGGCCTATTTGTACTTATGAAATTTATAATCTGCTTCTCATATGAACCCAATCTTTCCTTGAAACTAGGTACAATGTTGCTCTTGGAAACCTGTAAGAATGCTATAATACGCTCCAACATCGTTTTAAATATCTTCAGCTTGGAAAGCTGTTCTGACTTTGGTTGTTGTGGAAGGGAATCATGCTGATACAGAAATGCAGATTCAACGTTAGCAAAGGTTGTATATCAGGTTACAAGCAAATTCATTGGCAATAAAGGGCTTTCTTTCTGAAAAGGAGATGGTTTGGTAGTGCTTAGCACAGGTTGCAATGGTTAAACAGTACATGAAATCTTAAGGTCATGATTACCATTTACCACCGTAATTGCAAGGCAAAATAAAGATATCAATAGGTGGTGTAAATGTGGTCATGTTCAAAAATCAATACTTTGACATACCTGCTGAAGTTTAGCAGCAATTTTCTCGTACATTTCATTCAATTCTGGCAAGTATGTTTCCTTCATGCTTTTGATCTGTAAGTTGAAATCAACAGAATCCGATAATCAAAACATTTGAACCCTTGAGATCATCAATGCAAACAGATCTATTTCACTGTTGCATTTATACATATGGACAGGATAACGACAAATCCTTTTTTATTTTGTAAATTGCAAGTTTCCAAGTTTCATATTTAAATTGAAAATTCTCTGAACTATTCATTTGTTCCCGACTAGCAACAAAGTCACTCAAAGGTAACCAACTAACAACATAGGCTTGCGCTGAGAAATATCATTCATATCAATATAACATCAGATTAATGATTACGATGAGCCTTTCTTGATGGGATTAACAGATGATAAAAGGGCATGATTAAAAAAATTTCCCTCAAGACTGAGAACCCAAAAATTTCATCTTGCAGGCATCAGTTTCCACGTCTGCAGTACATATATTTTCATAGGTCAAGGTTGGAATCATTCCATTTTACATTAAAAAGTACCACTAAAGAATGTCAGAAATAAGTACAGAAGTTTTCATAAATTTTTCCCTAAGACTAATGAGTTCATGACTTCGTGTTCTTATCTAATGCCTGAACTACACTTAACGTTCCTCTTGCTTCATAGCATGATTTAGCTTGGTTAATTATTGATTTGAACGAGTTGTTAACTAGCAAAGATAAGATGGGTCTGGTGCTCAGAGGATATGAAAACTAGTATTATTTCTCCAAAACTACTCTTACATTCCCTTAACTGTTGTATACTATATATAGCTAACCAACTAAAGCAACAGTTATTAGCAACTAACAGAACAATGACAGCAACTAACTAACAACAGAACAATAACAAACACTTCAACTATAACTATTTCTAACAACTTTTACCTCATAACAGGGTTGGCTTTTGCTCAAGGACTTTGCCAAGTTGGGTTAGATAATATTAATTCATGAAAGAGATTATCATATTTCCACAATTCAATTAGATGTGAGATCTAGAAAGCCCCTTTTCGAATAATAGCTCATCATAAGTTTCATTATTAAGTAAATCCCTCTGACATCAAAATAATTAGGAACTCTTCTAAATTTTATTTTTGGGTTTTTTGGATTATTTTCTATTGTTTCACCGACTGTAGTGAGGAAATAAATATAATAAGAAATCAGCGTATTAACCTTTTGGTACACTTCTTCTTGCCAATCACCCACACTTGATTGTCCAGTCTGTGCTGTTGAATCTAGAGAAGCTTCAAAACCATGAATTCAGAGGAAGAAACCTCCAAAAGCTAAAATAAACTAATAACTAAATCTGAGGGCATAAAGTTGAACTCGGTGTTCTGGGATGTACCATCAATTGAAAAAAACAAGAAAGATATTTTCTCTGAGTAATCCACCTGAAATTAGGGAGTATTCAAAAAATTAGTATCAAAGCAATCCATGATAAGAACAAGGAAAACGGGTGCACCACATGAAAATCCCAGACTTCTATATTGTATTTATCAGGAGGCGACCTAAATTATAAAAATAACTGTGAGACTAAACATTATGTACCTGGCTTGTTGCTTCAGCATAAGTCTTACGCTCAATACCTTGAGCAATCTTTTCAACTTCAAAAGACTCATCTTCATCATGAGAACGAACTAGATTTAATTTACTCATTCTACAAAAAGAAGAATGGTTTTACAATGACATGTCATCAAGAAGTTGAGGACGTTATAATTGGTTCAAATGAAAAGAACATGATCATTATGTGAAAGTCCACCTCCTCCATTTCTTTTTCGAAGAGATATCAGAAAACAGATTTTGATTTGAAATGTAGATTACCAAAGACTACTTTTGTTGTCCTGGCACCTCAATATTATACACTCCTTCCTTCTCCTAAACTCTGTAAAACTAAAGGGGATAAACTAGAATTGTTCCAAATCTCTAGTTTGTACCCATGACAGACCGATAATACAAATAAGTTTATTCCAAATATTTCAAGCTATAGTAAAATGCAACAAACTTATGTCAGCAGATTCCAAAGTAATATCCATCAATATACAATGCAGTGATACACAATAATGGTTCCTCCTCACCCGGCTCAAATGAATGGGCAAGGGTAACACTGCCTGCTAAAGCTCTTGTATATATAATATTGAAAATATGAAATATAAATGTCCAGCATGGACTATAAAGGGACAACATTAGCTTGTCATAAGACATTGAAAGTCTGATAATATAGTTCCTGAACCAGAAAATAGAAATTTCAGTAGTTTTCAGCCAATTATACACAATGCCTGCTTCTGTTCTTTACCATAGATGTAACGATATATGTTTCGTGATGAAACTAAATTAACCATCTATGACAAACAAGGGGAACTTTATGACAGCGTTGACAGTTTACAGAATCAACAGCATCGAAACAAATACTACTTAGATCACCTTAGTAATTTAATAAAAAATTTAGACATACATTTCATTGACATTTCTTTGACGGGTACCAGGCTGCAATTGAGCTCTCCAATCAATTGTATCCATAGTAGGTTCTGCACCTCGCGGGGGTCTCCAATGAATGCACCTATTGAATCTATATCAACTGAGGTACCAAACTTGACCATTAAAATTAAATCAAACTTTAAAAACAAACAAATAAAAGGAACAGGTAGATGTAGACAACTCAATAGAAACTATTGGTCCATTGAGGCAATTATGAACTTAAGATCAAAAATACTATCTGGTGAAATATAAAACCCAAAAACAAAGACAAAAAGGTATCTGACTTCACCCCATGTTCATAGTTTAGCTACTTTCTCAAGTCAAGTGATGAATTACTATGATCTAAAATATGTAACTATGGATCTCTGTCCCCCTATCATGAAAAGCCTCTCATTCTTTCCCTGACCCTATCCTTGGGAGGGCTAGTTACACCTACTCTTCCTGATGCATTATAAGTCATAGTCGTTTTAAATTTATTCCACTTCCTTAAAAACAAACTGACATTTGACCATCCATACTCAAGAGAACTATGAACTATAAGTTTCCCAGTACTTTCTGATTCTTTCAACGACGAAAAACATTTTCCCATACACCTATCATCAGGAAAAGTAGAGTGCTTCCCCACAGTGCAAATAAGAATCAGAAAAGGATCTAGTACGGGATTAGAGAAATATGAATGTCTCACAAAGCAAAGCAAACTAAATTAGCAACAGAAAGAGAAAAACAGTAAGATTACAGAAAGAAGCCTGAAGTCTATGATCGTAGTCAAAGGATGATGATGATGTTGGTGAAGGCGATGCCGCGAGCTGACGAATCGCTAGATGGGAGATGCTGAAGGCGAATCCTTTCCAGCGAAGCTTCTATCTCCTTTCCGCTTCCGCGTAATCTCAAGAAGTTACACTATCTTTTTTTAAAATAAAATATTACAAAAACTCATTCAAACCAATATAAATTAAAGAAAATCGGGAAAGATAACTAAATCAACATTTCACTTCAATATATATATATATATTCCTTTGATAATAGTTATTGAAGGAAATTAATTCAAGAATTTCAAAATTTCTATCATACTTTCGTCTTGAAATTGAAGATTAAAACCTAATAATTTCATATGAAAAATAGAATATAAATATCTAGAATTCATTAAAAAAAAACTAAAATCTTAATTTAATTGGATGAAATCTTATCATAATTACCACTACCACATTAAAAAAAGGAGTTTTAAAATTAAGATTCTAAACTCATAAATTGATTTTGGATTATGGAGAGAAAATAATGAATTTGATATTAGGAAACAAAGGCATATATCAATTTAAAGAAATCTCTCACTGATTGTGTACAATTTCTCTTCTTGTAGAACCCTAGTTCATAAAATTGAAAGAATTCAAAATTAAGACCAAGATTGCGAAATTGAGGGCCAAGGGAAATAATTGAAATACTTACCAAATGGAAAAGTATAACTCATTTTGAAGAAAATTTACATTAATTTCGTTTCCATTGACCCTTTTGCTTGGAATCTTAATGTCCCTCATTAATTGTGTTCAATTTCTCTTATTGTGAAACCTTAGTTCACGAAGTTGGGAGAACTTGAATTTGGGATTAATGTTGCAAAATTGAGAGTAAAAATATAGGAGAATCAAAGAAATATCAAATTGAAAAAAACATAACAAAATTTGAAAAAAATCTATATTAATTGCATTCTATTGGCCCTTTTTTAAATTCCTAACGTTTTTGAACGTGGAAGTGTGCCATTTTAAGAAATTTGAAGAAATTTTGGTATGAACCACGTTGGAGCTAGTTGAGAACACGATAGAAGGGGTTAGACAACTGTGTGAGGGAGATGATCACGTACAAGCTTGGATAAAGAGGTGAGAAAGAGGAGGAAGCTTTCATGTTATGATTTACATTAATGTCTTTACATGAGAGAAGGGAGACATGACATAAGGAAAACTTAAAAAAAAAAAAAGATATTTATGTAATTTTGGTTGAGTGCACACATGGCAATACAAAAATTTAAAGAAAAATTGTGATGCTTTTAAATGTGTCTAAGGGAAAATTCCAACCAAGGTGCCAATGATTGCATATGGTAGAACTTAGCTTTTAGTGCTAGTCTCAATTTCAAGTTATGTTAATTTATTTAATATTGACTCTTTTCTAAATATTTTATAAATTTCTCCTTAAAATTATTTTAAGTTTTGATTCATGCTCCAACAATATTATTTTGCTTTCTTCACTAATAAAACAAAATTTTAAATTATTCCCCATTAAGACTAAACTATTTAACAGGAAATTTAAAAGTGTTACAAATGGGATTAAGTTTAGAACTCTCGAGTTGGGTACATTTGTGCAAAAACGTGCTAGAGTTAGTAAGAGGAGCAAAATGGTCCAAAATGATGATTCCCAAGAATAAAACATCATTCACCTCCTCTATGGAATGCCTATTCCTTTAATTTGGTATTTCTAAATGAGAAAAATTTTTGTATTTTAAGATGATTTAGTTTTTCACAAATTAATCATGATAAATTAATTTTTTATAAATTTAAATTTATATAAAATTAATCTCTTAAAAATTTAAATTTGTATAAAATTAGTCTATCTATTTTTATTAATAAGGAATTAATTCTATATAAATAAAATTTCTAAAAATTAATTTGTTGTAGTTATTTGTAAAGAAATCAAATTATTGCAAAACATAAAAATGAAAGACTAGTTTAATATTCCGCTCATTCCTAATTCTGTATGGAGTGGGTCTCCTAAAAAGATTTAGTGAGCAAACATGAGAATGGGTTGAGAAGGTAATTCCCATGTCCGTAGGTTATTTCCAAAGACTTAGAAGGGGATAGTAACTGTCCTTTCATCGAATAAATAACCTATTTCTTATTGACATTTAAATACTTCAATGTTCTCTCCCATTTTCGCTCCTCACAACATATTATATATTATAAAAGTTGATAATTAAAAAATTGTGACAAGGAGACAAATTGAATGTTCACATAGATGTTACATGGATGGTCACCTAGATATTTATTTAATATTATATTTATATATAAATATAAATAAAGAATTATTATAGATTTTAAATTTAATAAATGAATGATAATGATATTATCATATGTTTCTTAAGATATAAAAGATTAAGGAGAGAATAATATAAAGTTGATAAACTAAAAAATTTATAGAGATGAAATGAAGAATTGACTGAACCATTATTTTAACTAAACATTTTGCATTTACATATAAATGCTACTTTGTTAACGTTTGCATTTACATATATAAACTTTATGCTTTTTAAATAATTAAAATTGTGTCTCAATCATTCGTTATAAATGAATAAAGTTATAAATTTATAATTAAAGCACACAGTGAATATCAGATTTAAAATGTTTAATAAGTAGTAGAACTATAGAACTAACTGAAAAATAAAATAATAGCAATAAAAACCATATTAAAACTTCCTCCAAACTTTTTTTATCTGAATTTGTCCCTGATATTACTCATCATTTTGATTAACCATAAACCAATCCTATTTACACTATTATTAGAGATCCATGTCAATGAAATTTGATAGAATGACATGATTTTAAAGTTTCATCATGCTACAAAGTAAAGTAATATTAACTGATTTAAATAAAAAAATTACAGAATAAATCGAATAATTAGAAAGTCATTACACAACAAGTCGTCGTAGTTATTGAACACGTTGTCATCTAAATTTTAAAGAGGCCATCCCCACGTTCACACACACACATGAACAGTGTATTTGTTGTATCAAGGAGCAAAGAATTCCATGAGAAATGAGAGGTTGAAGAATCAATTAGAAGTAGCCACCTGAAAGAAGCGACTGCAAGTATAGACAGAGCAAAAGGCTTGCAAGGTCATCAAAAGCAAGAGCAAAATAGCAGCCAAAAACGTCAAGAATTGCCACGACCCAAAGATATAGCTCTTCATGAATTTCCAGGCTTTCACCTTCATTCTTCCATTATAATACTTGTTCACATCTTCAACCACCTTATCCAACAATGGCACTTTCGTCAGCTTTAAGGACTTGCTCATCCCATTCCAGAGGTTAGCCACTTCAGCATCACTCTTCAAGTGGTTCAGAATCACCCCTTTTTCTCTCAGCACCTTAGCATCCTCTTCAGAATCTATAATCCCGTTCATTAATTCCGTGTAACGTGTCAAAACCAAAGGTCCAAATGCTACTGATGCTTCATATGCTACTAAATTTCTCAAGAACACTTCAGTATTGACGTCCAGACCAATTATTGGAAGGCAAAAAGTGCGCGTTTTTGAGTCAAAATTGATGCTTGATATAGATCCATTGGTGGGTACAAAACGAACCCCAGAATTTATAAGTTCAGTGACCGAAGGGATTGTGATTTCCTCTAGTAAAGGAGGCTTTTCAATGAGACTTTTTGAGCTTGAACCTCCTTTTTCTGTCTTTTCTTCACCTCGGGTGAAGTTAAAGAAGTATTCAACAGGTTGCTTTATAAGCTTCGCTCCAGGAAGGTTTGAGATTATTGTCCATGGTAACTTGATTAGGACTTTTAGGGGTCTTGAAAGTAGTTCCATCTTGATTAATCTCGTAGGCCCTTTGTTTAGTTTTGAAAGAATCTTCCATACCTCATTTAGGAATTTCTTCAAATAGCTCGAGTCTGTGCTTGATTTCTCATCATTTCTCTCTCCTTTGGATTCATTAAGATCATCAACCTCAATAATCAGATCAGGCTGTTGATTAGTTTTGGGCACTATCATGTCATACATGAAATCTAGCAGATGAGCACACTCAGAGATTTGAACATTTGGATATTCCACCATCATTTTGAAGGGACAAATTTCCTTAAGCAACCCAATTATCATCAGAAGAAGGATATCCTCTGCAGCTTCCAGTGACGAGTATTTGAACTCCAACATCTTTATTAAAACACACAGTGGGATTTGATTCTCCAACATCACTATATCCCTTAGAATTGCATTGTGGGCTGATTTCTTCCCTGCATAATCCACCAAGTGAGACATTCTGGAGGAGATTCCAGGTACTTTTGTTCCTTCTTGGATTGCATAAACATGAAGGAACTCAAGCAAGAATGAGGCATCAATTGCCATCATCCACACCAACGTTTCGCCATTGAAATCCAAGTACTTGTGGTAGCTTGCTCTAATCCTGTTGATGCATGACAAAATACAAGGGAATAAACGAAAGGTAACATTTTTTTTTTTAATTCAAAGTTCAATTCAGCATTTCAATAATGTGGGTAATTACAACTCTCACTCGACGTATGTCAATTAAATCTTTTAAATTTTCTGGTTACTTCAATTTTGTTTCAAATTACAATCTATAGATATGCTTTTTGATATTTTAGTCATTGAATTTTATTTTTAACAAATTTTGAAGGATTATAACTCATATAAAGGAATAAATTCAAAGACTAAAATATTAAAAAGTATATTTCTTAAGGTCCAAATTATGTACTATTTGGAGAAAAATATTTTATTTTGGTCATGCACTTTCAATTTAGTCATTCACACTCATTTACCATTTTTTTTAATTTTATCTCTCAATCATTACAAAAATTTTTTTACATGCAATATTCCTTGTACTTGTTTAATATATCATGCTCTGCAACTAAAGATAACAAGTGTATTTCAATAATAATATAACAAATGTATAGATTTTTACAACTCAAATATACAAAGTTAAGGTTTTTAAATTTTAGTTTACATGTTATAATTTTATCGAGAAATCTAATAATTAAGATTAACAATTGTATGCATATCTAATCCTCATAAAAATATTTACAAGTAGCCTTTTATCTCATCTTACTATGAAATTTATTACAAATACATTAGTTTATTAACTTAGACACCAAATCTAAAGCATGAGTTACGAGAATTTCTCTCATTCATATATACTTCATATTAAAGAAAAAAAGATACAAAATAAATAGTTCTGTCACTCAGTTGGAGGATCTATCATTCAAGTAGTTTCACTTCACGTTTATTTCTTAACTACCTTAAACAAAATGAGATGAAAGGCCAAGCAAACAAATAACTTCAAAGTACTGTACCATCAAATCTAACATGAAACTTTGAATTAAGATAAAATAGAAGAACAAAATTGTAAACATTTCAATGGTTGAGAGACAAAATTAAAAGAAATTATCAATAAATGAACAAACTAAATTTAATACATCTGTCAAGAACCAAAAAGAAGGTTTCCTCACAAATATAAGAGTAAATTGCTATTTTCATACATACTTGAAAAATGATTGACGTCTTAATTCTTCCAAAGTGTAACTTTTTCATTTTAGTCCTTCAATAGCTTTCTTTCCTTCTATATTTTCATGTCCTTAAAGGATGAAATAACCCAGCCAGCAAGGCTGTAACAGATGAAGAAGCGAAAATAATTTTTTTCAAAAAAGAATTATTTAAGAACTAAATGAAAAAGATCATAGTTGGGATGACTAAATTGAATAATTAATAGTAATCTTTAACGAACTTCGAAAAAAGTAATATGCTCCAAATATAGATGTGTCTCCTACTACTGTCTCCTACTACACTACCTGGGCTCCAACTTGGTCAATTGTTCTACGAGGTTTTCGAGCTTCTGGTTCTGTAGTTGTTTCTGGAATCTTTTTGCAGCTGCAAGCTTGTACCTTTCCATTTCATAGAGCTCTGGTCTCCAATAATGGTAGGGTCCTATAGCAACTAGTTGAGGGACATAGGAATCTGGGTCATAAGCCATGAGGAGCTTGGGCACGTTGAAGATGCACACAGGAAATTCGCCATCTTCCTCTCCTTCCTCGTCGAGGCTCCTACGAATCTGAACCACCCATCGAAGCTCATCAAACTTCAGTCTAGAGTTATTTGACGTTGTAGATCTCAACGAGGAAGACATTGTATTATGACGAGGAGGAGGAAGAAGATGATGAAGAAGAAGATAGAAGTAATAAGTAGAATGAAACAGCTTTTATATTGGCATAAGAACGCCGTTAATGGACGGTAATGGTTTTTATTAAACAAGGAGGAATGCTTTTGTCATGCTAATTATTAGAAAAAAAAAAAATATTTATTGGACGGGTAATAATAACCATTGTTTGAAGTCATCTTAATTAACTCGAAGTCTGAATATATTATTGTCACATGGCTTGCATGGCAGGTTAAACATTAATTAAACGTGTTCTTTATAATGAGAACAATTTCTCAGAGAGATTAAGGACAAGACTATAATAAGTATGTACTGTTCCAGTTTTGTTTGGCTTGCGAATAATTTCAGAGTATTTGTCTTGGCTTTCTTGAACCCAGTTATTTTTCCACTATAAATAAAATAAAGGTGAAGTTTGTTTCTTTGGTAGAATTTTGTTGAACAAAAAGAGGAGCCAGTGGTGCATTATATATATAAACCCCAACTTGCTAATATAAAAATATTATCTGGCTTTGTTGAAGATAACAATGAAGAAACTAGAGGGTCCCTTACAATTGAAATCAGTTCTATCTTTCACACCGATCGACAATAATTGTCTCTAAAAAATGATTAGTGTCACAAGCTAGATCAAGAGAGAGATGAAAAGGACATGATAGATTAATTAATTAATGTCAAAATATGCCTCCTTCAGATAGAAAAATAGAGAATATTGGTTGACCAAGTAAGAATAATGATTTACTGGAAAAATGGAAGATAACGTGACTGATGTTTTATGCTGAAAAAGTTTAGTTTATTAATTATATAACACTTAGTAACCTACCATCCATGACAACTTTTTACAGTAGTCTTATAACATTAATGTGTTTAATTTAGTTAATTAATTAGAATCCAAACTATAAACTTCGCATTTTTAACTGTTTCACCGGCAAATTAATTTCTTCACCACGTACTGGGTTCTTGAAATTATATAGAAGTGGTTCTGTGCCGTTTTATTAGGAATCTGATTAAACACTCTGAGTTAATTACAGTACCTCTAATTAACTCTAACAGAGAACGATCATAATTTGTTTAACAAAGAAGAGGTTGTAAGTAATTTTATCTAGTGCAAGGGAGAAGCGCAGAAAGCAGGCCTACCATATACTGCATGCATGCAGTACGATCACAACACACGCATATATAGAGGAAAACTTTGAAGAATAACTCACACTCAATACACAATATATATATATATATATATATGCATACATATACACACACATACATACTTAGAAGAATTAATTAAAAAGAATAAATTACGTAAATAGTTTTTGAAATTTTCTCAAATACAGCACCTGATTTTTTTTAATCTTAACATTACAATTGACTTCCATCGAATTTATTTCTCTCAATAGAGTTAATTTTTTTATACAATATGCATTTATTTAAAAAAAAAACAATTTATTTAATCGTTTTTATAATTATATTATAAATTTAATCACAATCTCATTTTGGAGTTTAATATAACTTGCCTCCGTTATCATATTAAATATGAAATTATAGTTTTATGTTTTTCAAATACAGAAAATATATTAAAAAGGAGGTTTTTCTTTCAAATATATATTAAAATATTAAAAGAGTCGAGTATAATTTTTAAAATAAAAGATATATCAAGTTTAACTTACTCGAACATAAAAAAGAGCTAATTAATTTATTAAAAATTAAACACACATTTCTATGCTTAATTTAAAATTAAGATTATAGTTCACAGCATTTACTAATAATGCCACCCTCGTTTGAAGTATATGTGTGAAATTTGTACAGTTTAGTATTAAAATATATATACATATATATATATATATATATATATGCATATAGTTAAGGGGATATAATTTCACTTTCCATAAAATAAAATTACATTTTTTATAAAATATTTGAGTATATTACTTTTCTTTAAAAAAAGGTAACATCTAGCTCTTTTAATATTTGATATATATTAGAAAGATATTTTTTTTTTTACTTTCTGCAAATAAATTTAATTTTTTGAATGATATAAAGTTACATTTATTCTTATATATCAATAAATATGATTAATTTAATGTAACATTTTAATATAAAATGTGATTTTATTCTTTATACGACAGAATTAAGTAATTTTATTTCTAAATATGTATATATATTAAAAAAAATTTATAATATACGTAATATTACAAAACTAATTGATATTTTTTAAACATAATAAATATAAAAAAAATTTACAGATCAGTATAATTAATTTACTCAAGAAAATGAAATATGAAGAAAGCTCCGAGCAATGAGGAAGAGTAGGTGAAAATCTTCATTGTTGACTGATAAGTAAAGGGAATAATTATTGAAGGATTGTTCCAAGCTTGCCCGTTTTGTTTCTCTCATTGTCTTACCTACCCCTAATAATATATATAACAACGGAAAAAAAAAAAAAAACGAAGAATGTCAGATAACAACTTAGTTCGCAACAGCCAACTTGATCTTCACAAAATGTAAACCTTTCTTTATTTAGATTAATTGACATTTCAAACAGTTTTCTTTGACGATGATTAAAATTTATGGAAAAAAGTTGAAATAACTTGCCACTAGCACTACTTGCTTGTAATTAAACAATAATCTGACTTAGTGGAAAGATTATTTTATATATTAGCTCTCCTATTCTATGGGTCATCTTCATGAAAAAGATGGAAATATTTACCTTTTAGTAATAATATATTTATATATAATTTAACAAGTTGTTTTTGTTTTGCATCTAGCTTAATTATAATTTAAAATTAGGTCATGTAACTTTTATTTAAAAATAAATTAATTTATATGATAAAATGTAAATAACAATAACATTAAGTGTTTAGTATTATGTAATTGTCAAAAAATATCTCGAAAAAGTCATTGCTGTTTCTCAATTATCACCTTGAACCTAAATAGGAGAAGACAAGCGCAATCCAAATTAAAAAGTAGTTAATTTGTCATTGTTTCTTTCTTCTTTAAATAACTTCAGGCGTTTTTTCATTATATTGTTTTGGAATTATAGCAAGAGAGTATTTTTTTTTCTTAAATATCAAGCTGAAGTACTTAACGTATCAATTTCAAATCCTTTTAAGGAATTAAATTCAAATTACTAGAGAAAAAAAGAATATATATATATATATATATATATATATATATATAACCAACCAAGTTAGCATTATATTTTAAACTAGAAAATAATTTTTTTTTTTCAAAACATAACTTGAAAAAGTCATTGCTGTCATCATCACCTTAAACACAAAATGTAAAAGACAATGACATAGCTTCCATTATTATAGCACCTGCAATCCAAATTAGAAACTAGTTATTTTGTGAATATTTTTTTATAACTTCAGGCCTAGCTAGCTCGTTTTCATTATTTTGTTTTGGATTGATTTCAAGAGAGTATATTTTAAATATTAACCTGCCATACTTGACTTGTAATAAGGAATTTAATTCACATTCTTAGAATACATCAATTTTCATCAACTAAGTTAACATCGTATCTCAAACTAGGCCAATATTATTTTTTTCAGGTTTCCCACGAGTATATTTTTTAAGTAAAGAAATAATCTCCTTTGAGTTTACTTTTGTCCTTTTAACAAATTAGAACATCTCACTTGACAAAGATTTTTGAATTGTTAAAGTTAAATGTGCATTACAAAATGAACAACAATTGTGTAGGCCTATTATATATCCAAGTGGGTCATTTGTTTATTACATGAATAAAAGAGCACCAGATAACATGGAAGTGATCATATTTTATCTGAAATGAAGGTATTGTTATAAAAATACAAACAAACAAACAAACTAAAAGGCATTTCAACGTTTCAAGCAGAAACGACATCACTACTCCAGCAAAGAGCATTTGTCTCACTTCGTGTCTGAATTCTCGACACCTATTATTCTCACGCCACATCATTTAGGATCTTGTCTCTTTTTTTTTTTTTTTCACCCAAATTATTAGTGAGTCAGTTTTAAAAAAAATTGACACTAAACATGTTGAATCAAATTATCTTCAAAAGTTATGACTTCTTAATTAGGGCTTAACTCATTTTACTTAACCATACTTTTAGTCAAATGCTATGCTAACTTCGACTATTATGTGAGCTTAGCTTAACAATTACTGCAAGACCTTGTCCAAAAATCTTCCCAATAATTGTGCTGCTTGATATAGAATGAGATTGAATCGTCCTAAGCGTGAAGCTTATAAAATAGTTCTTAAGTTAGAGAAATAAAAAAAAAAAAAAAAGGATAAGAAGAGAATAAGTAAATCCCATACATATCTATACTTCTTTTGTTGAGACTACCACTATCATCGATTACCACCATTCACATGAAGACATTCTTATGTAAATATATATCTTTGAGTACTGAAAGCTCAAATATTTTACTGAGTATAATTTGTGTTTTCTAGATTATGAACTTAATTTTAATAAATCGAGTAGTCTGTCCTTCTTCTTCTTCCTAGCAGCATGATAGAGCTGTGAAAAAAGTTGGTGGCACTAGCAGTTCCAGTTTCCATAATTCATTATTTTTATATTTCCTTACCAAATCCATATTCGATTTCCTGACTTTTAAAATGCTGCATCAGCTGTTAACTTAAGGAATCATGTTTTTATGCTGCCAATAATGCAGTCCAGCTCAGTCATCCACACTACTCAATGCCTCTCATGCATTACTGGCCACTACAAACCTATATAGCAGATGAAAGAGACACGCTGTTTTTGAATTAATAAATTCTAACTAAAGGAAGGAAATATTTACGCAGATCAACAAAATCTGAGAGAAAATCAAGTGAATAATTCAAAAATATTATCATTGAAACAGAAACAGTTTTAAATGACTTGTATACGAAATTCTAATCAAAATTTAGAAAATAAAATAAAGGTTAAATTAGTGAATTAGTTCTTTAAATTTATTTATATTTTTAACATGGCCCATTAAATTTAAAGTGTTTTAAATTGGTTCCTTAAGTTTTAATTTAATCTTATTAAAAACTTTTTTAAGTGAAAACCATTAGTAATTAACAGTGTTAATTTCCTTGCTTACGTGGAAACCACATAAATTTTTGTGTGTTTAAATAATGATGTGGAATATAATCATCATTTATTTAAAAAAAAAAAAAACGCAAATACATATTCAATAATAAATATGACTGACATTGTTTTGGTACCAAAGATAGAAAACCTTGAAGGAGTAACTCATTTTAGACCAATTAGTGTTTGTAACTATGTCTACAAGATAGGTTCAAAGATAATAGTTAATAGAATGAAAAGTATATTGGAAAAGATTGCCTCTCCTAATTAGAGGACATTTGTACCAGGTAGATTAATGCAAGATAACCTGTTGGTGGTGCATGAGGTTTTTCATTCCATGAAGCAAAAGAAAAGGGGTAAAAAGTATAAGTTTACATTAAAGATAGGCATGAGCAAGGCTTATGATAGGATTGAGTAGGATTTCTTGAAGGGAGTTCTAAAAAGTTTAAGGTTCTGTCAAGAATAGGTAAGAAAAATTATGGAATATGTTGATATTGTGGAATTTAACATGCTCTTGTCAGGTATCAAGTGGCTATTATAACTCCAAGAAGTTGTCTTAGACAAGGGGATCTGTTATCTCCATGTTTATTCATTTTGGCAGCTGATGTCCAATCATCGATGGTAATTTTCATACTGAGAATGAAGGTTTGAAAGGTGTGAAGCTTGCAAGTAGGTGCCTAAAGTTAACTCATGTTTTTTTTGCTAATTATATAGTTTTCTTTATGAATGCTGGTAATATGGATAGTAATAGAGTGAAAAGGATCCTGGAAGTTTATTGCAGGCCTCTGGGGCAAAAAGAAAATTGTGACAAATTGAGTTTGTTTGTTTACAAGTGACATGCCAATAGATGTGAGGGATAGAATATATCAGATGTTGGGTATAAGGGAATCGAGTAAGCTAAGAAATTATTTGGGATTACTAGTGTTGTAGGGGTAGATCCAAATTTGATGCATTAAGGTTTGTTAGAGACAAGCTTTCGAAGAAAGTGCAGGGGTGGAGGAAAAGTTTACTTTCATATGTTGAGAAGGAAATTTTAGTGAAGTCTGTAGCAAGCGTGGTCCCTATATATCCTACGAGCTATTTCTTGTTTTTGAAAAGGACATGTGAAGACTTTACTAGTATGTTAGCAAATTTTAGTGGGGAAGCAGCAGTTCCGAGGGAAAATTCACTAGAAAACATGGAGAAAATTGACTAGAACAAAATCTAAAGGTGGGTTAGGATTTAGAAACTTCTGTAATTTTGGTTTGTCATTGCTGGCTTAGACTTTTAAAGGATGTTACAAAATCTAAAGGTGGGTTAGGATTTAGAAACTTCTGTAATTTTAGTTTGTCATTACTGGCTTAGACTTTTAGAGGATGTTAGAAAATCTAACGGATTTATGGGTTTGTTTAAGGGGGCATTTTCTAATTATTGAAATTTTGAATGTAAGTAAGGGTCTAAAGGCATCTTGGGGTTGGTTTAGTTTGCTGGAAGGGAGAAAAGTTTTAGAGGATGAGCTATGTTGGAAAATTGGGAATGGAGACAGGTAAGAATATAGAAGGATAAATGGATATTAGAATGCATTAGGTATAAATTGAGTTAGAACATAGTGGCAATGGAGGAAAGGATAGAAAAGTTGCTTCTTTAATAATTAGTGGGAGGTGGTGTTTGGAAAGCATAGCTTGAGAAATGTCATATGTTAAGAAGAAAGCTATTTTTAATATTCCTCTATTGATTGAGAGGAGTAGTAATAAATTGAAATAGATTAAGGCAAGAGATGGGGTATACAGTATGAAATGTGGATACAGATATGGCAGGGAAATTGAGGAAAATGATATGTGTGGAAAGCCGAGCAACTCATTTGTGATGCCAAAAGAGATATAAGAGTGTATTTGGAAATAGAAGGTTCCGAGAAAGGTTAATCACTTTATATGGAGAATGATATTGAATTTAATAGCTACTACTGATGTGTTATTTCATAGAAGATGTGCTGCTCATTCGCCTTGCCCAATATGTGAGGATAAAGAAGGCACAATTGAACATATGGTGTTGTTATGCCAATGGTTGGAAAAGGCATAGTTTGGATGCTCTTCATCACTAAGAGTCCAATTGAGTTCCATTTCGGATATAGGGAATTAGTGTATCAATATGCTGTTGAAAAGTGGAATCAATGAATACAAGAAAGCGATATGGGTGTGGGTATATTGGTATATTTGGAAGGAGAGGTGTAGGGTAGTGTTTTAAGCAAGGTATGGTGGATTACAAAAGAGCTATTAATAATGCTTGCAGATGTGTGGCAAATTACTCCAGTGTAAATGAGATATGCATAAAAGGGAAGGAAAAATGTTAATACAGTTAGCAAATGGAGTTTGCCTGCTACTAGTGGCTTAAAGATTAAAGTTAATGGCTTTTATTGAAAAAAATGAATGAGACTGATATTGGCATTATATTCTGTGATGATAGTGGAGTGGTTATTGATGGTATAGGTGAAAAGATTAAAGCTTCATCTGCTCTTATGGTTGAAGCTTGGGCGATGAGAAGTGTTTTGCTTATGTACAAAAGGTATAGCTTAATTTGTATTTGGTTGGAATCTGATTACGCTAAATTGGTTGGTGTGGTTAAGGATAAAATATCTCATGGGGAGGATTGGATCTGTGAAAGTCTGATAGAGGATATCTTTATTTTGCTTAAGTGTGTCCCTAACGTTTTCATCTTTTTGGTTCCACACCAAAGAAACTATCCTGCTTATTGGATAATAGTTCATTTTGCTAGAAGGATGTTCTTAGTTAGGCAAGTATCTCAACCTTCGTCCTTGTTAAAGCAGATTTTGGATGGGGACTTAAGTCTTGCTTGTATGAATTGTATTCCTATTAGTGGAATTAACTAGGATAGTAGTGTTTATTGGATAGGGTGTTATCAAGTAGTGTCTTGTACTAGTTCTTTGAAGTTTCTACCTTTACTTGTTTGTTTTTCGTTCTTTGTCAGTGGTGCATTCATATTGATTGGAGCAATAATATGATTTTTTCATACCCAAAAGAAAAAAAAAGTAATCCCTAACCTATCAATTGAAGATTCCTTACAAAACTATCAACCTCAAAGTGGTAGAACAAGTTGTGAAGATCCCCAAAAGGATGGCGTTTGATGGTTTTAAGAGGAATCTTCATTCTGCATTATGCCCCCACTGGATTGATTGTATTTCATGAATATAAAGTTATGGCATACAAAAATTTTTGGATTGCGTACTCAACTCAAAGTTCAAATCTTTAAAATGAATATTTGTAACCATCCTAAAAATTTTAAACTTTAATATGTTATTATGAGTGAGAAATTTTTTCAAATAGTTTTATGAGTTGTAGAAAGGAAGGAAAAGCATATGGGTTAATTATAGAATTTTAAATAGATGAGGAAAAAATAATAAAAAGGACTTAAAGAAGACTTAAATATTAACTGAATCAACATTAACCTTGAGTTTGAGACTAACATAAGTGGCTATACCTCCCTTATACAACCTTCCTTACCTATGTTTGAGTCTCAAAAAGTGCAACTCTAGGATTAATCCATGTTTTTTAGATTTTTTTTTTCCTCATGGCCCTTGCTAGAAATGACCAAATTAACCCTACATTATTTTGTTCCTTAAACGACATTCTTATCTATCTTGTACAAAGAAAGGAGTAGTAACCAAATTTCTTCCTCCTTTGATCACCTTATGTTTATGTAAATTTAATGTCGCTACCATTAGCTACACCATTGTCATGCCTTATGTTGACGTTAATTAGCTAAAAAAATAAGTCAAGTTCCAATGATAGGTTAACGAACATATGATGTGATTTTCCTCCAAATTTAGTGTGATTTAGGGCATTCATCCCAAAATTTCAATGTTCACTTGTTAGCACGATGATCATGTGAAGCTCGAATTGGGCTTGATTTTGGTATAATATCATCAAAGTGAGTTGCTTTTTGCTTCCTCATGGGTTAAAGCATAAAGGGTGATGAAATCCAAACTTTCTTGGCCTCTCTAACATCCTTAAGCCATATAAAGAAGGATTAATATTGATTGGAGTTTTTGTCTTGAATGGGTCATAGAAGTTGCACTGTGTTCAGTAGGTAAGGAAACGAATTATATGTGCTCTAACTAGTTAAGTAGACAACATTAATTATGTGTGTTTTCATATTTTTGCAAAAGGGTGATAAGGCATGCTTTTTAGAATTTGCAAAGCTCATCATTTCTGTATACTTTAAATATTTAGAAAACTCTAAAATTTAATGAAATTTTATCAAGCAATTGGTTTAAATTTCTAGATGTCTGAATTCTTTGATTTTGTATTTCTAAAGTATTTTGAGTTAATATTTTTTAACTATTTTGCTTCACCATCTCTAAAATATTTTAATTTTATGTTTTTGAAGTTCTTTGACTTTGTATTTGTAGAGACACAGTAAATCTAAATTTTTAAATGGTTTCATATGAAAGAAAATCGATGTTGACTTATATTGTGTTAATTGTGGTTTTAAAATTATTTTTAGGAATTCATCCTAAAGAGGACCTTGTAACTAATAACAGTAGACATTTGGTGCACTACGTTTGAGTATTTTGATATGAATAAGGCGTAACATCATTATTCTAATATTATGTCTAAGACAAATGTTATAATTTTGACTATATTGAGTTGTATTGCCCAAGTCTGATATCTTATCTAGTCTGTTAAACTAGCTTAAAGCTAGCATTTGATTCTTATGGTTCTATTGTATGTTTCCTACCCATTCTGTTAAAAATTTATTTCTTCTGGATAAACTGTAAATGTAAATGTCATGAACTACATATATGATGATATACAAGGATGGTGACAGAAGTCCTACCTGTGATTCTTACTTGTAAGCTCATGATTAATTAGTTTTTTCTTTTATTTGAAAAATGAATTTTGATACAAAAAAAAAAGAATAATGATGATTTTAAATAATAGTTTATGGTTTGCATCTTTTTCTATCATACGTGGTCTATACCTTTCTTTGCATAATTAGTATTATTTGCTCACTGAATTTTCACTCACCCCTCATTATTTAACATTATTTATATTACAGCACTGATCCTAGGCACCCACCTATGAATAAGAACTTAGCTTAACGGATGTCTCTTTATTTTGGTAAGCCTTGTATTGTTCGTAAGGGCAAGACTTTTTCCTTTTACTATAAAGTTTGTAATAGTAATCCAGTGGCTACCATGTATTCAGGCAAATGGTTCCATTTTATTACTATTGTCTTGATGACTAGTTGTATATTGTTAAGTGTAAAGCTCTTTTATTGATTATATATTAGATATTTTCATTGTAAACATTTCAAGAGGTCCATATTTCATAGGAGACTTTGTCAAAATTTCTACACAGAAATAAAATTGATTCTTTTTATATAAATGTACTCTGTCCTAGCGTCATCTATTGATAATTCAATTTATTCAAAGCGTGATTGAACTTTTTAATGTTATTGATAGGCTTACGAGGGTGAGATTTATATCGTTCCCGTATCGGTCACATTCTCATTCATAAAAAAAGGGATTGTGACAATATTCATTCAAAGTGTCTAACTTACAAACAATGCATTTTCTTATTTATTTATACATTTGAAGAATTTTAACATTCTTGGAAGTTTTAAAAGCAACAAACCCATATGATTCATCATCAGAGTAGAAATGTAAACTAATAACTTACTTATGTCACAATCTAACACTAGTTTTTCCTAGTAAATTTCAAACCTCTATTGTGAGCAGTTGTCACGATACAAGTTTACACAACCAACATTTAGCAAAAGAGTGAGAAAGTTATTGTCCTCAGGGAATTCTAGTCAATACTACTATTAATTATTAATGCATATATTGTTACCTAATCCAAGCGATCAAATTTTCAAGATAAAAGTAAAAAATTGCAATTAAGTTAACAAATACAAAACTACATATAAGATGTAACAAGTGCAATTGTGTTTAGCTACTTTGCTAACCTAAACTCATTAGTTTATGAAATAGTTTAAGGCTCTAACATCATTATAAGAATTCACCCATCTATTATAAATTCTATCACTCTAAATTAATTCCTTATATTTCTATGAAAACCAAATAGAGAGACGCATTAAGTGTAGCTAATTATGACTCCGCAGATCCTATGGGTATATGTCTATCCTAAAGACAAATTAAGTTAATTCAAGCAATTAATTAACCTCAAACATGCAGTAATTAGCTTTATGACTAAATTTGGACTTCTCTTTTAAGAATCCCCAAATCCTTAACATAAACCCTAATTTGTGGTTAATCAACAAGGGAACAAACAAAGATTCAAATTGAATAAATTCATTCACAATGAAATTTAAGTAGGAAAGTAACAAAAATTAACAATCTACATTCCTAAGGTCTATAATCCCAGAGAAATAAAGGTTTCACCTAGTATATCCATGATTACAAGCCAATACAAATCAGAAAACATAATTAAAATAAGAAAAAAAAACAAAAAAGAGAAATAGATGAAGAACTATGTTAGTGAAGTTTTAATTGGTTTCCTCCCTTGAAACTCCTTCTGAAATGCCTTCCTTATGCAATTCTTAGTCTTAAAACTCAAGTTTCAACCTCGTTTTACCTCAAAACGTTCTCTCGATTTAAAAATACCCTTGAAAATATGAATTATATTATCCCAAATTGCCAAAAGACAAGTTTATCATTCATTTTCGACATCCAAAAGGCACCAAGTTACTGACACCTACACTTAATGTTTTGGTCATAACTTTGCACTCAAACATTAGATTTAACTGAACTAATACTCGTTGGAAAGATCTCGATAAGTTCTACAACTTTATATAAAATGACTATTTCAAATTTTGACATTTTAGTGCCTAAAAATTGTCTCAAAATTCGTTGGTCACTTACTTGATGTCAAAACCTTCCTTTCTTTCTTTCATTACCTAGGTAAGATATATAATTAAATGAATAATCTACAATTGGCTAAAAAGTATGAAATAAATATAAATCAGCACTATATGACCTAGAACATTAACTTCTAAAGATACATCACCAAAATTGACCTTAAAAAAACTTAAAATTAAACTAAAATAACAAGGCAACACAATGATAAAACATAAAAATGATATAAATAACTATTCCATAGAGTTATCACACCCTTAAACTTAAACTTTTGTTTATCCTCAAACAAAAAGCAAAGGTTACTGTACAAAATTTTATGTTATCCTTGATAAGCATCCATGAAAGGCCCAAATTTTCATCCTCAACAATTGTACATAGACTTAGGATTTATAAAAATTAACATATAATGCAAATTATTGCAAATATAGGTGAACAAACCTGAGTCTAGGTCAAGTTTGAACCTAACCCATGGCTTAGCCCGAAGTTTACACAAGGCAATAAATAAGGCTCGATCCATAACTGGGATGGGTAATCTGGGGTTTTTTTTAACAAATTCAAATTTATAATTTTTTTTCAAAGAATTGGTTGTATTTAATAAATGGAATATCTCATATTGATAAAAATTATTTATATTTAACACAAATAAAAAAAATAGCTATTTCTTTTAAAATATTATTAATTTTATTATAAATTAAAAAAATTAAAGAAAAAGCAAAAAGAAAAAAATTAAACATATATATGACGGCAAGGCTGAGCCAATGTATTGGCCTAGGACCGAGTTTCACATGTTGACCTCGGTCCCGATCTTAGGGTATATGCATGACCCAAGTCAGACTAGGTTGACTAGGTTAGGTGGATTATACACACCCCTAGTTGCAGAGTTCAACAAGTACTTTCATATCTCTTCTAACATTCTTAATGTGTGTGTGTAAGGTAACTATAGCATCCTCTTATACATGCAATGGAATTATCTTTTCAAGCAATCCAAATATATTAAAAATTTTAGTAAAATGCTTTATATGCTCGCTTATCTACCATTTCTCCAATAAGGTAGGCCATGCATAAATTAAAGATAATAAGGTTATTACAACATATAATATGGTTAGGGATAATAAAATTGAAACATCAAAAGAAATAGTGCAAGACATTCAAGTAATTCTTAAAATATAAATTCTTCCATCTTAACACTACCACTTCATAAGTTCCCTTCTTTCTTCCATTTTAATCAACTCCTAAATTTTCTCCAAATCCATTATTCACCTATTTCATTTTTTAATAAGATAAATGCCTTTTTTATTTTTTTATTTTTTGAAAAATCTCTACAAAATCAAAACAAATTCAAGTTTAACCTTTAGTCTATTTTCTATACCTTTTTTTTTTCTATCTTTTTTTCATAGTATTTGATTGTGATTAAATTCTCCATTTCTTATTCACCCTTAAATCTTTTTAAAACACATATGTGCTGGCACTTTTCTCTTAAATAAGGCAGTTAGATTTGTCACATGGTGAGAAAAAGAGAAGGCATCATGTGCGTATCATGAGAAAATAAGATTCCGTGGTTTTTCTAATAAGACTCAAATTAAGTTGCTAGGGGTATATATCTATATATATAATCAGTCATAAACTACATACTTGGATAATGGATGATTATAATTAAAGGTTACGTGTTTCTTGTTCGAGTCACAAGGATCAATCACATCAAATATAAGCACTGCATATCTAACTCATTCCAATCATGCCAAATAAATAAGCAAAATAATAATAATAATAATAATGCAAGGCTAAAAAAGAGAGAAAAAAGTATCCCTAAGCATCGTTATGGTAAAACATCATCCTTTTGATGTGTCTGGCTGAGACAGTGGTGGAAACATGTCCTTAACATTATGTATTGGTTGATCTTTAGCATAAAAATTAGCTTTTAATTGGAAAAACACAAAGAACACTAAAAAAGGAACATTTTGGGCTTCCTCCCAAAAGTGTTGAGTTTTAAGTCTTTGGGTAGATTTCTCTTTTTCTTTTATAAGGGTTTGCAAAGGCAATGATAGATTGAGGTGGCCAAAGTAGCTACTCCAAAATTGCTTAATTATCAGCACAGTTTTCAAGAAGATGGTGTTTTTCTTGTCGTTTAAAACCTCAATAGCTCTATGAGAATAGACTTGAACCACCACAAGTCAAACTCGCAAGTTTATTATCCGAGTTTACTAGTTTATAATTATACATAAAGAAAATGAGTTAACTTGTTGTAAACTTAAACTTAGTACAAACTCGAATAAACTCGTGAGTTAACTTACCGAATCTACTGAGTTTATGATTTTAACATGTCAACTAATTTGTAAAGTCAACAATATAATCATTTAAACTCAAGACCAAATAAAATATAGACAACTTCTTTTCCATGAAGTCTTTACAATTTATTTTATTACAAGTTTGAATATGCATAAAAAATAATAAAATTACATTTAATATGTACTTATTAAATAAAATAAAAACAAATATTATTTAATTAGTTATATTGAATAATTATTTATGTATGACCATCTTAAAATATTCATGTTGAATATTACAAATTATGAAATATGAATAGCTTTTGTTTGATTCAGTATAATTTGAATTACATTTGAATAATTTTTTAATGTATATAGTATTTAAACTATAAAATTACATATTTTGATAACTATTTATTAATCGAGGCAAACTCTTACGAGTTTACATTATGAGTCTATGTTATAAGCTTACCTCTCTCTTATGAGTTTACTTAAACTCGCAAGTTTAACAACCTTGGTCTAAACCATCAAGACTTTAGTTTTACTGGGAAAAGTTTTAGTCTTAAGTTAAAGTGTAACAATTTTCATATTAATGTGAACTTGCGCTTGATTAGCTTATCATGTGATTTCTTTCTCCTTCTCTTGTAAAGCCTTTTCTATTCTTAAGTTTGGAGATGAAATTCCTTGAAATCATTTAATGGAAGATTTTGTTTCTTTCCACCTGCTTTGAAATCATGGTTAGACTCCTCTATGACCTCATAATTTTTGTGCGTAAGTTCATGCGGGTGACCTTCTTGGAAACATCCCTTGTCAATAAATTGGATGCTTTATGAGCTATATTCACTCTATAACATTTTTCAAGGTCCTCATGAAGTTTAATTTCCTCAAAAATCTTGGATGTTACCTTTTCATTTTGCACCCTAATAGTTAGCTCACTTTTTTAGACATTAATAATGACCCTTCCAATTGTAAGAAATGGCCTCTGAAGAATGATAGGTACTTCTTTGTCTTTCTTATAATTTAAAATAATGAAGTCTGTTACGAATATTGTCAAACTTTACTAGAACATCTTCAATTAAGCTAGAGTTCTATCTCTTAGCTGTAGTGTTGCAATGGTAGGTTTTACTTCTCCCAACCTTAACTTACAATACACCAATAATGGCATTAAGTAGATGCTAACACCTAGATCAAACAAGGCCTTGCCACTAAATTGGTTTCCCATTGTACTTTCAATGTTGAAACTCTCTAGATCCTTGAGCTTCGATGGTTGCTTGTTATGTAAAGTAGCACTACACTTCTCTATTAGAGCTATAATCTCAAATTCTTCTAACCCTTTTTCTTAAATAAGATATTGTTGTTATGTGTTAAGACTTGTTATTAATTTTATGTTATTTTCCTTGTTTTATTGATGTAATTAATTAGTCTTTGAATTAAATTAAAATTAGGTTATTAGTCTTTGAGTTAAATTAGGATTAGGGTTTCCAAAGCATATATATTTTGGAGGCTGACGCAGAAAGAGTCATTCTTTTCCTCTTTGAATTTTTCATTCTTCTAAATAATAATTACCTACTTCTCAACTTCTCCTAATTCTTCATCATGGTATCAGAGCCTTAGGGCTCCAACACAATAAACCAATTGGGGAAACTTGGCCTCAATGTCAACAGCCATGAGAGTTAAGACACAACACTGGATTCCAACCATGACCCTACTCCTAGTCGCAACTCTTCGCCCTCCATAGCTGTCCAAACTGCCAACAATGAACCTACCCCTATCATGATCACAGCTTATTACCTCAATGGCTATAATTATCTATAATAGTCCACTAGTTTGATGCTCTTTATTAACGGGAAAGACAAAGTTGATTATCTAGTTGGTGCTTCCAACCCCCTTTAACTCAATTATTTGAGATATAAAGTGTGGGAGACATAAAATCACATGATTCAATCATGGTTAATCAATTCCATAACACCTGTCATCAGGGAGAATTTTTTGTTATATCAAACCACTAATGAAGTATAGGAGGAAACAAGGGAAACTTACTTTTAGCTAAAACACAACCATAATATTTAAAATTGAAAGCTTCATACATGAATTTTGACAGGGCAATTCAGATGTAAAAAATTATAACAATATATTTTTACATCACTGGCAGTAATTTAACCTCTATGACTCTTACCAATGGCATAGTGTTATGATGCCAATCATTACAGGAAAGTCAAGAATGAAAAGCATGTCTTCAAGTTCCTCTTAGGCCTAAATTCTCAATTTGAAGAAATTACAAGCCGGTTAATGTGTACTGAACCTCTACCATCACTAAGAGAAGTCTTCTCATAAATAAAACGGGAGGAGAGCAGGATTTTGGGATCCATACCACTTGAGCTGACTGTTATAGTGTCTAAAGGGCCTTAATCACATGAGTATAGAAATAAAAAAATAAGGCAGACCATGGTGTGATCATTGTAATAAAGCTAGCCACCCTAAAGAAAAGTGTTGGGTTCTCCACGGTAAGCCACCACACATGAAGAATAAAGGCAAGAATGAAAACTCTATTGCCAACAACACTGAAAAAGTTGTATTAGAATCTACTATCTTTACAAGTGACTAACTTGAGCTATTATAAAAGCTGTTTAGAAACAAACAACTTCAAATCCGGTCAAACTCCAACCACAAAACAAGTACCAGCTTACTAAAACACTCAGGTAAACCTCCTCTAGACTTAAACTCCCAAATGCAACATAATGAAACTTGGGAAGTTAATTCGAATGCCACTAATCATATGATAAGTAATCAGGACTCACTTGAACATTTCATACCCTGTACCGAAAATTCACATGTTAAATTAGCTTATGGGACACTTTCAAAGATTTTAGGCTCAGATACAGTGAGAATCACTATTGATTTCGTTCTCACTAATGTTTTGTTAGCACTACAATTATCTCATAACTTACTATCTGTCAGCAAAATTTCAAAAGACTTTCAATCTGTTACTAAATTCTATTATGGTGGTTGTGTCTTTTAGGACTTGGAATTGGGGAAGACAATTGGCAGTGCTGAGGAATGTGCTAGTCTTTACTTTCTCCATGGCAACAACTACAAGTTTATTTTGTCTATTATTTTCTCTAATTTTATGTTATGGAATTTTTGGATGGGTCATCCCAATCTAACCTATATGAAAAAGTTGTATCATAGTTTCATCAATAATGATTCTACTTCTTTTTACTGTCCAGTGTGCTCATAATATAAAAATATTCACGCATCTTACAAACCCATCCACACGTTACCTCTTTGAACCTTTCTCCCTTATTTATAGTGATGTTTGGGGTCCATAAAAAACACCAACCCTTATTGAAGCAAGATGGTTTATCATATTTATTGATGACCACACTAGACTCACATGGACATACCTCTTGAAAGACAAATCTAAAACTCCTTATATCATTAAACAATTTCATGCCCTTATAACCACTCAGTTTAACACCACCATAAAAGTTTTGAGATATGATAATAAGAAGGAATATTTTAACCAAACCCGAAACACATTCCTTACAAACTATGGCATCATTCACCAAAGCTCCTGCATAAACACACCACAGTAAAATGAGGTTTCTAAGAGAAAAAATAGGCACTAGTTAGAAGTAGCTAGGACCCTCTTAATTGCTTCCAACACTCCTAAATCCTACTAGGGAAAAGCTGTCCTCATAACCACTTACCTCTTCAATAGGATGCTTCCAAAGCTCTACACTTTAAGACTTCATTAGCCGCCCTTCAAGAGACCTACCCTACCTTTGTCTCCATGATTCCTAACCTACCACTTTGAGTTTTTAGATGTACAACTTATGTACACAATTATATAGTCAAAAAATTGGATTCCTAATCCATTACAACCATCTTTGTCAGGTATTCATCCATTCAAAAAGGGTACAAATGATATAGCCCTAACACTAAATTGTTATACCAAAACATGTATGTTACCTTTCACGAAACCCACCCATATTTTCCTCCTACTACAAGCCAAAGTAAACAACTTAGTGAATCCCTTCCTATTAGTCCTATTAATCCTAATCTTGACCTTTCAATCTTCCCTACTAATGACCAACTTATCCTCCATCTAACCCTTACCTCCCCCATTATCATATCACCCAGCTCTCACAGAAAATGTAATACAAAATTAGGATACAGTCAGTTAAAAGGACTTATAGGTTTACTCCAGAAGGAGAAAGTTAAATGATACAGTCATGCCACCATCAGTGATGTGCCCAGAATCCCTTTCATGTCTTACCGCTCCTTCTACGGACCCCATTCATGACAATATGCCTATTGCTCTTAGGAAAGGGGTAAGATCATACATTCTTCACCCTATTGGGAACTTTATCTCATATGACAAATTATCCTCCCAACATTATACCGTGATCGTTAATCTCTCTCATGAAGCTATTCCATCAAATGTTCATGAAGCTTTGAATAGTCCCAAATGGAGATGTGTCATCTAAGAAGAAATAACTGCCTTAAAGAAGATAGGTACATGAAAAATCACATATACCACCTAAAAAAAGGCTAGTGGGGTGTAAATGGATCTTCACCATCAAGTACAACCCAAATAGGAGTATAAACCACCATAAGGCCTGGTTAGTGGCAAAGCAGTTTACTTAAACCTATGGAATTGACTATAATGAGACATTCGCACTAACTACAAAATTTAACACCATCAAGGTACTCTTTTCTTTGGTTGCCAATTTGGATTGGAAACTTCATCAATTTGACGTAAAAAATGCATTCTTGAACAGTCACTTAGAAAAAAAAGGTGTATATGGACATTCCTCTTAGAATTGAAGTTGAAAGGGGGAAAAGGGAAAGTATACAAATTGAAAAAATCACTATATGGCCTAAAGCAATCTTTCAGGGCATGGCTTGATAGATTCACTACAATATTAAAGGGCTATAGTTACCGTTAGGGACCAGCTGACCATACCCTCTTTACCAAATTTCTCATGGTGCAAAATTATCTACACTAATTATTTATGTTGATGATATTGTTATCATTGAAGATTATAAAGAAGAAATTGAAGTGCTAAAGAAAGCTCTAAAGAAGGATTTTGAGATTAAAATCCTAGGTAATCTAAAGACTTTCTGGGCATGGAGGTTATAAGATCCAAAAATGGCATCGCCGATAAGGAAGTACACATTGGATTTATTGTAAAAAACTAGGCTGCTAGGTTGTAAACCAACCAACACACCTATGGAAGCTAATTACAATAGTCCCCCAGTTGATGCCAACAGATATCAAAGGTTAGTGGGGAAACTTATTTATCTATCTTACACAAGGCCTAACATTTGCTTCCCTGTTAGTGTGGCTAGTCAGTATATGATAAAACCCACTAAAGAACATATAGAGATGGTTTATAGGATTTTGAGATATTTAATGAGGGCTCTTAGTAGAGGAATTTTCTTTAAGAAAAGAAGTGACAAAAGTGTCAAAATTTATACAAAAGCAAACTGAGCTGGTTGCATTACTAATAGAATGTCAACCTCAGGCTACTATGCTTATGTTTGGGGTAACCTAGTTACTTGGAAAAGCAAGAAACAACCAATTGTGGCAAGAAATAGTGCAGAAAAAGAGTATAAAGCACTGTCATAAGGTATTTTTGAAGGATTATGGCTAAAATAAGTACTTGATAAACTCAGGGTAAGCACTGATGGTTCCATGCAAATGTTTTATGACAACATAGCTACTATCAACATTGTCAAGAACCTTGTCCATCATTATAGGACTAAACATTTTGAGATAGACAGACACTTCATCAAGGAGAAGCTTGATTCAGATACACTAAAACTTCTCTATATTCCATCTGAATAATAACTTATAGGCACCCTGACCAAATCTCTTTCAACATTGTAGTTTGAAAAATTAGTTTACAAGTTAAGAATGATTAACATCCACTACCAGCTTGAGGGGGAGTGTTGTTATGTGTTAAGACTTGTTATTAATCTTTTGTTATTTTTTTTGTTTTATTGATGTAATTAGTTAGTCTTTGAATTAATTTAGGTTTAGGTTATTAGTCTTTGAGTTAAATTAGGATTAGGGTTTCCAAAGCATATATATTTGGAGGCTGTCACACAAGGAGTCATTCTTTTCCTCTCTGAATTTTTCATTCTTCTGAATAAAAATTACTTACTTTTTTGCTTCTCCTAATTCTTCTACAAATATTCTTCATAAATTTTACATAGCTCAAACTTTGTTTAAATGCTTTTGCAAAAGGAATGTTGATATGTAACTCTTGAAAACATTAAAAAACTTCCTAACCAGTTAGTCTACATTATGCTTCTGGAAACTTTAAAGAAATAAGGACGAGTGAACATAGTCAAGAAATTTAAGCTTTGGAGGATTCTCAACTTGTTTTCCACTTTTCTCATCTTTTTTTCCCTTCTTTTTTTCATATTTAGTCATCTTCGAGTTCTTTTCAATTTCCTTCCCACTTTTTAGTGAAATGACATTGCAAAACTCCTTGCTTTGTCTCTTTGGATTCAATTCAATATCACTAGGTAAGCCACCCTGATGTTAGTTTTTAAGGGCATTTGTAAATTAGCCTACCTGTGCTTCCAAACTTCTCAAAGAAGCTACTGACCTTAGACCAATGCGTTTTAGCTCTAAATGATGACATCATTCTTTTACGTATAATTCATGAACATGTCATCCAATGATGGTTTCTTCTCAACTAGAGGTGGAAGGTCTCTATCTTGCTAGTTAACCCCAGCAATATTAAACTTAAGTAGGTTATGAGATCTTAGTGCAACAGAAGGACTAACTTCCTAGTTATTACTCTAAGAGAAATTTGAGTGATTCCTCCACCCTGGATTATAATTGCTAGTATAGAGGTTGTTTTGACACTTTTGGCTAGGAACTAAACATTCTCTATATTCCTAAAACAATAGTTAGAGTAATGATTTTCTCCATAGAATTTGCAACTACCACTCTAAGGACTTATTGAGTTAACTGGTGTTTTATGACCTATAACTTCCGGCTTTTTACTCAATATTAAGATCTGAGTTGATGATAAGGAAATGGCTTCTATATCATGAATTTTGGAAGCTTGTGCTGGTATTATACTCTTTTAATGTCATTAATAATTGTTTGAAGACATGATCATTAACAATTCATAAGCCTTATCTACTGCTTTATCAAAGCTCCACCTGCTGCAACATCAACAATAGTCTTAAATGATGGAGATAACCCATTGTAAAATGTATGAACTTGTATCTATTTAGGAAGCCCATGATATGGACACCTCCTCAACATCTCCCTAAACCTCTTCCATGCTTTATATAAATTTCATCATCAAACTTAATGAATGAGGTGATGTCATTCCTAAGCTTTGTTGACTTGTCTGGCGGGAAGTATTTGACAAGAAACTATTGTGCCAATTTTGACTAAGTAGAGATAGATCCAAGATGTAGAGTTAAGCCATACCATTGCCTTATCCCTTAGTGAGAATGCATATAGCCTCTATCTAACAACATATTTGCTCATCCCATTGTATTTAAAGACATTGCATATCTCAAAAAAATTCAGAATATGACTATTGGGGTCTTTAGTTAGCAACCTCCCAAACTGTCCATTAGCTTGAAATAACTAGATATTAGTTGGCTTAATTTCAAAGTTCTTAGCTTCAGTTGTCGGTCTTCAAATGCTTAGAGTTAACCTCTGCCACATTGGAGTTGTATACTTATACAAATTATGGTTGTTCTTATTAATCATATCTAGTTGTCTAGGTTGTTATGCTCCTTAAACATTAAGGATTGACGAAGAAGATGGTGATGCGGGTGAATAAAAGACCAGTTTGGATTGAATGTTGCTTACATAGTCTATCCACCCCTATGTTAGGCTTGTATACAACTAATATTGTGGAATTGGTAATGAAAACAATCAATTAAAGAAAATAAGAAATAAAAATAAAGGCTTAATCTAAGGTTCCTAACTTAGCACTAATATCAATAACAAATAAACTGAGAATTCCCTGGAAACGACGTTAAAAGCTTATTGCGAGTAACTACCACAGTGCAAGTACACACTGCTAAAAAGTAGTAAGGGTTAGAAAATTATTGTCCTTAGGGAATTTTAATCAATACTACTATTAATTACTATGGCATATATAGTTAACTAATCCAAGCAATCAAATTTCCAAAAACGTCTTCTCCAATCATAAGTACCTAGAAAATATGATTTATATCAACCTAAATTGCCAAAAGACAAGTTTATCATTCATTTTCCACACTCAAGCACCTTGGCTCCAAGTTACTAGCACTTACACTCAATATGGCACCTTGGTACCTCGTTTGGGTGACTTATCACCAAGTTGCTAGAAAATACACTATGATTGGTGCCTTGGCATCCAAATTTTTCTCCCAAACCAGCTATAATATTTTGGTCATAACTTTATTCTCCAACATTAGATTTTAGCAAACTACTACTCTTTGGAATGATCTCGACGAGTTCTACACTTTTAGTTCATGGCCATCTCCAAATTTTTCTCTCAAACGAGCTATAATATTTTGGTCATAACTTTATTCTTGAACATTATATTTTGGCAAACTACTACTCTTTGGAAAGATCTCAATGAGCTCTACATTTTTAATTCATAGCCATCCCCAAATTTTTATGTTTAAGGGCCTAAAAGTTATCTCAAATTTGGTGTTTACTTACTTAATGCGAAAACCTTTGTTTCTTCTTTTCACAACTTGGGTAAGATATAAAACCATATGAATAGTCCATAATTGGCTAAAAATTCATCAAATGTAAAATTGACATTAAATAACCTAGAACCATCTTCCAAAGATGTATCTTTCAAATTGACAAAAAAGAATTAAAGTTAAATTAAAACTAATAAGACAACACAATGATAAAGCAAATGACATGAATAACTCTATTCCATAAAATCAACTTCAAATTGTTTTGAAATTGTTATAGAAATTTCTCTATAAATTTCTATCATGACTAATAGTCACCTGGTTCCTTCACAGTCCCTAATCCCTTCAATGTTAAAGACTATAATGGCCTCCATAAATACCTTTGATTCATTCATCACGATGCAAGACTTTATGATCAAGTAAGCAATTTTTCCTTATATATAAACAATATTTGAAAAATATCCATCTTCAATTCTTTCTTGAAAAAGCATGATAAGTTCTTAAAGCATAAACTATCAAACGCCATCCTTTTGGGGATCTTCTTCATGGCTTGTTCCACCATTTTAGGGTTAATAATTTTTGTGAGGAATCTTCAATTGATTGCTTAAGGAATTCATTGAATGAGCATTTTTTGTTTTTTGTTTATTTGTAAATGATGATTAGATACCACATCATCATTTAAAACAAATATATATATATATACATGTAGCTTCCACATAATTAGGGAAAGTAACATCGTTAAATTACTAGGAATTTTCACTTAAAATGATATTTAATGTGATAAATTTAAAACTTACAGGACAATTGTAAAACATTTCAAATTTATGGGACCATTTTGAAATAAAAATTAACATATATATATATATATAATTTATATAGAATTAGCGAGATAGGGACCTTATGATATGGGGGTATGATCCCCATCCCTATCCTTATTCCCACGGGAAAACATTACCTAAATATGAATCCCCAAATAAGACAATCCTTACAGGGATCCCTAGATCTTAGTACCTTTTATCTTCTCTACCTCAGATATGGGTTCAAGCATTCCCATAGGAATGGGAATCCCATGTCTTGAAGTAAACTAAATAAGGGATAGGCCTAAGGCCCATTCCCTCTCCTTTTCCTTTCCTAAAAATTAAGTAACCAAACAAAGTCTTAAACATATTCACAAATCTTCGCTACTTGTAATTGGGAAACGAGATGGAAGCATCTAGCACAATATCTATGTATGGTAATGCAAAATGTACTTACATAAAATTTAAGACATATAACAATTGAAATCTTGAGTTTCAAAGAATTCCAACTCTTTATATAACTAAATCTTAGTTAATTAGGTCACATGATCATGAAACTTTAGCTAACCTTATTAGTTAGGTCCTATCATGATATATACTCTAGCTACATATTTAATTCTATTGTTAATTTTAAACATATATTATTGAGCCACTAAAAATATTTTACTTATTAAATACTCATTACTTCTTAAAACATATACATATGTTTTGTTTTATTTTTAACTAGAAGGAACTTAATAAGCTATAATAATAATAATAATAATAAAAGTTTAGAATAATCCACTTCTTTAATTTGGTTATAGCTTTTTGCAAGTAAGCGAGCCTTGTATCTGTCTATTATTCCATGAAGGTGAAGCTTGACTTTATACTCCTATTTACATCTAATTGGTTCTTTGCCTACAAGTAAAGATGTAAGCTCTTAGGTTTTATTTTGTTCAAAGGAATCAATTTACTAAGCCATGTCTTTAACCTGCTCTAGACACTTGCTTGCTTGACAATATGATTAACGTTCCTAGATATAAGATACCTATGACAAAAAATGGAAATAGGATGTGCAAAACTTGGGTGAGGAATTAAAAAGGTAAGTTAGAAGTACATGTGGAGAGGAATGACAAGTAATAGTACTAATATAATCATTTAACCAAGTTGGTTTTTGGATTACTCTAATACGATGATGAGTGATAGGCAATGAAGCTTGTTGTGAAGTACTTGGTGTAGATGAAGAAAAAGGAGGAATATCATATAAAATATCTAGGATAGCAATTTGGGGGTGTGGGAACACAATTAGTAGCAACACTCATATTAGTGTTATAAGAAAATACACTTTTGTGAAATACAACATCTTTTGATATAAAAACATGATGGTTTTGTAAATCATACAATTTATATCCTTTATAGCCTTGAGCATATCCAATGAAAAGACATTTGTGAGCTATAGAAGAAATCTTATCATTGTAAAAGGTGACATTAATGGCAAAGCAAAGACTACTAAACATATTTTTAAATGATCATAAGAAGGTTGTTTATTAAAAAGAATTTCATATGGAATTTTCCAAGATAAAACAACAAAAGGGATCCTATTTATTAAGTAAGTGCCAATAATAATTGAGTCTCCCCAAAATTTAAATGGTAAGGAAGATTGAATCATATGTGATCTAGCCACTTGGAGAATATGCCTATGTTTCCTTTCTACTATTCCATTTTGTTGTGGAGTGAGTTAATAGTTTTGACATTGTGAACTTAAAAATTCAGCACCATTATATAAGCAAATTTGTTTACTTGATTTATGAATTAAGTATGAATCATTACACATAAATTGATAAGTATAGAAGAAGCCTGACTCTAGTGTTACATAAAAAAATGTCCTAATGGCCTTTGAAAAATCATTTATAATGGTCTAGAAAAAATGTGCACTATATAAGGATTCAACCTTATAAGGGCCCCAAATATCAGCATGAAGGAGATCAAAATATGAAGAATTAGATATGTTGAAAGAAGGAAATGGTTGATGAGTTTGCTTTGCCTCATATTTCAGTATTTCTAATAATTTAAAATTCAGAATAATCTTTTACATTATTAGGATTATCTACTCACCTAATAGGAGTATACCAACCTCCTTCAATCCTTGATTATAATTCATTTGTTGAAAATTTTCTAGTCATCCGAAAGCATTAAATAAAATACTCTTAACATCCAGTCCTTATATTTAATTTAATTATTTGATTTTTTTACAGAGCTAATTAATTATTCCTTATTCATCTTTATCCAATCTACCTATTTATTTACTAAATATTTGGAAATTAAATTTATGGGTTACTTAAAGAATACTTTAAAATTATTATAACCTATATTTCATTTATTATTATTATTATTATTATTATTATTATTATTATTATTATCATTATTATTATTATTATTCAATTATTCCATTATGCACTTATTAAATTTCTAACACCTACCATAACACAAATTTTACTTAAGGGTCATCTAATAAATTCCAAATTTTCCATTTAACCTCAATTAATATTTATTGTTTTTCCAATCAAGTAATACTAATTTTCCTTCTAATTTCTTTCCCATTTCTTCATAAAACAAATCTAGGAAAATTACTAAAAATTTGAATTTTGTTCTTGAATTCAAATTAAAATTTCTAAAAATTCTAAATCACTCCCTATATACATAACAAAATTTTAGAAGTCTTAAGAACACATTTTTTACTAAATTTCCAAATTGTCCTTAGACTGCTAAGTTGGGGTTTTTCAATCCGGAAGCCAAATTTCACAATTGATTAGTGATTATAAGGGAGAAAGGTGCCAAATTCTTCTATGAAGTGTAATCCTAACCCAATTTGACAGAATCGACCTAAATTGAGCTCAAATTTACTTCTTTTTTTTTTTTAATGAACAGTGCTAAAATTAGGGTTCTTCAATTGTGAACAAAGTGGACCAAATTGATAAGTGTAAATGAGGGGAAAAGGTGCGAAATCAATACAAAAAGTGAAGCCCTATGTTTAGTTGGATTAAAAATGCACCAAAATCGCGAATTGGAGCTTCTGAATTTGCCTTTCGAATCGCGTCAGAAAATCGCAAAATTCCAACCAACCAATGATCATTGCCAGTGGAGAACATGACGATGGAGCCACTGACGTCGAGAGGAGACTTCGATGACCCTTCATGGTGGCAGAGCAACCTCGGTTTGCTGGCATGAAGCTTGCACAGCGAAGGTAACAATTGCATAATTTTTCCAGCAATTTTTACTGGTGGGGAGGTTGATGGTAGTCGAGGATGGGCCAATGATACTGCTGGAGGGTCACTAGTACTCACCGGCGGTGGTGACGATGATTGTTAGAGGGAGAAACTAGAATTTCTGTACTGAACAAAGAAAAAAAGCTTGTAGGAATAGAGAATGGGTATCTGATATTATTTTGTAGATGATTTAAGAATATTAGGTGGAGGTTAGTTGCAAAATTAGGTAATAATATGGGTTAGGTGGAGTTAGTAGAAAAATTGAAAATTTTAAAATATTTTAAATGAAAAATTATTATTATTTTATCATATCAAAATTTCCCTTATAGATACTTGGTTATCGTACTTAGTTGAGTTACAAGTGCTAAAAATACACAGGGTGAGGCTTAGGTACTGACTTTGGTTATAATCTCAAATAAAATTTTATCTACATCTATATTTGTTTCTGATTGAGTTCTCTATTTGATCATAATTTTATGGGTAATACATTCCCCCCTTAAGAAATTTTGTCCCCGAATTAAATCATCAACATACTTTAGTTCTGAAATATTTGGGGTTACTTGGCCGGTGTATCTTTTTATGCTACCAACGTTGCTTCCTTTAGGGAATAATTTCGCCATAACACCTTCACCAATGTAATCTCCTTTGATCAAAGCTTCTTAACCCACCTATCCAGAATTGCCTCATGAACCTCTTCGTATGTTAACCCAACATCTAACTAAACATATTAGGTTTTGAGCACATGAGATGGATCAAGTAAATACTTCCTGAGCATAGATACATGAAACACAGGATGTACATTTGCTAGTTCCAGAGGTAGAGCTAAGCGATACGCCATTACTCTGATTCTTTCCAGTAATTTAAAAGGCTCAATATAATGGGGGCTTAATTTTCCTTTATTCTTAAATCTCATTATACCTTTCATCAGAGATACTCGGAGAAACACCTGATCGCCTACTATGAATTCCAAATCTCGCCTTCGATTGTCTGTATAAGCTTTTTGTCTATTTTAGGCATTTAACAATCTCTCCCTTATTATCTTTACCTTATCTATAACATCTTGAACTCATTCTGGTCCCAGTATTCTTACTTCACCAACGTCAAAACCCACCAATAGGAAACCAACATCGCCTACTGTACAAAGCTTTGTAAGGTGCCATTTGAATATTCGCTTAATAACTATTATTGTAAGCAAATTTGGCCAAGGGTAGGTGAGTATCCCAACTCCCTTCAAAGTCTAGAACACATGATCTCAACATATCCTCTAGCGTTTGAATTATTCATTTGAATTGACCATCAGTTTATGGGTGTAATGCCATATTGAGATCTAATCGAGTGTCAAGTGCATCTTGAAATACTCTTTAGAATCTAGAGGTAAATTAGGGCCCTAGTTCAAAATTAATTGAAATAGGGACACCGTGAAGCTTTACAATTTCATTCAAATATATCTGAGCATACTTGGCAACACCATAAGTTGTTTTCACTAGCAGAAAGTGTGCAAATTTGGTTAGTCTATCGAAAATCATCTATATGGAATCAAAACCTTTCAAAGTTCGAGGTACCCTGTCACAAAATCCATAATAATTCTTTCCCACTTCTATCCTGGTATTTCTATTTTTTGGGGTAACCCAGCTAGCTTCTGATGTTCTGCTTTCACTTGTTCATAAACCAAGCAACGAGAAACAAAATCTACCACATCCTTCTTCATTCCTTCCCACCAATACAACTATTTCAAATCTTGATTCATCTTTGTTGCTCTAAGGTGAATAAGATAAGGGGTTTGATGGGCTTCTTCTAAAATCTCTCTTTTGAGTTCACCATCCTTGGGTACACATAACCTTTGCCCATACTATAATACTCCTTCTGAGTCCTGAGTAAACTCGCTTCGTTTGCCATTCTTGACTCCTTCAATTAACTTTTGAATTTAAGTAATTGTTGCTTAAGTAACCTTTACCTTTTCATTCAAGGAAGAGAAACTTTGAACACCTGCTAATAACACACCCGGCTCCTTAGTTTCAAGCCTATCACCATTTGCTGCTAACTAGTGGAAATCCTCAATCAATGGCCTTTTCATTATAGTTATATGTGTTAGACTTCCCATTGACTTTCTACTCAAGGCATCTACTACAACATTGGCTTTGCCTGGGTGGTACAAGATAGTACAATCATATTCCTTCAACAATTCCATCCACCTCCTCTATCTCAGGTTGAGATCTCTTTGTTCAAAGATGTACTTAAAACTCTTATGATCTATATAAATCTCGCAAGTCTTACCGTACAAATAATGACATTATATTTTTAATGCAAACACCACAGTAACCATTTCTAAGTCATGGGTAGGGTAATTCTACTCGTGTTTCTTCAATTGTCTTGAGGCATAGGAAATCACATGACCATGTTGCATCAAAACGCAACCTAACCCCTAGAGGCATCATAATAAATAATGTAACTGCCAGATCTTGATGGCAACGCAAGAACAGGTGCTGATGTCAAACATTCCTTCAATTTTTGAAAACATTCCTTGCATGCTTCAGTCCATTGGAACTTTACATTTTTTGAGTTAGTTTGGTCATAGGAACAACTATTTTAAAGAAATCTTTCACAAATCGACGGTAATAGTCGGCCAAACCCAAGAAACTACGGATTTCAGTGATCATAGGGTTGGGGCCACTTTTGAACTGCTTCTACTTTACTAGAATCCACTTAAACACCCTCATTTGAAACCACATGGCCTAGGAACACCACTTTATCAAGCCAGAATTGGCATTTAAAGAACTTTGCATACAGTTGATTTTCTCTCAATATCTATAGTACCATTCTTAAATGTTGTTCAAGCTCCTCTCAACTCTTTGAGTAGACCAAGATGTCATCAACAAAAACTATAACAAATCGATCAATGAAAGGCTTGAAAACCCTATTCATCATATCCATAAAGGCGGCTGGAGCATTAGCTAGTCCAAAGGACGTCACTAAAAACTCATAATGGTCGTACCAGGTCCTGAAAGCCGCCTTGGGAATATTCTCTCATTTAATCTTCAATTGATGATATCTAGAATGCAAGTCAATCTTAAAAAAGCATTGTGCACCTTGTAAATGATCTAATAAATAATCAATGCGAGGTAAATGGTACTTATTTCATACTGTTGCCTTATTTAACTGCTTATAATCCATACATAACCTGAGGGACCTATCCTTTTTCTTCATAAACAAGACCGGAGCTCCCAGTGATGAGCTCGGGCGGATAAAGCCTATATCTAACAAGTCTTGCAACTAACCCTTCAATTCTTTAAGTTTTAGTAGTGCCATTATATAAGGAGATATAGAGATTAGCTGGGTGCCTTGTAGTAGATCAATGCTAAATTCAATCTCTTTATCTGGAGGTAATCCAGGTAATTCTTCTAGGAAAACATCCAGAAACTCATTGACTACCAGCACTTGATGCAATGCTGGAACCACTACTTCTATGTCTTGGACTGAGGCTAAGTAGCCTTGACATCCACTTTTTAATAACTTTCTTGCCTCAATGGTTGATATTAAGTTGTTATGTGTCACCGTACAATTACCTTGGATAATAACAGGCAATTCATTTGGGAATTCACATATTACAACTTTAAGATGACAATCCATTGTGGCATAACAAGAAGCCAACCAATCCGTTCCGAGGATCACATAAAAATCAATTTGATTTTAAGGAAGTGGAACAAATTTAAAACGACTATGACTTATAATGCATCAGGAGGATAGAGACAGGGAAAGAATAACAGGCTTTTCATGATAAGGGGACAAAGATCCATAGTGACATATTTTAGATCATAGTAATTCATCACTTGACTTGAGAAAGTTGCTAAACTATGAACATGGAGTGAAGTCAGATACCTTTTGTCTTTGTTTTTGGGTTTCATATTTCACCAAAGAGTATTTATGATCTTAAGTTCATAATTGCCTCAATGGACCAATAGTTTCTATTGACTTGTCTACATCTACCTGTTCCTTTTATTTGTTTGCTTTTAAAGTTTGATTTGATTTTAATGGTCAAGTTTAGTACCTCAATTGATATAGATTCGATAGGTGCATTCATTGGAGACCTCCGCAAGGTGCAGAGCCCACTATGGATACAATTGATTGGAGAGCTCAATTGCAGCCTAGTAGCCGTCAAAGAAATGTCAATGAAATGTAGGTCTAAAGTTTTTATTAAATTACTAAGGTGATCGAAATTGTATTTGTTTCGATGCTGTTGATTTTGTAAACTGTCAATGCCGTCATAAAGTTCCCGGTTAATTTAATTTCATCATGATACATATATCATTATAACTATGGTAAAGATCTGAAGCAGGCATTGTGTATAATCGGTTCAAAGCTACTGAAATTTTTATTTTTTGGTTCAGGATCAGACTTTTAATTTCTTATGACAAGCTAATGTTCTCCCTTTATAGTCCATGTTGGACATTTATATTTCAAATTTTCAATATTGTATCTGAGGGCCATACAAGAGCTTTAGCAAGCAGTGTTACCCTTGCCCATTCGATTGAGCCGGATGAGGAGGAACCATTATTGTGTATCACTGCATTGTATATTGATGGATATTGCTTTGCATGATAATCATGTTCTGTCATATGAGGATTGTCTAATGTTCCTAACATTGTGATGACATGTAATAATATTATTTTTGTTTTGTAGACTGGAAACATTGCAAAGACATCTTCCATTTTCTGGTCAAGAGGGATTACATGAGCTTCAGAAGATTGCTCAAAGGTTTGAAGAGAAAATTTATACTACTGCAACAAGCAAGGTAAATCCACAATGTGGAGTATCACAGTTATCATGTAAACATATGGTTATCTGTGTAACTACTAACACTGGCAATAAATTAGATTTCTAATATATTATTTTACTCCATAATTTCGGCCTGATTATCTACGGAAAATATCTCTGAAGATGCTTACAATGGAGACTAAATCCCACAGCACGACTGGCAACCCTATGCCATCAAATCCAGGCGGCCCTAGCTATAATCCAGGTTAGGTTTTAAGATCCTTGGCTTGGTTATTATATTGCTACATGGTTCCAAAGCCAATATATACCTACATACATATAGTGAGGCATTTGAATAGATGTTGCCGTTTTGTTCCTTTAGTTATTATGACTACTTGAGTTGTTTTATCTTTTTGTAGTTGTACTCCTTTATGCATTTGCAATTCTAGACCTTCACTCAGGTGAAAGTGATAGTGGATGTAATGAATGATAACTTGAACTTAATTAAAGAATATCTATCAGCTTAATTCATGGGGGAATCTAGTGTCCTATTGCTCAAGATATCATTAATAATCCTAGGTTTTTTCTCCATTAGCCCTACATCCTGTCCTTGTCCTTCGTCTTTCTTTCTTTCTCTATACTATCTTTAAAATTTTACCGTTGAATTCATTCCTTTAGTTCTTAAAAGTTAAATCCTTTTGTTTTGTTGCTTATTGCTCCCTTGTTTGATAGTAATTCATATTCATGTATATTTTCTTTTTCTTTTTTAAGTAGCTTTATTTTGGTTCCTCTGAGTTAGTTGGTCAAATTTTTTTTAATAGAAATACTGCAGCCTCAACTCCAAAATCCAGGGCAGTCACATCCTATTCCTTTGCCTAATCAGTCCCAATCACGTCAACAGATTCTATCTCAAAACATTCAAAATAAATTACTTTATGTTATTTATTTAACTACCATCCCAATTTTGTGCTTTTGCACTGTATTTTGTTTTTAATAGAAGTGTATTTCTTTTATAATAATTTATATAATGGTTTTGATTTAATATATGGCTAAATCAGGTGTATGGTAAATCTGTAATTTCTACTCATGGTCTTTTCATTGTCTTATGCATATGTGCTGATGCTACTTATGTGTTTCCTTCTACAGACAGATATGATTTAAGTATTCTATTATTGATACCTCAGTCTAGATAGAAAATCGAGCAGTAATGAAACTGTCTCCTTCAATATCATGGATTGCCATGAAATCTTATATCTTTTATATTTCTTAATTTCAGTCTGATTATCTTCGGATTATATCTTTGAAGATGCTGAACCCTGGTGGCAATGGCAATGGACCGTCGGATACAGTTATTGGCATATGAGAGTGGCATGGTTTATTAATGCAATAAATAGCCTGTGCAAGGTGAAAGACTGGTAATACTAGACGGCTTTTGAAGGATAAAGTGGCTTGGTTTTTTAAATTGTAAGTGTATGGAGTTGATGAGAAGGCGTGCCTTCTTAGATGGTCTGAGAAGGATATATATTTCTTGAAAGTAATGCTTGTTTATGCCTTATGATTTATTTGTCAAATTTTCAGATTAAGAAGCATTTTTACATCAATAGAAATTGGTTAGTTATTAAAAATAAACTCGATAAACAACTCCTTTCTTGCTTTAGTGTTGGTACGGCGTCATCCTCCTCTCAATTTTAAACACTAGACGGACCTCCCATAAAATAAAAAAGAAAACTTACAAATATGCCTATTTTGACTAAAGTCAACAACAAGATTATTTGTTTTATATTAAAAATGTCTTGCTTAAAACCTTTTCCAATGTGAAAATAGATAAAATTAATTTTTTAATTTCTTCTGCACTTATAATGATATTAATGTTGATTTAATAAAATTATTATTATTGAAATTAAATTTTACTTAATTCTGTAGTATAAAGACTAAAATCACAATTTATATGAAAATTTTACATTATATTAATCATATTTACTGATATATAAGAGTAAATGAAACTTTATATCATACAAAAAAATTAAATTTATTCGCAGAAAGTAAAAAAAGAAAAATTATCTTTCTAATATCTATCAAATATTAAAAGCTAGATGTTACTTTTTTAAAAGAAAAGTAATTTACTCAAATATTTTATAAAAAATGTAATTTTATTTTAAGGAAAGTGAAATTATATCCCCTTAACTATTTGCATATATATTTTTGTAATACTAAACTCTACAAATTTCACACATATACTTCAAACAAGAGTGGCATTATTAGTAAACACTGAACTTTAATCTTAATTTTAAATTAGGCATAGAAATGAGTGTTTAATTTTTTAATAAATTAATTAGCTCTTTTTTATGTTCGAGTAAGTTACACTTGATACACCTTTTATTTTAAAATTTATACTCGACTCCTTTGATATTTTAATATATATTTGAAAGAAAAACCTCCTTTTTAATATATTTTTTATATTTGAAAAACATAAAATTGTAATTTCAATTTTAGTATGATAACGGAGGCAAGTTGATATTAAACTCCAAAATGAGATTGTGATTAAATTCATAATATAATTATAAAAACGATTAAATAAATTGTTTTTGAAATAAATGCATATTATGTGAAAAAAATAACTTTATTGAGAGAAATAATGCCACAATTTGAGCCGATAGGGCATAACCAGCATGGGAATGAGGTGTCATTCATCTTCACAAACATGTTGGAGCTCTCATAATGACCGAACTTATATAAATTCATATTAAACAAACATAGATCTTATAACTTCTTATATAGATAGTTTTTGACACACCATAGTAACACATTAAACATTTAGCCTATATACTAGGAAGCGACTGAACTGAATCATAAAAATAATGAAAGACATAGCTCTAGTAGTAGGCTAGGCTCACCAAGGAATTAATCACCAAATTTAAAATTCTGAAGGTGGATGTTCTAGATCGACGTTGAGATCTAAAAATTGTTAAATGATGGGGTGAATGGAAACTCAATGAGCAAGTAATTCTAATATTGCAAAGAATGGTACAGAATTACAATGGTATGACTTTCAAAATTTAAAACTAGATATCATACAGTCATAATTTAGAAATATTAAATAGAGAATAATCATTAACAGAATGCATTTAAGAATATCCTACAGAACCAGTCATAATTTTTGATTATAGAGCTAGCCCAAGGTTAGAGATAACATATAAGAACTTATACTTATTTAGCCTTTGAGTAAATATCATAATGGTCCTAGGCCTCAAACAGGATATAGCTGTAAGGGTATCATACCCAACATTATCAAAATACCAATCGCAGTGCTCTACGGCTAATGTCTACTGCTGTTAGCTATAGGGTTCTGTTTTGGATGCATTCATAATATTTCTAAAATAAATCAATATTTATATACAGATATCAGAAATTTCAAAATCGTATTACTTCAGAGTTCATATTTCAGCATTTCTAATAATTTAAAATATAGAATAATATTTTGCATAATTAAGATTATCTACCCATCTAAGAGGAGTATACCAACCTCCTTTGATCCTTGATTATAATTCCTTTGTTAAAAATTTTCTAGTCACCTAAAAACATTAAATAAAATACTCTTAACATTCAATCCTCATAATTAATTTAATTATTTGATTTTTTTCATAGAGCTAATTAATTATTCCTTATTCATCTTTATTCAATTTACCTATTTATTTACTAAATATTTTAAAATTAAATTTATGGGTCACTTAAAGAATACTTTAAAATTCTTATAACCAATATTTAATTTTATTATTCTTATTATCATTATTATTATTATTATTATTATTATTATTATTTCATTATGTACTTATTAAATTTCTAACACCTACTATAACATAAATTTCACTTAAGGGTCATCTATTGAATTCCAAATTTTTCATTTAACCTTAAATAATATTTATTGTTTATCCAATCAAATAATACTAATTTTCCTTCCAATTTCTTTCTTAATTCTTCATGAAAAATCTAGGAAAATTACTAAAAATTCAAATTTTGTTCTAAAATTGAAACTAAATTTTCAAAAAATTCAAAATCACTCCTTGTATACATAACAAAATTTAAGAAGTCCTAAGAACACATTTTTTACTAAATTTCCAAATTGCCCTTAAACCGCTAAGTTGGAGTTTTTCAATCCGGAAGCCAAATTTCACAATTGATCAGTGATTACAAGGAAGAAAGGTGCGAAATTCATCTATGAAGTGTAGTCCTAACTAAATTTGAAGCAATTGACCCGAATTGAGCTCAAATTTGCCTTTTTTTTTTTTAATGAACAGTGCCAAAATTAGGGTTCTTCAATTTTAAGCAAATTGGACTAAATTGATCAGTGTAAATGAGGGAGAAATGTATGAAATCAATGTAGAAAGTGAAGCCCTATGTTTAATTGGATTAAAAACACACCAAAATCGTGAATTCAAGCTTCAGATTTTGCCTTTCGAACCACTGCTAGAAAATCACAAAATTCTGGCCAACCAATGATCCTTGCCAGCAGAGAACATGATGATGGAGCCGCTGACATCGAGAGAAGACTTCGGTGACCCTTCATGGTGGCAGAGTAGCCTTGATTTGCCAGCGGGAACTTGCATAGTGAAGGTAACGGTTGCATGATTTTTCCAGCAGTTTTTGTTGATTGGGAGGCTGATATTGGTCGGGGATGGGCCGATGTTGCCGCTAGAGGGTCACCGGTACTCACTGGAGGTGGTGGCGGTGACTGTTGGGGGGAGAAACCAGAATTTCTGTACTACACAAAGAAGAAAAGCTTGTAGGAAGGGAGGAATGGGTATATGATATTATTTACAGATGATTTGAGGATATTAGGTTGATGTTAGTTGCAAAATTAGGCAATAATATGTGTTAGGTGGAGTTAGTAGACATAATTAAAACTTTTAAAATATTTTAAATGAAAAATTAGTATTATTATTATTATTTTATCATATCAAAATTTTCCTCACAGATACTTGGTTATCATACTTAGTTGAGTTACAAGTACTAAAAATACAAGGGTGAGGCTTAGGTACTAACTTTGGTTACAATCTCAAATAAAATTTTATCTACATCTATATTTGTTTTTGATTGAGTTCCCTATTTGAATCATAATTTTATGGGTATTACATTCCTCCCCCCTTAAGAAATTTAGTCCCTTAATTAAATCATCAACATACTTTAGTTTTGAACTAATTAGGGGTACTTGGCCCCGCATATCTTTCTATGCTTCCCACATTGCTTCCTTTAGGGAATGATTTTGCCATAACACCTTCACCGATTTAATCTCCTTTGATCAAAGCTTCTTAACCCATCTATCCAGAATTGCCACAAGAACCTCTTCGTAGGTTAACCCAACATCTAACTAAACATCTTAGGTTTTGAGCACATAAGATGGATTAGGTAAGTACTTCCTGAGCATAGATATATGAAATATAGCATGTACATTTGCTAGTTCCAGAGGTAGAGCTGAGCGATACGTCATTGCTCTGATTCTTTCCAGAAATTCAAAAGGCCTAATATAACAGGGGCTTAATTTTCCTTTCCTCTCAAATCTCATTATGCCTTTCATCAGAGATACCTAGAGAAACACTTGATTGCCCACTATGAATTCTAAATCTCGCCTTCGATTGTCCGTATAAGCTTTCTATTTATTTTAGGCATTTAAGAATCTCTCCCTTATTATCTTCACCTTATCTATGACATTTTGAACTCATTTTGGTCCTAGTATTCTTGCTTCACCTACATCAAAACCCACCGATAGGTGACCGACATTGCCTACCGTACAGAGCTTCGTAAGGTGCCATTTGAATACTCGTCTAATAATTGTTAATGTAAGCAAATTTGGCCAAGGGTAGGTGAGTATCCCAACTTCGTTCAAAGTCTAGAACATATGACCTCAACATATCCTCTAGTGTTTGAATTGTTCATTCTGATTAACCTTCAGTTTGGGGGTGGAATGCCATGTTGAGATCTAATCGAGTACCAAGTGCGTCCTGAAACGCTCTCCAAAATCTAGAGGTAAATTGGGGTGCTAGATCAAAATTAATTGAAATAGGGACACCATGAAGCTTTACAATTTTATTCAAATATATCTGAGCATACTTGGCAACACCATAAGTTATTTTCACTGGCAAAAAGTGTGCAAATTTGATTAGTCTATTAACAATCACCTATATGGAATCATAATCCTTTAACAATTCCATCCACCTCTTCTGTCTCAGGTTGAGATCTCTTTGTTCAAAGATGTACTTAAGACTTATATGATTTGTATAAATCTCACAAGTCTCACTGTACAAATAGTGACGCCATATTTTTAATGTAAACCCCACAACAACCATTTCTAAGTCATGAGTAGGGTAATTCTGCTCGTGTTTCTTCAATTGTCTTGAGGCATAAGCAATCACATGACCATGTTGCATCAAAATGCATCCTAACCCCACTCTAGAGACATTACAATAAATGATGTAACCACCAGATCCTGATGGCAATGCAAAAACAGGTGTTGATGTCAAACATTCCTTCAATTTCTAAAAACCTTCCTCGTATGCTTCGATCCATTGGAACTTTACATTTTTAAAGTTAGTTTGGTTATAAGAGCAGCTATTATAGAGAAATCTTTCACAAATTGATGGTGATAGCCGGCCAAACCCAAGAAACTAGGGATTTCAGTGACCATAGTAGGTCAGGGCCATTTTTGAATAGCTTCCACTTTACTAGGATCCATTTAAACACCCTTATTTAATACCACAAGGCCTAGGAATGCCACTTTATCAAGCCAGAATTAGCATTTAGAGAACTTTGCATACAGTTGATTTTCTCTCAATATCTGCAGTACCATTCTTAAATGTTGTTCATGCTCCCCTCAACTCTTTGAGTAAACCAAGATGTCATCAATAAAAACTATAATAAATCGATTAATGAAAAGCTGGAAAACCCTATTCATTAGATCCATAAAGGTGACTGGGGAATTAGTTAGTCTAAATAACATCATTAAAAATTCATAATGGGCGTACTAGGTCCTGAAAGTCGTCTTAGGAATATCCTCTCGTTTAATCTTCAATTAATGATATTTAGACCGCAAGTCAATCTTAGAAAAGCATTGTGCACCTTGTACTGATTGAATAAATCATCAATGCGAGGTAAAAGGTACTTATTTCGTACTGTTGCCTTATTTAACTGCTTATAATCTACACACTGCCTAAATGACCCATCCTTTTTCTTCCCAAACAGGACCAGAGCTCCCCATGGTGATGAGCTCTGGTGGATAAAGCCTTTATCTAACAAGTCTTGTAACTGACCCTTCAATTCTTTAAGTTTTAGTGATGCCATTCTATAGGGAGGTATGGAGATCGGCTGGGTGCTCGGTAGTAGATCAATGCTAAATTCATTCTCTCTATTTGGAGGTAGTCTAGGTAATTCTTATGGGAATACATATGGAAACTCATTGACTACCGACACTTGATGCAATGTTGGAACCATTACTTCTATGTCTTGGACTGAGGCTAAGTAGCCTTGACATCCACTTTTTAACAACTTCCTAACCTCAATGGTCGATATCAAGTTATTAGGAGTCACCGTACGATCGCCTTGGATAATAACAAGCAGTTTATTTGGGAATTCACATCTTACAACTTTAAGATGACAATCCATAGTGGTATAACAAGAAGCCAACCAATCTATTCTGAGGATCACATCAAAATCAGTCATAGCTAAAATAATTAAATTAATCACTATTTCATGGTTGTCAATTGTTATTGTGCATGACTTGCATACTTGATCGATTAAATTGGATTCTCCTAACGAAGTTGTTACCATCAAAGAGCTCTCTAATTTGACAGGACCCTTGCTAGTCAATTTTGCAAAGTGTGGGGACATAAACGAATGAGTAGTGCCAAGATCAAATAACACATTAGTAGCATGAGAACATACTGTAATTGTACCTGTAATCACTATATTCAATGCTTGAGCATCCTGTTCATTTAAAGCAAACACTCGCGCTTGACCCCTTCTAGATGATGTCTAACCTCTACCAGAAGAAGTTCTACCACCATTTCTTCTGCCATCCTGAGTTGAAAATGCACCTCGGGGTCTAGGTCCCGTATAAGTAAAACTAGACGGTCGTACTGAACCCTGACTAGAGCTGTGAAGTGTCATAGGGCAATCTCGTATCGCATTTAAAGCAAGCTTTGGACTTTTTATGACACGTACCATAATTAGATTTTCCACACGTAGAATAGAGAGGTCTACCTCTTGGATACTATGTTGAATCAAATGTAGGAGCAAGTCTGAAGTCTCTAGAATTCCTTCTGTGTCTTCTAGTACTTGCTATCATTTGAATTGATGTTTCTGGGTTGAAGCAAAATGTTTGAGCTAGACTTGATGCCCTAGACCTTCTAGAAGATCTTTCCATGGTAAAACTCCCTGAAGGTTTTCCTTCCTCTCATCGCTTTCTCTTCTTCTGCATTATATTATCTTTTACATCTCTTATCTCAATCATTCTGGCACAGTCTACCGCTGCAGTGAAGGAGGTAAACTAACTGATCTACGGCACCATAACCCTGAATAATGGTTTTATCAAGCTTATCACAAATTGTTTAATTTTGTCCCTTTCAATGGGAACTAAATAAGGGTCATATTTGGATAACTAAGTAAATTATATGACAAATTCATCAATTGATACCCCCGAGACTTGTCGTAAGCTCTTGAAATCCCTATTATGAGCATCCTTGATGCTTCTGGGTAAAAATTGCTCCATAAAAAATTCTTTGAACTCTTCCCATTCAAAAGGAGGCAACTTAAATGGTCTCCTTTGCAACAAGGACTCATGCCACGATCTATTAACTTTTTTCAATTAGAAAGCAGCTAAGGTAACTGATTTCCTTTGAGGATAGTCAAGTGCCACACATATTTGCTCAATGTCTTCAATGAATTATTGATGGTCCTCCTAATTATCCATCCCTAAAAAAGTGGGAGGCTTGAATTTGATGAATTCGATTAGGATCCTTTTGCTACCAGTCTCTTCAGCTCCAGCATAAGGTTCTTTAGCTCTCATTTGTCCTATAGGGGGCACAATGGTAGGAGGGACATTTTGGCCAATCATTTGTGTCGCCATCAGGGCTATAAGACTCTCTACATCTCTTTGAAGACCTTATAGTCTAACTACTAATTTTGCATTAGTAGGGACCTGAGGTTGAAAAAGTTCTATCCACTTCTCTAAAACATTCCTAATGGGAGGCTTGGTTACTCATCCACCTCTTGCTTGAGCATTGTCAGCACTTCTCACACGTGCTCGTCCCCTACCTTGACCACTAGTGGGTGGTATGTTAGGTTGAACATAGCCCTTACAGAGGCCTCTTCTACGACCTGATCAATGGTGGAATGTGATCTAGACAACATTGTCCTTTCACATATAAAAAGAAATTTGTTTAATGCCCAATCCGAAATTATAAACTCTCATAATATGAGATATGAAATAGACTAGACAATGATATTAGATACTCTATGAGATTCCTAATAGGAACTTAATTATGATTATGCTCGGGTATATAATGATAATCGAGGGACTATTGGGGACCCTTTGCTCCACAAGATACAGATATACTAAAGACCTCTAAACTGAGCTCTGATATTAACTTTGTCACAATCTGAGCTAGTAAGGTGTAACCGGCATAGGGATAAGGTGTCATTCATCCTCAGGAACCTGTTGGAACCCTCATAACGATAGAACTTACATACACTCATATTAAACAAACATAGATCTCATAACTCCTCATATAGATAGTTTCTGACACATCATAGTAATACATTAAACATTTAGCCTGTATACTAAGGAGCGACTGAACTAAAACATAAAAACAATGAAAGACATAATTCTAACAGTAGGCGAGGCTCACCAAGGAATTAATCACCAAGATTAAAATTTCGAAGGTGGATGTTCTAGATCAACGCTGAGATCTGAAAAATGTTAAATAATGGGGTGAGTGGAAACTTAATGAGCAGGTAATTCTAATATTACAGATAATGGTATGACTTTTGAAATTTGAAACCAGATATCATATAGTCATAATTTAGAAATATCAAACAAATAATAATCATTAACAGAATGCATGTAGGAATTTCCTACAGAACCAGTCGTAATTTTTGAATATGGAGCTAGCCCAAGGCTAAAGATAACAAATAAGAACTTATACTCATTCGGTCATAGGCTTTGAATAAATATCATAATGGCCCTAGGCCTCAAACAGAATATGCCAGTAAAGGTATCATTCCCAACCTTATCAGAATACCAATCATAGTGCATTATAGTTAACATCTACTGCCGTTAGTCATAGGGTTCTATGTTAAACACATTCCTAATATTTCTAAAATAAATTAATATTTATGTACATATATCAGAAATTTCAAATTCGTACCACTTCAGAGTTCATATTTCAATATTTCTAATAATTTAAAATTTAGAATAATATTTTGCATAATTAGAATTATCTACTTACTTGAGAGGAGTATACCAACCTCCTTCTATCCTTGATTATAATTCCTTTGTTGAAAATTTTCTAGTCATCTAAAAATATTAAATAAAATACTCTTAACATCCAGTCCTCATAAGTAATTTAATTATTTGATTTTTTTCACAGAGCTAATTAATTATTCCTTATTCATCTTTATCTAATTTACCTATTTATTTACTAAAATTTGGAAATTAATTTTATAGGACACTTAAAGAATACTTTAAAATTATTATAACCTATATTTCTTTTTATTATTCTTATTATCATTATTATTACTATTATTATTATTATTATTATTATTATTATTATTATTATTATTATTATTATTACTATTATTATTACTATTATTATTATTCAATTATTCCATTACGCACTTATTAAATTTCTAACACCTACCATAACACAAATTTCACTTAAGGGTCATTTAATAAATTTTAAATTTTCCATTTAACCTCAAATAATATTTCTTATTTATCCAATCAAGTAATACTAATTTTCCTTCTAATTTCTTTCCTTTTTCTTCATGATAAATCTACAAAAATTACTAAAAATTCGAATTATTATAAAATTGAAACTAAATTTTCAAAAAATTCTAAATCACTCCCTAGATACATAAAAAAAAAATTTAAGAAGTTCTAAGAACAAAATTTTCACTAAATTCCCAAATTGCCCATAGATCGCTAAATTGAGATTTTTCAATCTGAAAGCCAAATTTCACAATTGATCAGTGATTTCGATGGAGAAATGTACAAAATTCACCTATGAAGTGTAATTCTAACTCAATTTGAAGCAAACGACCCGAATTGAGCTCAAATTTGCCTCCTTTTTTGATGAATAGTGCTGAAATTAGGATTCTTCGATTATGGGTAAATTAGACCAAATTAATCAGTGTAAATGAGGGAGAAAGGTGCAAAATCAATGTAGAAAGTGAAGCCCTATGTTAAATTGGATTAAAAATGCACCAATTTGGTTATAAGAATAATAAAATGAAATATAGGTTATAAGAATTTTAAAGTATTATTTAAGTGGCCTATAAATTTAATTTCCAAATAATTAGTAAAGAAATAGGTAAACTAGATAAAGGTGAATAAGGAATAATTAATTAGCTCTGTGAAAAAATCAAATAATTAAATTAATTATGAGGATTGAATGTTAAGAGTATTTTATTTAATGCTTTTAGATGGTTCGAAAACTGTCAGCAAATGTATTATAGTCAAAGATAGGAGGAGTTTGGTATACTCCTATCAGGTGAGTAAATAATTCTAATTATACATAATATTATTTTAAATCATTTATGATGATTTTGAATATTAAATTATTAGAAACACTGAAATCTGAATTTTGAAGTGGTACGATTTTGAAATTTTTGATATCAGTACATGGATAATTATTTATCTTTGAAATATTAGGAATATGTTCAAAATAGAACCCTGTAGCTAATGGCAATTGCATTGAGATTAGTATTTTGATAAGGTTAGGTATAATAACCTTATCGCCATATTCTATTTGAGGCTAATGGCCATTATGATATTTACTCAAAGTCTATGGTTAAATGAGTATTTGTTCTTATTTGTAATCACTAGTATTGGGCTAGCTCTGTACTCTGTAATTATGACTAGTTCTGTAAGAGATTCCTAAATATATTATGTTGATGATTTTTCTCTGTTTAATATTTCTGAATTATGTCTATATGATATCTGGTTTTAAATTTCAAAAGGTGTACTACTATAAATCTGCCTTAATTTCTACAATATTAGAATTATCTACTCACTGAATTTTCACTCACTTTATTATTTAACATTTTTCATATCTCAACGCCATTCCAAAAATGTCCACCTTCAAAATTTTAATCCTGGTGAGTCTAGCCTACTACTAGAGCTATATCTTTTATTATTATTATGATTCCATTCTTCCTTGTATACAGGCCAGATGTTTGATGTATTAATATGGTATGTCAGAAAACATCTATATGGAGAGTTATGAGACTCATACTATTTAATTTGAATTTATATTAATTCTATCATTATAAGGGTTCCGACGAGTTTGCGAGGATGAAAGATACATCATCTTTATACCAGTCACACCATACTAGTTCAGGTCGTGACATGACCACTTTTATATAATTTCAAGAACTCAGTACGTGGTGGAGAAATTAATTTGTCGGTGAAATAGTTAAAAATGCAAAGTTTATAGTTTGAATTCTAATTAATTAACTAAATTAAACACATTAATGCTATAAGACTACTGTAAAAAGTTGTCATGGATGGTAGGTGACTAGGTGTTATATAATTAATAAACTAAACTTTTTTAGCATAAAAGATCTGTCACGTTGTCTTCCATTTTTCCAGTAAATCATTGTTCTTACTTGGTCAACCAATATTCTCTATTTTTCTATCTGAAAGAGGCATATTTTGACATTTATTAATGAATCTTTCCTTTTCATCTCTCTCTTGATTTAGCTTGTGACAGTAATCTTTTTTTAAAAACAATTATTGTCGATCGGTGTGAAAGATAAAACAGCTTTCAATTGTAAGAGACCCCTCTAGTTTCTTCATATATATATATATATATATATATATATATATATATATATATAATGCACCACTAGCTCCTCTTTTTGTTCAACAAAATTGTACCAAAGAAACAAACTTCACCTGTATTTTATTTATAGTGGAAAAATAATTGGGTTCAAGAAAACAAAGGAAAATACTGAGAAATTATTTGCAAGCCAAACAAGACTGGAACAGTACACACTAACTGTAGTCTCGTCCTTAATCTCTCTGAGAAATTGTTCTCATTTATAAAGAACACGTTTAATTAATGTTTAACCTACCATGCAAGCCAAGCTCCTCATGGCTTATGACCCAGATTCCTATGTCCCTCAACTAGTTGCTATAGGATCCTACCATTATTGGAGACCAGAGCTCTATGATGGAAAGGTACAAGTTTGCAGCTGCAAAAAGATTCCAGAAACAACTACAGAACCAGAAGCTCGAAAACCTCGTAGAACAATTGACCAAGTTGGAGCCCAGGTAGTGTAGTAGGAGACACATATATATTTGGAGCATATTACTTTTTTCGAAGTTCGTCAAAAATTACTATTAATTATTCAATTTAGTCATCCAAAATATGATCTTTTTCATTTAGTTCTTGAATAATTCTTTTTTGAAAAAAATTATTTTCGCTCCTTCATCTATTAGAGTCTTGAGGGCTGGGTTATTTCAGCCTTTAAAGAAATGAAAATATAGAAAGAAAGAAAGCTATTGAAGGACTAAAAATGAAAAAGTTACACTTTGGAAGAATTAAGAAGTCAATCATTTTTCAAGTATGTATGAAAATAGCAATTTACTCTTATATTTGTGAGGAAACCTTCTTTTTCGTTCTTGACAGATGTATTAAATTTAGTTTGTTCATTTATTGATAATTTCTTTTAATTTTGTCTCTCAACCATTCAAATGTTTACAATTTTGTTCTTCTGTTTTATCTAAATTCAAAGTTTCATGTTAGATTTAATGGTACACTACTTTGAAGTTATTTGTTTGCTTGGCGTTTCATCTCATTTTTTTAAGGTTGTTAAGAAATAAACTTTAAGTGAAACTACTTGAATGATAGATCTTCCAACTGAGTGACAGAACTATTTATTTTGTATTTATTTTTCTTTAATATGAATTATATAAGAATGAGAGAAATTCTCGTAACTCATGCTTTAGATTTGGTGTCTAAGTTAATAAACTAATGTATTTGTAATAAATTTCATAGTAAGATGAGATAAAAGGCTACTTGTAAATATTTTTATGAGGATTAGATATGCATACAATTCTTAATCTTAATTATTAGATTTCTCGATAAAATTATAACATGTAAACTAAATTTTTAAAAACCTAACTGTGTATATTTGATTTGTAAAAATCTATATATTTTTTATATTATTATTGAAATACACATGTTATCTTTAGTTACAGAGCATAATATATAAAAAAAGTACAAGGAATACTACATGTAAAAGTATTTTTGTAATGATTGAGAGATAAAATTAACAGAAATAGTAAATGAGTGTGAATGACTAAATAGAAAGTGCATGACCAAAATAAAATATTTTTCTCCAAATAGTACATAATTTGGACCTTAAGAAATGTACTTCTTAATATTTTAGTCTTTGAGTTTATTCCTTTATATGAGTTATAATCCTTCAAATTTTTTAAAAAATAAAATTCAAAGACTAAAATATCAAAAAGCATATCTTTATATAGTAATTTGAAACAAAATTAAAGTAACCAAAAAATTTAAAAGATTTAATTGACAGACGTCGAGTGAGAGTTGTAATTATCCACATTATTGAAATGTTGAATTGAACTTTGAATTTAATAAAAAAATTGCTACCTTCGTTTAATCCCTTGTATTTTGTCATGCATCAACTGGATTAGAGCAAGCTACCACAAGTACTTGGATTTCAATGGCGAAACGTTGGTGTGGATGATGGCAATTGATGCCTCATTCTTGCTTGAGTTCCTTCATGTTTATGCAATCCAAGAAGGAACAAAAGTACCTAGAATTTCCTCCAGAATGTCTCACTTGGTGGATTATGCAGGGAAGAAATTAGCCCATAATGCAATTCTAAGGGACATAGTGATGCTGGAGAATCAAATCCCACTGCGTGTTTTAATGAAGATGTTGGAGTTCAAATACTCATCACTGGAAGCTGCAGAGGATATCTTTCATCTGATGATAACTGGGTTGCTTAAGGAAATTTGTCCCTTCAAAATGATGGTGGAATATCCAAATGTTCAAATCTCTGAATGTGCTCATCTGCTAGATTTCATGTACGACATGATAGTGCCCAAAACTGATCAACAACCTGATCTGATTATTGAGGTTGATGATCTTAATGAATCCAAAGGAGAGAGAAATGATGAGAAATCAAGCACAGACTCAAGCTATTTGAAGAAATTCCTAAATGAGGTATGGAAGATTCTTTCAAAACTAAACAAAGGGCCTACGAGATTAATCAAGATGGAACTACTTTCAAGACCCCTAAAAGTCCTAATCAAGTTACCATGGACAATAATCTCAAACCTTCCTGGAGCGAAGCTTATAAAGCAACCTGTTGAATACTTCTTTAACTTCACCCGAGGTGAAGAAAAGACAGAAAAAGGAGGTTCAAGCTCAAAAAGTCTCATTGAAAAGCCTCCTTTACTAGAGGAAATCACAATCCCTTCGGTCACTGAACTTATAAATTTAGGGGTTCGTTTTGTACCCACCAATGGATCTATATCAAGCATCAATTTTGACTCAAAAATGCGCACTTTTTACCTTCCAATGATTGGTCTGGACGTCAATACTGAAGTGTTCTTGAGAAATTTAGTAGCATATGAAGCATCGGTAGCATTTGGACCTTTAGTTTTGACACGTTACACGGAATTAATGAACGGGATTATAGATTCTGAAGAGGATGCTAAGGTGCTGAGAGAAAAAGGGGTGATTCTGAGCCACTTGAAGAGTGATGCTGAAGTGGCTAACCTCTGGAATGGGATGAGCAAGTCCTTAAAGCTGACGAAAGTGCCATTGTTGGATAAGGTGGTTGAAGATGTGAACAAGTATTATGACGGAAGAATGAAGGTGAAAGCTTGGAAATTCATGAAAAGCTATATCTTTGGGTCATGGCAATTCTTAACGTTTTTGGCTGCTATTTTGCTCTTGCTTTTGATGACCTTGCAAGCCTTTTGCTCTGTCTATACTTGCAGTCGCTTCTTTCAGGTGGCTACTTTTGATTGATTCTTCAACCTCTCATTTCTCATGGAATTCTCAGCTCCTTGATACAGCAAATGCACTGTTCATGTGTGTGTGTGAGCGTTGGGATGACCTCTTTAAAATTTAGATGACAACGTGTTCAGTAATTCTCACGGCTTGTTGCGTAATGATTCTTTAATTATTCGATTTGTTCTGTAATTTTTTATTTAAATTAGTCAATATTACTTTACTTTGTGGCATGATAAAACTTTAAATTCATGTAATTCTATCACATTTTATTGACATGGATCTCTATTAATAATGTAAATAGAATTGGTTGATGGCTAATCAAAATGATGACTAATATGACAAATTCAAATAAAAAAAGTTTGGAGGAAGTTTTAATATGGTTTTTATTACTATTATTTTCTTTTTGAGTTAGTTTTATAGTTCTAGTACTTATTAAACATTTTAGATCTGATATTTACTGCATGCTTTAATTATAAATTTATAACTTTATTCATTTATAACGAATGTTTGAGACATAATTTTAATTATTTAAAAAGCATAAAGTTTTTATATGTAAATGCAAACGTTAACAAAGTAGCATTTATATGTAAATGCAAAATGGTTAGTTAAAATAATGGTTCAGTCAATTCTTCATTTCATCTCTATAAATTTTTTAATTTATCAACTTTATATTATTCTCTCCTTCATCTTTTTATATCGTAAGAAACATATGATAATATCATTATCATTCATTTATTAAATTTGAAATCTATAATAATTCTTTCTTTATTTTATTTATATTTATATTTATATATAAATATAATATCAAATAAATATCTAGGTGAACATCCATGTAACATCTATGTGAACATTCAATTTAGCTCCTTGTCACAATTTTATGAATTATCAACTTTTATAATATATAATATGATGTGAGGAGCGAAAATGAGAGAGAACATTGAAGTATTTGAATGTCAATAAGAAATAAGAAATAGGTTATTTATTTGACGAATGGACAATTATTATCCCCTTTTGAGTCTTTAGAAATAACCTACGAAAATGGGAATTCCCTCCTCAACCCATTCTCATGTTTGCTTGCTAAATCTATTTAGGAGACCCACTCCTTAAGGAATTAGGAATGAGCGGAATATTAAATTAGTCATTTACTTTTATATTTTGTGATAATTTGATCTCTCATAAATAATTGCAACAAATCAGTCTTTTAAAAATTTTATTTATACAGGATTAATCCCTTATTTATAAAAATAGAGAGATTAATTTTGTATAAATTTAAATTTTTGAGGGATTGATTTTGTACAAATTTAAATTAATAAGAGATTAATTTATCACAATTAATTTGTGAAAGATTGAATTATCTTAAAATACAAAAAATTTTCTCATTTAGAAATACCAAATTAAAGGAATGGGCATTCCATAGAAGAGGCAAATGATGTTTTATTCTTGGGAATCATCATTTTAGACCATTTTGCTCCTCTTAGTAACTCCAGCAGTGTGCCTTGTCGTCTTTGCACAAATGTACCCAACTCGAAGTTCTGAACCTACTCCCCTTTGTAACACTCTTAAATTTTCTGTTAAATAATTTAGTAAATAATTTAAAATTTTGTTTCATTAGTGAAGAAAGCAAAATAATATAGTTGGGGCATGAATCAAAACTTAAAATAATTTTAAGGAGAAATTTATAAAATATTTAGAAAAGAGCCAATATTAAATAAATCAACATAATTTGAAATTGAGATTAGCATTGGTGGCTAAGTTTTACCATATGCAATCATTGGCATCTTGGTTTGAATTTTTTAGTATCACAATTTTTCTTTAAATTTTTGTATTACCATGTGTTCACCCAACCAAAATTACATAAATATTCTTTTTCTTAAGTTTTCCTTATGTCATCTTTCCCTTCTCTTATGTAAGGACACTTCTGTAAATCATAACAAGAAAGCTTCCTCCTCTTTCTCACCTCTTTATCCAAGCATGCACGTGATCATCTCCCTCACATTGTTGTTTGACCCTCTTTATTGTGTTCTTAACTAGCTCTAGCGTGGTTCATACCAAAATTTCCACAAATCTCTTAAAATGGCTCACTTTCACTTTCTAAAACGTTAACCGTCTAAAAAAGGGTCAATAAAATGCAATTAATGTAGATTTTTTTCAAATTGTGCTATGTTTTTTTTCCATTTGATAAGTTTTTCTTCAATTCTCTTATATTCTTGGCCCTCAATTTTGTAACTTTAGTCCCAAATTCAAATTCCCCCATCTTTGTTAACAAATATTTCACAATAAAAGAAATTGAACACAATTAATGAGGGACGTTAGAATTCCAAGCAAGGGTCAATAGAAACAAAATTAATGTAAATTTTTTTCAAATTGAGTTATGCTTTTTCCATTTGATAAGTATTTCATTCATTTACCTCTATTATTGGCTCTTAATTTCACAATCTTGATCTTAATTTCCAATTCTTCTAATTATATGAACTAGGATTCTACAAGAAGAGAAATTATATGCAATTGGTGAGAGGTTTTTTCAAATTGATATATGCCTTTGTTTCCTAACATCAAATTTATTATTTTCTCTTCATAATCCAAAATCAATTTATGAATTTAGAATCTTAATTTTGAAATCCCTTTTTTCAATGTGATAGTGGTATAACTTCAAAATTGAGATTGATTTTAATGAGATTTCATCCAATTAAATTAGGATTTTAGTTCTTTGATGAATTCTAGATATTTACATTCTATTTTCTATATGAAACTATCAGGTTTTAGTCTTCAATTTCACAAGGCTCGTGATTTGACAAAAAGTGTGAAGAAGTGAGAGAAATTTTGAAACTTTTGAATTAATTTCCTTTAATAATTATTATCAAAGGAATATAGTTTTCTTTTTTGAAGTGGAATGTTGATTTAGTTATCTTTCCCGATTTTCTTTAATTTCCTTCGTTCTAACTACTGAAAAATATATTAGTTTGAATGAGTTTTTGTAATATTTTATTTTAAAAAAAGATATTGTAACTTCTTAAAATTAAGAAGAAAAAAAGTTTTAGTGAACTATAAAGAACGGAAGAAGTAATTTGTCAAATGCAGACAAGATAAGAAATCTGACGTTTTGATCCGCCTGTAAGATTAGGCGGAAAGGAAATATAAGCTTCGCTGGAAAGGATTCGTCTTCAGCATCTACCATCTAGCGATTCGTCAGCTCGCGGCATCGCCTTCACCAACATCATCATCATCGTACAAGACTACGATCATAGACTTCAGGCTTCTTTCTGTAATCTTACTGTTTTTCTCTTTCTGTTGCTAATTTAGTTTGGTTTGCTTTGTGAGACATTCATATTTGTCTAATCCCGTACTAGATCCTTTTCTGATTCTTATTTGCACTGTGGGGAAGCATTCTACTTTTCCTGATGACAGGTATATGGGAAAATGTTTTTCGTCGTTGAAAGAATCAGAAAGTACTGGGAAACTGATAGTACTTAGTTCTCCTAAGTATGGATGGTCAAATGTCAGTTTGTCTTTGTGGAAGTGGAACAAATTTAAAACGACTATGACTTATAATGCATCAGGAAGAGTAGGTGTAGCTAGCTCTCCCAAGGATAGGGACAGGGAAAGAATGAGAGGCTTTTAATGATAGGGGGACAGAGATCCATAGTGACATATTTTAGATCATAGTAATTCATCACTTGACTTGAGAAAGTTGCTAAACTATGAACATGGGGTGAAGTCACATACCTTTTTGTCTTTGTTTTTGGGTTTTATATTTCACCAGATAGTATTTATGATCTTAAGTTCATAATTGCCTCAATGGACCAATAGTTTCTATTGACTTGTCTACATCTACCTGTTCCTTTTATTTGTTTGCTTTTAAAGTTTGATTTGATTTTAACGGTCAAGTTTGGCACCTCAGTTGATATAGATTCGACAGGTGCATTCATTGGAGACCTCCGCAAGGTGCAGAACCCACTATGGATACAATTGATTGGAGAGCTCAATTGCAGCCTGGTTCTCGTCAAAGAAATGTCAATGAAATGTAGGTCTAAATTTTTTATGAAATTACTAAGGTTATCTAAATAGTATTTGTTTCGATGCTGTTGATTCTGTAAACTGTCAACACTGTCATAAAGTTCCCCTTGTTTGTCATAGAGGATTAATTTAGTTTCATCAAGAAACATATATCATTATATCTATGGTAAAGATTTGAAGCAGGCATTGTGTAAAATTGGCTGAAAACTACTGAAATTTCTATTTTCTGGTTCAGGAACTATATTATCAGACTTTCAATGCCTTATGACAAGCTAACGTCCTCCCTTTGTAGTCCATGCTGGACATTTATATTTCATATTTTCAATATTGTATCTGAGGGCCATACAAGAGCTTTAGCAGGCAGTGTTACCTTTGCCCATTCATTTGAGCCGGGTGAGGAGGAACCATTATTGTGTATCACTGCATTGTATATTGATGGATATTACTTTGGAATTTGCTGACATAAGTTTGTCGCTTTATCTTGGAGATTTGTCATGCATGCATAGTTGTAGACAATGGGTAGAAAACTATAGTTGAAAAATTTCGTTTCCTTACATTTGTGTCCTTGACACAAGATTTTCTATGTTATTGAAATGACCTCTGCAGGTTTTTTGCATGATAATCATGTTCTGTCATATGAGGATTGTCTAATGTTCCTAACATTGTGATGAGTTGTAAACATATTATTTTTGTTTTGTAGAATGGAAACATTGAAAAGACATCTTCCATTTTCTGGTCAAGAGGGATTGCATGAGCTTTGGAAGATTGCTCAAAGGTTTGAAGAGAAAATTTATACTGCTGCAACAAGCCAGGTAAATCCACAATGAGGAGTATCACAGTTATCATGTAAATTTATGGTTATCTGTGTAACTGCAAACACAGGCAATAAATTAGATTTCTGATAAATTATTTTACTCCCTAATTTCAGTCTGATTATCTACGGAAAATATCTCTGAAGATGCTTACAATGGAGACTAAATCCCAGAACAGCATTGGCAACCCTATGCCATCAAATCCAGGTGGCCCTAGCAATAAACCTCCTGATCCAGGTTAGGTTTTAGCTATGCATTCGACTACGATTTATGGGCAACATTTGCAAAGTGTTTTTGAAAAACCAAAAACAGTTTTAGGGCATGGTGAATGAATACTTTGATATTGACCAATCAGTATGGCTTTTAATACGGATAATTCAGATTATCCTCTGAAAAATGATTTTCTGTCCATTGATTTTTATGCCATCTGTAGAACTTTCTAAAACCATAGCTAATATTGCTTCCCATACACCACTACAGGCATTTATAAACTGTATGATCCACTATGTTACCTTTTGCCCATTGTATTTAAATTATTGGCTTGAGGGATGAAAAAGGAATAACTTGCCCCATGGTGACTAAAACTCTTCCTTCTCCTCCTCATGTATATTGTGGTTGTGTTATTACAATCTTAAGGTCTCAAACATGGTTTTATTGATGGCCATTTTGGGTCTTCAGAAAATAAGTAATTTTTTCAATCCTCTTTTTATGTCTCTTGTACACATCTGCCCCCATTTTATGTTTCCTTTTATTTTCTGATTTGATTGGAATATATATTTTTTTTTTTTGGGTTCTTCAGTTAATTTAAATTTGATGGATACCAATGAATGGAGACCTACTCAAGGCACTGAACCAACTATGGATACAAGTGATTGGAGAGCTCAACTGCAACCTGATTCACGCCGAAGAATTGTCAACAAAATGTATGTTTCAGTTTCTTATTTTCTATCACTGAACTGAAATGAATAAGTTTTTCCTTTTTCACATACCAAACATAGTTATTAATAGCATAAAATGCTCCTGTAGCCAAAGGGCTCCAAAATGTATTTCACAGTTTTGAAATTTTCATAATATAATTGATAATGACTAATATACATGGAAATCAAAATTCATATTATTAAGGTAAAAGTTCATAAAAATCCATAAATCACAGCAGCAAGTACTGAAATCATAAAAATACATCATGCTTAACAATTTTTGTAGTCTAAGCTTTATCCTAAGGTATCTAAAGTCTACACTAATTATCTTCTTTATCAAAATCCTAAGCTAAATATATGATTTTTTTTACGTTTTTTTTGGGGATTTGTCATGCATGCATAGTTGTAGACAATGGGTAGAAAACTATAGTTGAAAGATTTCGTTTCCTTACATTTGTGTTCTTGACACAAGATTTTCTATGTTATTGAAATGACCTCTGCAGGCTTTTTGCATGATAATCATGTTCTGTCATATGAGGATTGTCTAATGTTCCTAACATTGTGATGAGTTGTAAACATTATTTTTGTTTTGTAGAATGGAAACATTGAAAAGACATCTTCCATTTTCTGGTCAAGAGGGATTGCATGAGCTTTGGAAGATTGCTCAAAGGTTTGAAGAGAAAATTTATACTGCTGCAACAAGCCAGGTAAATCCACAATGAGGAGTGTCACAGTTATCATGTATATTTATGGTTATCTGTGTAACTGCAAACACAGGCAATAAATTAGATTTCTGATAAATTATTTTACTCCCTAATTTCAGTCTGATTATCTACGGAAAATATCTCTGAAGATGCTTACAATGGAGACTAAATCCCAGAACAGCATTGGCAACCCTATGCCATCAAATCCAGGCGGCCCTAGCAATAATTCAGGTTAGGTTATAAGAGCCTTGGCTTGGTTATTATATTGCTACATGGTTCCAAAGTCAATATATACATACATACATATAGTGAGGCATTTGAATAGATATTGCCGTTTTGTTCCTTTAGTTATTATGACTACTTGAGTTGTTTTATCTTTTCGTGGTTGTACTCCTTTATGCATTTGCAATTCTAGACCTTCACTCAGGTGAAAGTGATAGTGGATGTAATGAATGATAACTTGAACTTAATTAATAAATATCTATCAGCTTAATTCATGGGGGAATCTAGTGTCCTATTGCTCAAGATATCATTAATAATCCTAGGTTTTTTCTCCATTAGCCCGACATCCTGTCTTTGTCCTTCGTCTTTCTTTCTTTCTCTATTCTATCTTTAAAATTTTACTGTTGAATTCGTTCATGCATTGTTAAATCCTTTTGTTTTGTTGCTTATTGCTCTCTTGTTTGATAGTAATTCATATTCATGTATATTTTCTTTTTCTTTTTCTTTTTTAAGTAGCTTTATTTTGGTTCCTCTGACTTAGTTGGTCAAATTTTTTTTTTTTATAAAATTACTGCAGCCTCAAGTCCAAAATCCAGGGCAGTCACATCCTATTACTTTGCCTAATCAGAGCCAATCACGTCAACAGATTCTATCTCAAAACATTCAAAATAACATTACTTTATGTTATTTATTTGACTACCATCCCAATTTTGTGCTTTTGCACTGTATTTTGTTTTTCATAGAAGTGTATTCCTTTTATAATAATTTATATAATGGTTTTGATTTAATATATGGCTAAATCAGGTGTATGGTAAATCTGTAATTTCTATTCATGGTCTTTTTACTGTCTTATGCATATGTGATGATGCTACTTATGTGTTTCCTTCTACAGACAGATATGATTTAAGTCTAGATAGAAAATTGAGCAGTAATGAAACTATCTCCTTCAATATCATGGATTGCCATGAAATCTTATGTATTTTGTATTTCTTAATTTCAGTCTGGTTATCTTCGGATTATATCTTTGAAGATGCTGACGATGGCCAGTAACACCAGGACAAACTCTATGCCATTAAACCCTGGTGGCAGTAGCAATGGACCGTCGGATACAGTTATTGGCATATGAAAGTGGCATGGTTTATTAATGCAATAAATAGCCTGTGCAAGGTGAAAGACTGGTAATAGTAGACGGCTTTTGAAGGATAAAGTGGCATGGTTTTTTAAATTGTTAAGTGTATGGAGTTGATGAGAAGGCGTGCCTTCTTAGATGGTCTGAGATGGATATATATTTCTTAATAAAGTCTGAGGATATTATTGAAAGTAATGCTTGTTTATGCCTTATGATTTATTTGTCAATTTTTCAGATTAAGAAGCATTTCTACATTAATAGAAATTGGTTAGTTATTAAAAATAAACTCGATAATCAACTCCTTTCTTGCTTTAGAGTTGGTACGGCGTCATCCTCCTCTCAATTTTAAATACTAGACGGACCTCCCATAAAATAAAAGAGAAAACCCACAAATATGCCTATTTTGACTAAAGTCAACAGCAAGTTTATTTGTTTTATATTAAAAATGTATTGCTTAAAACTTTTTCCAATATGAAAATAGATAAAGTTAATTTTTTTAATTTCTTCTGCACTTATAATAATATTAATGTTGATTTTATAAAATTATTATTATTGAAATTAAATTTTACTTAATTCTGTCGTATAAAGACTAAAATCACAATTTATATGAAAATTTTACATTATATTAATCATATTTACTGATATATAATAATAAATGTAACTTTATATCATGCAAAAAATTAAATTTATTTGCAGAAAGTAAAAAAAAAAAAGTATCTTTCTAATATATATCAAATATTAAGAGCCAGATGTTACTTTTTTTTTTAAAGAAAAGTAATTTACTCAAATATTTTATAAAAAAAATGTAATTTTATTTTAAGGAAAGTGAAATTATATCCCCTTAACTATTTGCATATATATATTTTTAATACTAAACTCTACAAATTTCACACATATACTTCAAACAAGGGTGACATTATTAGTAAACACTGTGAACTTTAATCTTAATTTTAAATTAAGCATAGAAATAAGTGTGTAATTTTTTAATAAATTAATTAGCTCTTTTTAATGTTTGAGTAAGTTATACTTGATACACCTTTTATTTTAAAATTATACTCGACTCCTTTGATATTTTAATATATATTTGAAAGAAAAACCTCCTTTTCAATATATTTTCTATATTTGAAAAACATAAAACTATAATTTCATTTTTAGTATGATAACAGAGGCAAGTTGATATTAAACTCCAAAATGAGATTGTGATTAACTTCATAATATAATTATAACAACGATTAAATAAATTTTTGTTGAAATAAATGCATATTGTGTGAAAAAAATAACTTTATTGAGAGAAATAATGCCATGACTTGAGTCGATAGGGCATGACCAGTACAGGGATGAGGTGTCATTCATCCTCACAAACATTTCGAAATCCTCATAATGGCAGAACTTATATAAATTCATATTAAACAAACATAGATCTCATAACTCTTCATATAAATAGTATCTGACACACCATAGTAGCACATTAAACATTTAGCCTATATACCAGAGAGCGACTGAACTGAATCATAAAAATAATGAAAGACATAGCTCTAGTAGTCGGCTAGGCTCACCAAGGAATTAATCACCAAGACTAAAATTATGAAGGTGGATGTTTTAGATCGACGTTGAGATTTAAAAAATGTTAAATGATGGAGTGAATGGAAACTCAATGAGCAAGTAATTCTAATATTGCAGAGAATGGTACAAAATTACAATGGTACGACTTTCGAAATTTAAAACTAGATATTATACAGTCATAATTTAGAAATATTAAATAGAGAATAATCATTAACAAAATGCATTTAAGAACATCCTATAGAACTAGTCATAATTTTTTAATACAGAGCTAGCCCAAGGCTTCAGAATTTATACTTATTCGGCCTCTGAGTAAATATCATAATTGCTCTAGGCCTCAAATAGAATATGGCTATAAGGGTATCATACCCAACCTTATCATAATATCAATTGTAGTGCACTACGGCTAACGTCTACTGCTATCAGCTATAGGGTTCTGTTTTGGATACATTCCTAATATTTCTGAAATAAATCAATATTTATGTTCAAATATCAGAAATTTCAAAATCGTACTACTTCAGAGTTCATATTTTAGTATTTCTAATAATTTAAAATTCAAAATAATATTTTGCATAATTAGCATTATCTACTAACCTAATAGGAGTGTACCAATCTCCTTCAATCCTTGATTATAATTTCTTTGTTGAAAATTTTCTAGTCACCTAAAAACATTAAACAAAATACTCTTAACATCCAATCCTCATACTTAATTTAATTATTTGATTTTTTTCATAGAGTTAATTAAGTATTCCTTATTCATCTTTATCTAATTTACCTATTTATTTACTAAATATTTGAAAATTAAATTTATAGATCACTTAAAGAATAGTTTAAAATTCTTATAACTTATATTTCATTTTATTATTATTATTATTATTATTATTATTATTATTCCATTATGTACTTATTAAATTTCTAACACCTACCATAACATAAATTTCACTTAAGGGTCATTTATTGAATTTCAAATTTTCCATTTAACCTCAAATAATATTTATTTTTTATCCAATCAAGTAATACTAATTTTCCTTCCAATTTCTTTCTTAATTCTTCATGAAAAATCTAGGAAAATTACTAAAAATTCAAATTTTGTTCTAAAATTGAAACTAAATTTTCAAAAAATTCTAAATCACTCCTTGTATACATAACAAAATTTTAGAAGTCCTAAGAACACAATTTTTACTAAATTTCCAAATTGCCCGTAGACCGCTAAGTTAGGGTTTTTCAATCCAGAAGCCAAATTTCACAATTGATCAGTGATTACATGGGAGAAAGATGCAAAATTCATCTATAAAGTGTAATCCTAACTCAATTTGAAGCAATCGACCCAAATTGAGCTCAAATTTTCCTTTTTTTTTTTTTTATTTATGAACAGTGCCAAAATTAGGATTCTTAAATTTTGAGCAAATTAGACCAAATTGATCAGTGTAAATGAGGGAGAAAGGTATGAAATCAATGCAGAAAGTGAAGCCCTATGTTTAATTGGATTAAAAATGCACCAAAATCACGAATTTGAGCTTTAGATTTCGCCTTTCAAACCGCCGCCGAAAAATCACAAAATTCTGGCCAACCAATGATCCTTGCCAACGAAGAACATGACGATGGAGCCACTGATGTCGAGAGGAGACTTCGGTGACCCTTCATGGTGGCAAAGCAGCCTCGATTTGCCGACGGGAAGCTTGCATAGTGAAGGTAATAGTTGCATGATTTTTCCAGCTATTTTTATCGGTGGGGAGGTTGATATTGGTCGGGGATAGGTCGGTGATACCACTGGAGGGTCACTGGTACTCACTGGTAGTGGTGACGGTGACTGTCGGAGGGAGAAACTAGAATTTTTGTATTGAACAAAGAAGAAAAGCTTGTAGGAATGGAGGAATGGGTGTTTGATATTATTTGCAAATGATTTGAGGATATTAGGTGGATGTTAGTTGCAAAATTAGGCAATAATATGGGTTATGTGGGGTCAGTAGACATAATTGAAAATTTTAAAATATTTTAAATGAAAAATTATTTTTATTATTTTATCATATCAAAATTTTCCTCATAGATACTTGGTTACCGTACTTAGTGGAGTTACAAGTACTAAAAGTGCAAGGGTGAGGCTTAGGTACTGACTTTGGTTACAATCTCAAATAAAATTTTATCTACATCTATATTTGTTTCTGATTGAGTTCCCTATTTGAATCATAATTTTATGGGTATTACATTCCTCCCCCCTTAAGAAATTTAGTCCTCGAATTAAATCATCAATAAACTTTAGTTCTGAAATAATTGGGGGTACTTGGCCTACATATCTTTATATGCTTCCCACATTGCTTCCTTTATGGAATGGTTTCGCATAACACCTTCACCGATGTAATCTCCTTTGATCAAAGCTTCTTAACCCATCTGTCATAACCGACCTTTCAGCGTGGAGAAATAAAAAAATGTTTAAATTCGATTCCCAAAAACGAATCTTCAAAATCAATTTATTTGGAGTCGCCACCAAAATTTTTAACGGAAAACTTTGGAAAACTAATTTAAAATAAAAAGAAAAAGGCAACATGGTCTACGCAACCAGAGATAGGTTCGGAAGTCTATTTGAGTGCGAAGAAGGTGTTAGGCACCCCACAACACTTGTTCTTTTAAGGACGATTACCTTAAACTAGTCAGTTGAAATAGAATATGGCCTTGAATTTATTGCAATTACCCTTTTATTGACGTGCATGCCCATTAAATAGAAGAGATAAAAAAACGACAATGATAGAAGCAAACGAGTAGATATTTACAAAAGGCAGACTTGAGTCCACGTAGTTCAACCAAAATGGTGTGTCCGTTGGTTGATGGTTAGTAATTTTTGTGATAAAAACATGAGGGTTTAAATTAAACAGATTTTCGCAAAACAAAACATAATTGGGATTTGGTTTGTGTGTTTTAATTTACGACAACCTGATTAATCTAACTCTCTTGACCTCTTCATTTTTCTATTTTATTATTATTATTATTTTATTTTTGGAATTTTAATATTTATTTTGAAATTTAAATGAAATGATTATAAAGAACGACCTTAATCACGTTAAAAAAATTATTCAATTAAGATATTTATTTTTACAATATTATTATTATTGTTATTATTATTTTAAAACAAGTATGTACTAATTTTAGGAATCTAAGGAGATTAAAATCTCACATGACCCCATGCAATCAAGGAAAACAATATTTTCACACGATAATTTCATAAATAATGGAAAAAAGGTAAATATTTTAATTATTATTATTTTTAAAACAAATGTGTACTAATTTTAGGGATCCAAGGAGATTAAAATCTCACATGATTCCACGCAATTGAGGAGAACAATATTATCACATGATAATTTCATAAATAATGGAAAATATTTAATTAAAGTAAATATATAATAATTATTATTATTTACAACAAGTATATGTTAATTTTTGGGATCTAAAGAGATTAAAATCTCACACAACCCCAAGCACACGAGAAGAATAATATTCTCACACAATAATTCTGTAAATAATAGAAAATATTTAATTAAAGTCTTTATTTTTACATTATTACTTTTTTAAAACAAGTATGTATTAATTTTTAGGGTCTACAGAGATTAAAATCTCTCACAACACCAAGCACACAAGGAGAATAATCTTTCCACATGATAATTTTCATAAACCCTTACTAATGGAACCAAGATGTAACAAAAAGAAAATAAATAAATGAAGTAACAATAAATAATAATTAAAGACCCAAACAACAACAACAAAATATATGAGACGCCATGCACGAGCCAACAAACCGTAATCCTGGAAGTGGGAAGAAAGAAAATATATGGTGTAGGCAATGTATGGTAACTCACCTAGCTTCCTCTCAGTTTCTTGCCCCTCACCGTTGGTGGACTCCCTCTCCGGTGATCCTCCTCTTCTCCTTTCTCTCTCTCTCTTTGGGGGTGTTGCTGCCTTCTTCTACTCTTGTCTCAGTCTTGCTATTCTCAGCCCGTGACTTTAGGCTCTGTCTCTTTCTTCCTCAGTTTGTCATCTCCTTCTTCAGCTCCTTCTTTTCTTAACTGGCTAAGCTTTTTTTTTTTTTTGTTAATCCCCTTCCTTCAGTAACAAAAGAATGAGCCCCCACTTTCATTAACGCTGCTTTTCGCTTCATTATCACCTCCATTTATCTTTGTTCCATTTGCTCTATTATCTAAATCATCATGATTTTCGTGACCATCTTTATCATCAGTCTATCCATATCCTCCATAGATACATCAGCAAAAGCTGGGTCTGACATGAAAGTTGAAGAGAAGTCACAAAGTGGGGAAGGACTTAAGGGAGGCAGAGAATCTAGCGAGATAATGATCGTGAGTGAGTAGGTCCTGGTCTAACATTTTGTTGAGATGTGGTTCATGACACAAGGATCTGAGAATATGGCAAAATCTGTGGGATCTGGTGGGGATGTGATGGTGGTATGCCTACTTTTTTATTATTATTACCATCCCCGTCAGTGTTGGCTTCTTCAATGTTGCCCATTTTGCTTCCGCCACTATGATATGGTATCACAAGTTGATAACCCTGAACCCTCACTCAACTGACATCAGTCCATAAATCCAGCTCGAGCTTTTAACTTTATCTCACAAAAATGCCAAAGAAGCAGGCACTTATCTTTCCAAAACTCACTCTTTCTCTCTCTATCAGTTGGAGAAGGAGAAAGACAAGGCAAATGAATAAAAAAAATATCAAAGAGCCATCTTTTTCTCTCCCTCCCTATCTTTTTCTCCATCTTTGGATTCTCTGTTTACCACTGTTCTTAACATGTGAAAGCAGGGGTGGGTAGCCTAATCATCATTCTCGTTTCTTCTATGTTTTATCTCTATTCCTCGGCCCTTTTCGATAGTGAACCAAAGCTCCCTCCTTTCTTTCTAGTTCCTCAAGCTCTCGGTTGCTCCAGCTTTTTGTTGCTCCCTTTCTTGGTTTTTCGGCTTCCTCCCTTTCAGCTAGCTCCATTGAGGTCATCAGCAACCAATCCTCCTTGTTTGCAAAAGAGAAGAGCTCATCCCAGAGTCAACTCTGCTCCTCCTTCTATGCCTTCCTCTTTCTCTCTTTACCAGCACTCTCCTCGTACCGTAATGGCACGAGAGCTCTAGCACACCTCACTCTCTTCCCTGGTGCATTCTTCTACTCGAGTTCCAGCCTGCACATGTCACGCTTGCTCTTATTCTACTTCAACCTAAGCTAGTTTCCCTTCCTCTTTCACCGGTGTTGACGTCCAAAATCTGGTACAAATAGCATATTGTCCTTGATCCTATTGATCACGCGATACAACGCATTCAGATCTAAAGTCGCAAACACACGGTCTCTCCTATTATTTCTCTGCCAATACTCCTGCGAAGCACAACAAAAGCAGTATTAGCGAAGTTGAAGTGGAAGGTGGCGTCATTGATTTTTTAGTGAACGAATTGGTGAGGGTGGTCGACTGGAAGAGGGTGATCACTCGAGCAAGGTGAGGTTGAAGGAAGCTGAAGTAAGAGCCTAGAAAAAAAAAACCCCCAAAAGGCACCCCCCCATATTGTTTGTTGCCTCCTCTTTTTTTGACTCTCGGCCCCCCTCTTTGTAGCCATCATTGCTACCCTCCAGCCTACATATAGGGGAGGTTTGTAATCCTCTTTGTCAGTTGCATGGCGTGCTTCTTACGTCTTCTCTCTCTCTTTTTTTTTTTTTAGTTTTGGATTATTTTTTGTTTTATTTTAATTTTTTTGATTTTAATTATCATCATTATTTATCTTTATTTTTGGATTGTTTGTTTTGTTTTGTTTTTTTTTTCTATTTTTGGTGTTTATATTATTTTTCTCTTTTATGGTTTTTTATTATTAATTGATAACTTTTAAAATAATTAAGTAATTTTGAGTGAGGTGTTCACAGTTGCCCCTCTTTGCTTGTCTCTTAGGTTGGGGAAATGAATATTGTGAAGAGATGACCCAACTTAAGAGCAAGCAAAGACGTGAACACACCATTCCTCGTGCTAAGGGAAAACAAGTAAAAAGGGACCTTATGTAAATCCGAGCCCGAATGGGGCAATAAGTTGTCTCCTCATGATGCAAGACTTTTTGAAAGAAAATTGTTTGGACACGATGTAGGACTTTAGTAGAAATTGTAAATTGCCTGGACACAATGCAAGACTTTAGCAGAAATATAAATTGCTCTGGACACGATGCAGGACTTGAACAGAAATGTGAATTGCCTTGGACACGATGCAGGGACTTTTGATAGAAATGTAAATTGCCCTAGATACGATGCAAGGACTTTTGATAGAATGTAAATTGCCCTGGACACGATGCATGGACTTTTGATAGAAATGTAAATTGCCCTGAACACGATGCAGGGACTTTTGACAGAAATGGAAATTGCCCTGAACACGATGTAGGGACTTTTGACAAAAATGTAAATTGCCCTGGACACAATGCAGGACTTTTAACAGAAATGGAAATTGCCCTGGATACGATGCAAGGACTTTTGACAAAAATTGTGAATTGCCTTGGACATGATGCAGGGACTTTTGACAGAAATTGAAATTGCCCTGGACACGATGCAGGGACTTTTGACAAAAATTGTGAATTGCCTTGGACACGATGTAAGGATTTTTGATAGAAATGGAAATTGCCCGGGACACGATGCAGGGACTTTTGACAAAAATGTAAATTGCCTTGGACACGATGCAGGGACTTTTGACAGAAATTGTGAATTGCCCTAGACACGATGCAGGGACTTTTGATAGAAATGGAAATTGCCCTAGACACGATGCAAGGACTTTTGACAAAAATGTAAATTGCCCTGGACACAATGTAAGGACTTTTGATAGAAATTGTGAATTGCCCTGGACACGATGCAGGGACTTTTGACAGAAATGGAAATTGCCCTGGACATGATGCAGGACTTTGACTTAAATGTAAATTACCTGGACACGATGTAGGACTTTAGTAGAAAATGTAAATTGCCAAGACATGATGCAGGACTTTAAACGGGGTTTGTGCTACATGAGAATGTGACTCCGCGTGGCACGTGCTTTGGTGACTATGCAAGGTGATGCATGTCCTCTCATAAAATGTATGATGCAAAGGCTTGATTTTTCTTGTTTTGAAAATTTTGGATTTTCCATGCATGGGGTATGTACATATGTGGGATGCATTATGTATATGCTCAATTTTTGAAAATTTTGGAAATTTTAGATTCTCTATGCATGAGATATGAAACAATGGAGTGCAATGTAAGCACACGTGCTGAATGCATGATGTAAAATGTGATTTCTTTTTTATTGATACATGATTTTATTTGAAAAGTGCAGTGTGCATGCAAGTGGGAAATTGTTCCTTTTATGACAAATTAAAATCATTAAGGAGAAGAAGAGAGTGTCTGACTCCTTTTTTATTTTGAAGCATATTTTAAGAATGTGGGAAAGAAATGCAAATGCATGATGCCTGGATGCCCTTAAAATTTGTAAATGGTTGGATTCCCTTGGTCACCTACATATAGGAAAATTCCTTTTGCCTATCCTTTGTTTGCCCTAATCCAGAGATTCAAGGTCATAGGAGCTACAAAAGTTGTACTAGAGGATGGATTTTGAAGAAGTCTCAGCATGAAAGTGTATAAATGGAAACATCCCAAACTTGAAGCCATAAATTTGACTAAAGTGTCATGTTCTGTTTGGATTGCCTTTGATATGATCCTAAAGTCATTCCATGTGAAAACTTCCACTAGTATTGCTTGAAAAGTCAACACAACAATGTGTCATAATTTGATTTAACAATCTTAATACAATCATATGTTAAGGAATGTGAGGCTATGTGTCCTTGAAAGAGACTGATTGCCCCATTTTGAAGGGACATCGAATGGACTGGGCAAATGGGCTTAATGATTTATGGTAAAGTAACACCAGAAGAAAGGATGTATGGAACTAGGAGAAGTCCTAGGTCCAAGCCAGAGATATGGTTGACACAAGTTGATTGCAATATGACAGATTTGGCAAGCAACAAATTGCCCCAATTTGATTGAACAGTTATCACAAAAATGTGTCTTAGTTTGATTTAACAATATCACTGCAATCATATGTTAAGGAGTGTGGGGCTACGTGTCTTTGAAAGAGGCCAATTGCCCCATATTGAATGGACATCAAATAGAATGTGCAAATGGACTTACTGATTTGTGGCAAAGTGATGCCAAAGGAAAGGATGTATATAACTAGGAGAAGTCCTAGTTCCAAGCTAGAGCTATGGTTGGCACATTTTGGATGCAATATGATAGATTTGGCAAGCAACAAATTGCCCCAATTTGATTGAACAGTCAACACAAAAATGTGCCTTGGTTTGATTTAACAATCTCAATGCAATCATATGTTAAGGAGTGCAAGGCTACACATCCTTGAAAGAAGCAAATTGTCCCATTTTGAAAGGACATCAAATAGAATGTGCAAATAAACTCACTGATTTGTGGCAAAGTGATGCCAAAGGAAAGGATATATGAAACTAGAAGTCCTAGTTCCAAGCTAGAGGTATGGTTGGCACATTTTGGATGCAATATGACAGATTTGGCAAGCAACAAATTGCCCCAATTTGATTGAATAGTTAACACAAAAATGTGCCTTAGTTTGATTTAACAATTTCAATGCAATCATATGTTAAGGAGTGCAAGGCTACATGTCTTTGAAAGAAGCAGATTGCCTTATTTTGAAAAGGACATCAAATAGAATGTGCAAACAAACTCACTGATTTGTGGCAAAGTGATACCAAAGGAAAGGATGTATAAAACTAGGAGAAGTCCTAGTTCTAAGCTAGAGGTATGGTTGGCACATTTTGGATGCAATATGATGGATTTGGCAAGCAACCGAATGCCCCAATTTGATGTAATTATGGGAAATGATGAAGCACAAGTGCTTGCCTGATGAATCCAGGCAAGCAATGGAAAGGATATGTTATTAAAAGATACCTTAGTTCAATGCATGAGGCATTCTTATTTGAAAACCTTTCATTGATGAGAAAATGCTTTATTTTGAATATGGACAATTGCCCTAATTCCTTTTTATTGATTGATTTTGAATTTTAATTCTTTTTTTTTTTTTTGACCCAATATATTTCGAACAAGCCATACCTCAACAAGGACTTTCAAAGGTTGAAAGGTGGTCATGGTAGTTGGGTTTTAGGAATGGTATTAGGCTTAAAATCCTTTACCGAGGTTGAAAAGTAACCTTGGTGGTTGCGTATTAGGCTCAAAATCCCTTACCCAGGTTGAAAGGTGACCATGGTGATTGGGTTTTAGAAATGGTATTAGGTTTAAAATCCTTTTACCTAGGTTGAAAAGTGACCTTGTTGGTTAGCTATTAGGCTCAAAATCCCTTACCCAGGTTGAAAGGTGACCATGATGATTGGGTTTTAGAAATAGTATTAGGTTTAAAATCCTTTACCCAGGTTGAAAAGTGACCGTGGTGGTTAGGTATTAGGCTCAAAATCCCTTGCTCAGGATGAAAGGTGACCATGGTGATTGGATTTTAGAAATAGTATTAGGTTTAAAATCCTTTAACCAGGTTGAAAAGTGACCATGGTGGTTGAGTATTAGTCTCAAAATCCCTTACCCAAGATGAAAGGTGACCATGGTGATTGGGTTTTAGAAATAGTATTAGGCTTAAAATCCTTTACCTAGGTTGAAAGGTGGCCATGGTGATTGGATTTTAGAAATAGTATTTAGTTTTAAGTCCCTTACCCCCCCACTTTCACCATGGATTTTTTTAGTCTTCTCTTCTACCATGATTTTTATACCTTAGATTCACTCCAACTAAAAAGGATATTATGGGGTTGTGATGGGATTTAATGGGTGATAATTAAGGCTTAAGAAGAAAGGATGAAATCGCTCAAACGTTGATGTAGGATTACAATGAGAATTTTACTTTGACAACCATGCAGTCTTTGTAAGATTCAATGACTCTTCATGATTATAGAAAAGTTCTCTTTGAAGATCGTACTTCGTTTTTCCAAGTCGTGAATAGGCTTTTTCATTTTTTTGACAATCTCTTTTCCTTTCAGTAAATAAGAGCTCCCTCTTTAAAGATCTCACTTTTTTGCCTTTTTCTTTATTGCCTCCATTGTTGACTTTTGTGCACTTTGCTCTTTATTCTCTTTCAAAGAGAGCCTTTTTAAAGACCCAAGGTGGTTTCATGTATTGGATTCTCACCGCTTCCCAGGTAGAATTTAGGTTAGGGATTTAAAAAACTTTGAAGGTTCAAAGTTTGTGGCAGCGATTAAGTAGTGTTCAGGTGAGGAAAGGAAAAAAATCCTCTCTAGATATGTGAATCTCAATACAAAAACCTCCTAAAGATTACCCAACCTGAAGGTTCTCTATTAAAGGTGAGAAAAACTTCCCCACTCATGCTCAATTGGGGTGACTAGGAGTAACTTCTTTGTACTTGGAGAGACAAAGAATGCCTCGTATCCTTGGCATAGCCTGTTCATGGAACATGCACAACCTTTGTTGATTCTTTTTTTCTTTTTTCTTTTTTTGATTTGAAAGAAATTGAGGCTTTGAGATTACGTTACCTTCAAATTTCACCATTTCCCTCATCAATTGAAAACTTTCAAAGGAGTCGCTTGACTTTTGGCTTTTATGGTTCCTGATCATTAAGAATGGAAAAGTGTAACAAGAAGATGGGGTATCAACAACTTTAAAGAAATGAAAGGGTCCACCAAAATAATGCCTACGGCATTGACAGTGTTAAATACCATATGGCCCATTGATGCAATTAGCTAGTACTCCAGCTATACAGAATAGTGTTGACTAAACAAGCATCACCTGATGAGGAAATCATATGAAATGACATTGTCGTTATCTTGAACAATCCCTTGCTCAAACAAGGAGCTAGGTATGAAGGTTTTCCAATTTTCCATATCCTCTGTCAATTTGCTTAAGATAACGATGCATTACTTCCACAGAGTCCACCCATTAAGGTGGGAATTCATAATTATAATTTAGTCTATGCTATTAGCAGCTAGATACAGTTGGAAGAAAGGTCCTACCATTGTTAGAGTCAGTCATGTAGGAGTTTAGGTGAAAGACAATCAAGGTGACCTTTGGCTTTGAGAATGACAGGCTCATGGTAACTTAAGAGAGATTTATGGGTGCTGGCACCTTTTGAAAAGATCTAGATCCTAAAACTTAGTGGGGTGTGATGGTGGGTCAGTATTGCTTAGCCAAAATATGAAGTGGCCTGGGAAGTTAGGGATCGATCATATGGAATTTCATATCATCATTGGTAGCTTAGTCATAACTCAAGCCAAAATTTCCATTGCAGGTGACCAAAAGAGATCTTATTTCCTAAATTCCTATACTTTCCATAAAAGCATCATGAGTATGCATGAATGCAATTTTATTTTATTTCAAAGGGATAATTTAACACCACTTATCCAGAATTGCCACAGGAACCTCTTTGTAGGTTAACCCAACATCTAACTGAACATCTTAAGTTTTGAGCACATAAGATGGATCAGGTAAGTACTTCATGAGCATAGATATATGAAACACAACATGTACATTTGCTAGTTTTAGAGGTAGAGTTAAGTGATACACCATTGCTCTTATTCTTTCCAGCAATTCAAAAGGCCCAATATAACAGGAGCTTAATTTTCCTTTCCTCTCAAATCTTATTATGTCTTTTATCATAGATACATAGAGAAACACTTGATCGCCCACTATGAATTCCAAATCTCATCTTCGATTGTCCGTATAAGCTTTCTATTTATTTTAGGCATTTAACAATCTCTCCCTTATTATCTTCACCTTATCTACGACATCTTAAACTCATTCTGGTCCAAGTATTCTTGCTTCACCTACATCAAAACCCACTAATAGGAGACCGACATCGCCTACAGTACAGAGCTTCATAGGTGCCATTTGAATACTTGCCTAATAACTGTTAATGTAAGCAAATTTGGCCAAGGATAAATGAGTATCCCAACTTCCTTCAAAGTCTAGAACACATGACCTCAACATATCCTCTAGCGTTTGAATTGTTCATTCTAATTAACCTTCAGTTTGTGGGTGGAATACCATGTTGAGATCTAATCGAGTACCAAGTGCATCCTAAAACACTCTCCAGAATCTAGAGGTAAATTGGGGCCCTAGATTAAAATTAATTGAAATAGGGACACCGTGAAGCTTTACAATTTTATTCAAATATACCTGAGCATACTTGGCAACACCATAAGTTGTTTTCACTGGCAAAAAGTGTGCAAATTTGTTATTCTATTGACAATCACCCATATGGAATCATAATCCTTCAACAATTCCATCCACCTCCTCTGTGTTAGGTTGAGATCTCTTTGTTCAAAGATGTACTTAAGACTCATATGATCTGTATAAATCTCGCAAGTCTCACGGTACAAATAATGACACCATATTTTTAATGCAAACCCCACAACAACCATTTATAAGTCATAAGTAAGGTAATTCTACTCATGTTTCTTCAACTGTCTTAAGGCATAGGCAATCACACGACCATGTTACATCAAAACGCATTCTAACCCCACTCTAGAGCCATCATAATAAATGGTGTAACTGCCAGATCTTGATGGCAACACAAAAACAGTTGTTGATATCAAACATTCCTTCAATTTTTAAAAACCATCCTCACATGCTTCGGTCCATTGGAACTTTACATTTTTTGAGTTAGTTTGGTCATAGGAGCAGCTATTTTAAAGAAATCTTTCACAAATCGATGGTGATAGCCGACCAAACCCAAGAAACTATGGATTTTAGTGACCATAGGGTTGGGGCCACTTTTGAACTGCTTCCACTTTACTAGAATCCTCTTAAACACCCTCATTTGAAACCACATGGCCTAGGAACGCCACTTTATCAAGTTAGAATTGGCATTTAGAGAACTTTGCATACAGTTAATTTTCTTTCAATATCTGCAGTACCATTCTTAAATGTTGTTCATGCTCCCCTCAATTCTTTGAGTAAACCAAGATGTCATCAATAAAACTATAACAAATCGATTAATGAAAAGCTTGAAAACCATATTCATTATATCCATAAAGGCAATTGGAGCATTAGTTAGTCCAAAGGACATCACTAAAAATTCATAATGGGTGTACTAGGTCCTGAAAGTCATCTTAGGAATATCCTTTTGTTTAATTTTCAATTGATGAAATCTAGACCACAAGTCAATCATAGAAAAGCATTGTGCACCTTGTAATTGATCGAATAAATCATCAATACGAGGTAAAGGGTACTTATTTCACACTGTTGCCTTATTTAACTGCTTATAATCCACATACAGCCTGAGGGACCTATCATTTTTCTTCCCAAAGAGGACCAGAGCTCCCCATGGTGACGAGCTCGGGCGGATAAAGCCTTTATCTAACAAGTCTTGTAACTGACCTTTCAATTCTTTAAGTTTTAGTGGTACCATTCTATAAGGAGGTATGGAGATTAACTGGGTGCTCGGTAGTATATCGATGATAAATTCATTCTCTCTATTCAGAGGTTGTCCAGGTAATTCTTTTGGGAATACATATGGAAACTCATTGACTACCGACACTTGATGCAATGTTGGAACCATTACTTATATGTCTTGGACTGAGGCTAAGTAGCCTTGACATCCACTTTTTAACAACTTCCTAACCTCAATGGTCGATACCAAGTTATTAGGAGTCACCATACAATCGCCTTAGATAATAACAGGCAGTTTATTTGGGAATTCATATCTTACAACTTTAAGATGACAATCCATTGTGGTATAACAAAAAGCCAACCAATCCATTTTGAGGATCACATCAAAATCAGCCATAGCTAAAATAATAAATCAATCATTGTTTCATGGTTGTCAATCGTTATCGTGCATGACTTACATACTTGATTGACTAAATTGGATTCTCCTAATGAAGTTGTTACCATCAAAGAGCTCTTTAATTTGACAGGACCCTTGCCAATCAATTTTGTAAAGTGTGGGGACATAAACGAATAAGTAGCGCCAAGATTAAACAACACATGAGCAACATGAGCACATACTGTAATTGTACTAGTAATCACTATATTTGATGGTTAAGCATCCTATTCATTTAGAGCAAACACTCACACCTAACCCTTTCTAGATGATGTTTGACCTCTACCAGAAGAAGTTCTACCACTATTTCCTCTGCCACCCAGAGTTAAAAATGCACCTTGGGGTCTGGGTCCCGTATAAGTAAAACCAAACAGTCGTACTGAACCCTGACTAAAGCTGTAAAGTGTCACAGGGCAATCTCTTATCGCATTTAAAGCATGCTTTGGACTCTTCATGACATGTACCATAATAAGATTCTCTACACGTGGAATAGAGAGGTCTACCTCTCGAATATTGTGCTGAATTATATGTAAGAGCTGGTCTGAAGTCTCTAGAATTCCTTCTGTGTCTTCTGGTACTCACCATCATTTGAATTGATGTTTCTGGGTTGAAGCAAAATGTTTGAGCTGGACTTGATGCCCTAGGCCTTCTAGATGATCTTCTCATGGTAAAACGCCCTGAAGGTTTTCCTTCCTCTGATTGTTTTCACTTCTTCTGCATTGTATTATCTTTTATATCTCTCATCTCAATTATTCTAGCATAATCTACCACTGCAGTGAATGAGGTAAACTGACTTATCTAGGGCACCATAACCCTAAATAATGGTTTTATCAAGTTTATCACAAATTGTTTAATTATGTCCCTTTCAATGGGAACTAAATAAGGGGCATATTTGGACAACTAAGTAAATTATATGACAAATTCATCAACTAATACCCCCGAGACTTGCTGTAAGCTCTTGAAATCCCTATTACGAGCATCCCTGATGTTCATAGGTAAAAATTGCTACATAAACAATTCTTTGAACTCTTCCCATTCAAGAGGAGGCAACTCAGATGGTCTCCTTTGGAGCAAGGACTCACACCATTATTTATCAACTTTCTTCAATTGGAAAGCAGCTAAGGTAACTAATTTCCTTAGAGGATAGTCAAGTGCCACACATATTTGCTTAATGTCTTCAATGAATTTTTTATGGTCCTCCTGATTATCCATCCCTAAAAAAGTGGGAGGCTTGAATTTGATGAATTTGATTAGGATCCTTCTACTACCAGTCTCTTTAGCTCTAACATAAGGTTCTTTAGCTTTCATTTGTTCTATAGGGGGCACAATGGTAGGAGGGGCATTTTGGCCAATCATTTGTGTCGCCATTAGAGCTATAAGACTTTCTACAGCTCTCTGAACACCTTATAGTCTAGCTGCTAATTCTGCATTAGTAGGGACCTGAGGTTAAGAAGGTTCTATTCACTCCTCTAGAACATTCCTAATGAGAGGCCTGGTTACTCATCCACCTCTTACTTGAGCACTGCCAGCACTGCCCGCACGTGCTTGTCCCCTACCTTGACCACTAGGGGGTGGTATGTTAGGTTGAACATAGCCCTTACAGAGGCCTCTTCTATAGCCTGATCAACAGTGGAATATGATTTAGACAACATTGTCCTTTCACATATAAGAAGAAATTTGTTTAGTGCCCAATCCAAAATTACAAACTCTTATAATATGAGATACGAAATAGACTAGACAATGACATGAGATACTCTATGAGATTCCCAACAGGAACTCAATTATGATTATGCCCCGGGTACATAATGATAATTGAGGGACCATTAGGGACCTTTTGCTCCACAAGACACAAGCATACTAAAGACCTCTAAGCTGAGCTCTGATACTAACTTTGTCATAGTCTGAGCCAGTAGGGTGTAACCGGTACAGGAATAAGATTAAACAAACATATATCTCATAACTCTTCATATAGATAGTTTTTGACATACCATAGTAATACATTAAACATTTAGCCTGTATACCAAGGAGCAACTGAACTAAAACATAAAAATAATGAAAAACATAGCTCTAGCAGTAGGCTAGGCTCACCAAGGAATTAATCACTAAGATTAAAATTTTAAAGGTGAATGTTCTAGATCGACATTGAGATCTGAAAAATATTAAATAATGAGGTGAGTGGAAACTTAGTAAGCAGGTAATTCTAATATTACAGAGAATGGTACAGACTTACAATGGTATAACTTTTGAAGTTTGAAACCATATATCATACAGTCATAATTTAGAAATATCAAACAAATAATAATCATTAATAAAATGCATGTAGGAATTTCCTACAGAACCAATCGTAATTTCTAAATATGGAGTTAGCCCAAAGCTAGAGATAACAGATAAGAACTTATACTCATTTGGTCATAAGCTTTGAGTAAATATCATAATGGCCTTAGGCCTCAAACAAAATATGGCAATAAGGGTGTCATACCTAACCTTATCAGAATACCAATCGCAGTGCATTACAATTAACATCTACTGCGGTTAGCCACAAGGTTCTGTTTTGAACACATTCCTAATATTTCTAAAATAAATCAATATTTATGTGCAAATATCAGAAATTTCAAATTCATACCACTTCAGAGTTCATATTTCAATATTTCTAATAATTTAAAATTTTGAATAATATTTTGCATAATTAAGATTATTTATTCACTTGAGAGGAGTATACCAACCTCCTTCTATTCTTGATTATCATTCCTTTGTTGAAAATTTTCTAATCATCTAAAAACATTAAATAAAATACTCTTAACATCCAGTCCTCATAAGTAATTTAATTATTTGATTTTTTTTCACAGAGCTAATTAATTATTCCTTATTCATCTTTATCTAATTTACCTATTTATTTACTAAATATTTGGAAATTAATTTTTTGGGACACTTAAAGAATACTTTAAAATTATTATAACCTATATTTCATTTTATTATTTTTATTATCATTATTATTACTATTATTATTATTATTATTATTATTATTATTATTATTATTATTATTATTATTATCCCATTACGCACTTATTAAATTTCTAACACCTACCATAACACAAATTTCACTTAGGGGTCATCTAATAAATTTCAAATTTTCCATTTAACCTCAAATAATATTTATTATTTATCCAATTAAGTAATACTAATTTTCCTTCTAATTTCTTTCCATTTTCTTCATGAAAAATCTAGGAAAATTACTAAAAATTCAAACTAAATTTTCAAAAAATCCTAAATCACTCCCTAGATACATAAAAAAATTTAAGAAGTCCTAAGAACAAAATTTTCACTAAATTCCCAAATTGCCCATAGATTACTAAATTGGGATTTTTAATCCGAAAGCCAAATTTCACAATTGATAAGTGATTTCAGGGGAGAAAGGTACAAAATTCACCTATGAAGTGTAATTCTAACTCAATTTGAAGCAAACGACCTGAATTGAGCTCAAATTTGTCTCTTTTTTCGATGAATAGTGCTGAAATTAGGGTTCTTCGATTCTAAGCAAATTAAACCAAATTGATCAGTATAAATGAGGGAAAAAGGTGCAAAATCAATGTAGAAAGTGAAGCCCTATGTTAAATTGGATTAAAAACACACCAATTCAGTTATAAGAATAATAAAATGAAATATAGGTTATAAGAATTTTAAAGTATTCTTTAAGTGCCCCATAAATTTAATTTCCAAATAATTAGTAAAGAAATAGGTAAACTGGATAAAGGTGAAAAAGGAATAATTAATTAGCTTTGTGACAAAATCAAATAATTAAATTAATTATAAGGACTGGATGTTAAGAGTATTTTATTTAATGTTTTTAGGTGGTTAGAAAACTGTCAGCAAATGTATTATAGTCAAAGATAGGAGAAGTTTGGTATACTCCTATCAGATGAGTAAATAATTCTAATTATGCATAATATTATTTTAAATTATTCATGAAGATTTTGAATATTGAATTATTAGAACTACTGAAATATGGATTCTGAAGTAGTATGATTTAGAAATTTTTGATATTTGTACATGGATAATTATTTATCTTTGAAATATTGGGAATATGTCCAAAACATAACCTTATAGCTAACGGCAATTGACGTTATCCATAGTACACTGCGATTAGTATTTTCATAAGGTTAGGTATGATACCCTTATCACCATATTCTATTTGAGGCCAATGACCATTATGATATTTATTCAGAGCCTATGGTTAAATGAGTATTTGTTCTTATTAATAATCACTAGCTTTGGGCTAGCTCTATACTCTGTATTATAACGGAAGAATGAAGGTGAAAGCTTGGAAATTCATGAAGAGCTATATCTTTAGGTCGTGGCAATTCTTGACGTTTTTTGCTGCTATTTTGCTCTTGCTTTTGATGACCTTGCAAGCCTTTTGCTCTGTCTATACTTGTAGTCGCTTCTTTCAGGTGGCTACTTCTGATTGATTCTTCAACCTCTCATTTCTCATGGAATTCTTAGCTCTTTGATACAACGAATACACTGTTCATGTGTGTGTGTGAACGTGGGGATAGCCTCTTTAAAATTTAGATGACAACGTGCTCAGTAACTACCACGACTTGTTGCGTAATGACTTTCTAATTATTCGATTTGTTTAGTAATTTTTTATTTAAATCAGTTAATATTACTTTACTTTGTAGCATGATAAAACTTTAAAATCATGTCATTCTATCAAATTTCATTGACATGGATCTCTAATAATAGTGTAAATAGGATTGGTTGATGGTTAATCAAAATGATGAGTAATATCAGGGACAAATTCAGATAAAAAATGTTTGGAGGAGGTTTTAATATGGTTTTTATTGCTATTATTTTCTTTTTGAGTTAGTTCTATAGTTCTACTACTTATTAAACATTTCAAATATGATCTTCACTGTGTGCTTTAATTATAAATTTATAACTTTATTCGTTTATAATGAATGATTGAGACACAATTTTAATTATTTAAAAAGCATAAAGTTTATATATGTAAATGCAAACGTTAACAAAGTAGCATTTATATGTAAATGCAAAATGTTTAGTTAAAATAATGGTTCAGTCAATTCTTCATTTCATCTCTATAAATTTTTTAGTTTATCAACTTTATATTATTCTTTCCTTAATCTTTTATATCTAAAGAAATATATGATAATATCATTATCATTCATTTATTAAATTTGAAATCTATAATCATTTTTTATTTATTTTATTTTTCATTTATATTTATATATAAATATAATATTAAATAAATATTTAGGTGAACATCCATGTAACATCTATGTGAACATTCAATTTATCTCCTTGTCATAATTTTTTAATTATCAACTTTTATAATATATAATATGTTGTGAGGAGCGAAAATGGGAGAGAACATTGAAGTATTTGAATGTCAATAAGAAATAGGTTATTTATTCGATGAAAGGACAATTACTATCCCCTTCTAAGTCTTTGGAAATAACCTATGGACATGGAAATTACCTTCTCAACCCAGTCTCATGTTTGCTTACTAAATCTTTTTAGGAGACCCACTCCATACAGAATTAGGAATGAGCAGAATATTATACTAGTCTTTCATTTTTATGTTTTGTAATAATTTGATCTCTTCACAAATAATCACAACAAATTAATTTTTTAGAAATTTTATTTATATAGAATTAATTCCTCGTTAATAAAAATAGAAAAACTAATTTTGTATAAATTTAAATTTATAAAAGATTAATTTATCACAATTAATTTGTGAATGACTGAATCATTTTAAAATACAAAAATTTTTCTCATTTAGAAATACCAAATTAAAGGAATGGGCGTTTTATAGAGGAGGTGAATGATGTTTTATTCTTGGGAATCATCATTTTGGACCATTTTGCTCCTTTTACTAACTCCAGCACATTTTTGCACAAATGTACCCAACTCGAGAGTTCTAAACCTAATCCCCTTTGTAACACTCTTAAATTTCCTGTTAAATAGTTTAGTCTTAATGGGGAATAATTTAAAATTTTGTTTTATTAGTGAAGAAAGCAAAATAATATTGTTGGGGCATGAATCAAAACTTAAAATAATTTTAAGGAGAAATTTATAAAATATTTAGAAAAGAGTGAATATTAAATAAATTAACATAACTTGAAATTGAGACTAGCACTAAAAGTTAAGTTCTACCATATGCAATCATTGGCACCTTGGTTGGAATTTTCCCTTAGACACATTTAAAAGCATCACAATTTTTCTTTAAATTTTTGTATTGCCGTGTGTCCACTCAACCAAAATTACATAAATATCTTTTTTTTTTTTTTTAAGTTTTCCTTATGTCATGTCTCCCTTCTCTCATGTAAGGACATTAATGTAAATCATAACATGAAAGCTTCCTCCTCTTTCTCACCTCTTTATCCAAGCTTGTACGTGATTATCTCCCTCACACAGTTGTCTAACCCTTTCTATCGTGTTCTCAACTAGCTCCAGAGTAGTTCATACCAAAATTTCTTCAAATTTCTTAAAATGGCACACTTCCACATTCAAAAATGTTAGGAATTTAAAAAAGGGCCAATAGAATGCAATTAATATAGATTTTTTTCAAATTTTGTTATGATTTTTCTATTTGATAAGTATTTCTTTGATTCTCCTATATTTTTTACTCTCAATTTTGCAACCTTAATCCCAAATTCAAATTCTCCCAACTTTATGAACTAGGGTTTCACAATAAGAGAAATTGAATACAATTAATGAGGGACATTAGGATTCCAAGCAAGCAAGGGTCAATGAAAACGAAATTAATGTAAATTTTCTTTAAATTGAGTTATGTTTTTCCCATTTGATAAGTATTTTATTCATTCCCCTTGGCTCTCAATTTTGCAATCTTCGTCTTAATTTCGAATTCTTCCAATTCTATGAACCAAGGTTCTATAAGAAGAGAAATTGTACACAATTAATGAGAAATTTCTTCAAATTGATATATGTCTTTGTTTCCTAATATCAAATTCATTATTTTCTCTCCATTATCCTAAATCAATTTATGAGTTTAGAATCTTAATTTTAAAAGCCTTTTTTTTTTAATGTGGTAGTAATAATTATGATAAGATTTCATCCAATTAAATTAAGATTTTAATTTTTTTTATGAATTCTAGATATTTACATTTTATTTTTCATATGAAATTATTAGGTTTTAGTCTTCAATTCCATAACTCTTTTGATTGGACAAAAAGTATGATAGAAAATTTGAAATTCTTGAATTAATTTCCTTCAATAACTATTATCAAAGGAATATATATATACATATATATATATATATATATATTTCGAAGTGAAATGTTGATTCCGATTTTCTTTAATTTCCTTCGTTCTAACTACTGAAAAATATATTGGTTTGAATGACATTTTGTAATATTTTATTTTAAAAAAAGTTAGTGTAACTTCTTAAAATTAAGAAGAAAGAAAGTTTTAGTCAATTATAAAGAACGGAAGATGTAATCTGTCAAATGCAACAAGATAAGAAATCTGACGTTTTGATTGGTCCGTAAGATTACGCGGAAGCGGAAAGAAGATAGAAGCTTCGCCGGAAAGGATTCGCCTTCAGCATCTACCATCTAGCGATTCGTCAGCTCACGGCATCGCCTTCTCCAACATCATCATCCTTTGACTACGATCATAGGCTTCAGGCTTCTTTCTGTAATCTTACTGTTTTTCTCTTTCTGTTGCTAATTTAGTTTGGTTTGCTTTGTGAGACATTCATATTTCTCTAATCTCGTACTAGATCCTTTTCTGATTCTTATTTGCACTGTGGGGAAGCACTCTACTTTTCCTGATGATAGGTATATGGGAAAATGTTTTTCGTAGTTGAAAGAATCAGAAAGTACTGGGAAACTGATAGTTCTTAGTTCTCTTGAGTATGGATGGTCAAATGTCAGTTAGTTTTTAAGGAAGTGGAATAAATTTAAAACGACTATGACTTATAATGCATCAGGAAGAGTAGGTGTAACTAGCCCTCCCAAGGATAGGGACAATGAAAGAATGATAGGCTTTTCATGATAGGGGGACAGAGATCCATAGTGACATATTTTAGATCATAGTAATTCATCACTTGACTTGAGAAAGTTGCTAAACTATGAACATGGAGTGAAGTCAGATACCTTTTTGTCTTTGTTTTTGGGTTTTATATTTCACCAGAGAGTATTTATGATCTTAAGATCATAATTGCCTCAATGGACCAATAGTTTCTATTGACTTGTCTACATCTACCTGTTCCTTTTATTTGTTTGCTTTTAAAGTTTGATTTGATTTTAATGGTCAAGTTTGGTACCTCAGTTGATATAGATTCGATAGGTGCATTCATTGGAGACCTCCGCAAGGTGCATAGCCCACTATGGATACAATTGATTGGAGAGCTCAATTGCAGCCTGGTACCCGTCAAAGAAATGTCAATGAAATGTAGGTCTAAATTTTTTATGAAATTACTAAGGTGATCTAAATAGTATTTGTTTCGATGCTGTTGATTCTGTAAACTGTCAACGCTGTCATAAAGTTCCCCTTGTTTGCCATAGATGGTTAATTTAGTTTCATCATGAAACATATATCATTATATCTATGGTAAAGAACTGAAGCAGGCATTGTGTATAATTGGCTGAAAGCTACTGAAATTTCTATTTTCTGGTTCAGGAACTATGTTATCAGACTTTCAATTTCTTATGACAAGCTAATGTTCTCCCTTTATAGTCCATGCTGGACATTTATATTTCAAATTTTCAATATTGTATCTGAGGGCCATACAAGAGCTTTAGCAGGCAGTGTTACCCTTGCCAATTCGATTGAGCCGGGTGAGGAGGAACCATTATTGTGTATCACTGCATTGTATATTGATGGATATTGCTTTGGAATCTGCTGACATAAGTTTATTGCATTTTACTATAGCTTGAAATATTTGGAATAAACTTATTTGTATTACCGGTCTGTCATGGGTACAAACTCGGGATTTGGACCAATTCTAGTTTATTCCTTTTAGTTTTACAGAGTTTAGGAGAAGGAAGGAGTGTATAATATTGAGGTGCCAGGACAACAAAAGTAGTCTTCGACAGTCTGTATTTCAAATCAAAATCTGTTTTCTGATATCTCTTTTCAAAAAAGAAATGGAGGAGCTGGACTTTCACATAATGATAATGTTCTTTTCATTTGAACCAATTATAACTTCCTCAACTTCTTGATGACAAGTCATTGTAAAACCATTCTTCTTTTTGTAGAATGAGTAAATTAAATCTAGTTCGTTCTCATGATGAAGATGAGTATTTTGAAGTTGAAAAGATTGCTCAAGGTATTGAGCGTAAGACTTATGCTGAAGCAACAAGCCGGGTACATAATGTTTAGTCTCACAGTTAATTTTATAATTTAGGTCGCCTCCTGATAAATAGAATATAGAAGTCTGGGATTTTCATGTGGTGGACCAGTTTTCCTTGTTCTTATCATGGATTGCTTTGATACTAATTTTTTGAATACTCCCTAATTTCAGGTGGATTACTCCGAGAAAATATCTTTCTTGTTGCTTTCAATTGATGGTACATCCCAGAACATCGAGTTCAACTTTATGCCCTCAGATTCAGTTATTAGTTTATTTTAGCTTTTGGAGGTTTCTTCCTCTGAATTCATGGTTTTGAACCTAAAGTGCAGGCTTTACTCAGACAGTGTTCTTAGGCATTCAACTCTTATTTGTCATTGACAAATATTCAATTTCTGATTATTTTGTATTTGGTACCATATATAGAACCTTTCCAAAGATTTATAATATTTTCAATTAATTTTGGGGCATTTCCGACATTACTTTATGTTATTTATTTGACTACCATCCCAATTTTGTGCTTTTGTACTGTATTTTGTTTTTGATAGAAGTGTATTTCTTTTATAATAATTTATATAATGGTTTTGATTTAATATATGGCTAAATCAGGTGTATGGTAAATCTGTAATTTCTATTCATGGTCTTTTTATTGTCTTATGCATATGTACTGATGCTACTTATGTGTTTCCTTCTACAGTCAGATATGATTTAAGCATTCTATTATTGATACCTCGGTCTAAATAGTAAATACTAATAATTGGAGACACTCTCAACTTGGATGATCCTTTACAGATAGAAGTGGTTGGAGGGCTGAACTGCAACCTGTTTCCCGCCAAAGAAATGTCCACAGAATGTATTGCTCTTTATGTTGCTTTATCTTGGGGATTCATCACGCATGCATAGTTGTAGACAATGGGTAGAAAACTATAGTTGAAAGATTTCGTTTCCTTACATTTGTGTCCTTGACACAAGTTTTTCTATGTTATTGAAATGACCTCTGCAGGCTTTTTGCATGATAATCATGTTCTGTCATATGAGGATTGTCTAATGTTCCTAACATTGTGATGACTTGTAATAATATTATTTTTGTTTTGTAGACTGGAAACAGTGCAAAGACATTTTCCATTTGCTGGTCAAGAGGGATTGCATGAGCTTCGGACGATTGTTCAAAGGTTTGAAGGGAAAATTTATACTGCTGCAACAAGCCAGGTAAATCCACAATGAGGAGTATCACAGTTATCATGAAAATTTATGGTTATCTGTGTAACTGCAAACACAGGCAATAAATTAGATTTCTGATATATTATTTTACTCCCTAATTTCAGCCTGATTATCTACGGAAAATATCTCTGAAGATACTTACAATGGAGACTAAATCCCAGAGCACGATTGGCAACCCTGTGCCATCAAATCTAGGCGGCCCTAGCTATAATCCAGGTTAGGTTTTAAGATCCATGGCATTTGAATAGATATTGCCGTTTTGTTCCTTTAGTTATTATGACTACTTGAGTTGTTTTATCTTTTTGTAGTTGTACTCCTTTATGCATTTGCAATTCTAGAGTCCTTCACTCAGGTGAAAGTGATAGTGGATGTAATGAATGATTACTTGAACTTAATTAATAAATATCTATCAGCTTAATTCATGGGGAATCTAGTGTCCTATGGCTCAAGATATCATTAATAATCCTAGGTTTTTTCTCCATTAGCCCTGCATCCTGTCCTTGTCCTTTGTCTTTCTTTCTTTCTCTATTCTATCTTTAAAATTTTAGTGTTGAATTCGTTCATGCATTGTTAAAAGTTAAATCCTTTTGTTTTGTTGCTTATTGCTCTCTTGTTTGATAGTAATTCATATTCATGTATATTTTCTTTTTCTTTCTTAAGTAGTTTATTTTGGTTCCTCTGACATAGTTGGTCAAATTTTTTTTAATAGAATTACTGCAGCCTCAAGTCCAAAATCCAGGGCAGTCACATCCTATTCCTTTGCCTAACCAGACCCAATCACGTCAACAGATTCTATCTCAAAACATTCAAAATAACATTACTTTATGTTATTTATTTGACTACCATCCCAATTTTGTGCTTTTGCACTGTGTTTTGTTTTTGATAGAAGTGTATTTCTTTTATAATAATTTATATAATGGTTTTGATTTAATATATGGCTAAATCAGGTGTATGGTAAATCTGTAATTTCTATTCATGGTCTTTTTATTGTCTTATGCATATGTGCTGATGCTACACATGTGTTTCCTTCTACAGACGGATATGATTTAAATATTCTATTGTTGATACCTCAGTCTAGATAGAAAATCGAGCAGTAATGAAACTGTCTCCTTTAATATCATGGATTGCCATGAAATCTTATATCTTTTATATTTCTTAATTTCAGTCTGATTATCTTCGGATTATATCTTTGAAGATGCTGAACCCTGGTGGCAATGGCAATGGACCGTCGGATACAGTTATTGGCATATGAAAGTGGCATGTTTTATTAATGCAATAAACAGCCTGTGCAAGGTGAAAGACTGGTAATACTAGACGGCTTTTGAAGGATAAAGCGGCATGGGTTTTTAAATTGTAAGTGTATGGAGTTGATGAGAAGGCGTGCCTTCTTAGATGGTCTGAGAAGGATATATATTTCTTGAAAGTAATGCTTGTTTATGCCTTATGATTTATTTGTCAAATTTTCAGATTAAGAAGCATTTTTACATCAATAGAAATTGGTTAGTTATTAAAAATAAACTCGATAAACAACTCCTTTCTTGCTTTAGAGTTGGTACGGCGTCATCCTCCTCTCAATTTTAAATACTAGACGGACCTCCCATAAAATACAACAGAAAACCTACAAATATGCCTATTTTGACTAAAGTCAACAGCAAGATTATTTGTTTTATATTAAAAATGTATTGCTTAAAACCTTTTCCAATTTGAAAATAAATAAAATTATTTTTTTATTTTTTCTGCACTTATAGTAATGTTAATGTTGATTTAATAAAATTATTATTATTGAAATTAAATTTTACTTAATTTTGTCGTATAAAGACCAAAATTACGTTTTATATTAAAATTTTACATTATATTAATCATATTTACTGATATATGAGAATAAATGTAACTTTATATCATGCAAAAAATTAAATTTATTTGCAGAAAGTGAGAAAAAAATTATCTTTCTAATATATATCAAATATTAAAAGAGCTAGATGTTACTTTTTTTAAAAGAAAAGTAATTTACTCAAATATTTTATAAAAAAATGTAATTTTATTTTATGGAAAGTGAAATTATATCCCCTTAACTATTTGCATATATATATTTTTTAATACTAAACTCTACAAATTTCACACGTATACTTCAAACAAGGGTGGCATTATTAGTAAACACTGTGAACTTTAATATTAATTTTAAATTAAGCATAGAAATGAGTGTTTAATTTTTTAATAAATTAATTAGCTCTTTTTTATGTTCAAGTAAGTTATACTTGATACACCTTTTATTTTAAAAATTATACTTGACTCCTTTGATATTTTAATATATATTTGAAAGAAAAACCTCATTTTCAATATATTTTCTATATTTGAAAAACATAAAACTGTAATTTCATTTTTAGTATGATAACGAAGGCAAGTTGATATTAAAGTCCAAAATGAGATTTTTAATTATAAAAACCATTAAATAATTTTTTTTTTGAAATAAATGCATATTGTGTAAAAGAAATAACTTTATTGAGAGAAATAACACCATGACTTGAGCCGATAAGATATGACTAGTATGGGGATGAGGTGTCATTCATCTTTACGAACCTGTCAGAATCTTCATAACGGTAGAACTTATATAAATTCATATTAAACAAATATAGATATCATAACTCTTCATATAGATAATGTCTGACACACCATAATAACACATTAAACATTTAGCCTATATATCAAAGAGCGATTGAATTAAATCATAAAAATAATGAAAGACATAGCTTTAGTAGTAGGCTAGACTCACTAAGGAATTAATCACCAAGATTAAAATTTTGAATGTGGACATTTTGGATCGACACTGAGATATGAAAAATATTAAATAATGGGGTGAATGGAAATTCAATGAGCAAGTAATTCTAATATTGCAAAGAATGGTACAGACTTACAATGGTACAACTTTCAAAATTTAAAACTAGATATCATACAGTCATAATTTAGAAATATCAAACAGAGAATAATCAATAGCAACATGCATTTAAGAATTTCCTACAAAACTAGTTGTAATTTCTAGATACGGAGCTAACCCAAAGGCTAGAGATAACATATTAGAGTTTATACTCATTCAACCTCTGAGTAAATATCATAATGGCCCTAGGTCTCAAACATAATATAGCGATAAGGATATCCTACCCAACCTTATTATAATACCAATCGCAGTGCACTACGGCTAATGTCTATTGCTATTAGCTATAGGGTTCTGTTTTGGACGCATTCCTAATATTTCTGAAATAAATCAATATTTATGTACAGATATCAGATTTTCAAAATCGTACTACTTCAGAGTTCATATTTTAGTATTTCTAATAATTTAAAATTCAGAATAAACTTTTGCATTATTAGGATTATCTACTCATCTAATAGGAGTATACCAACCTCTTTCAATTCTTGATTATAATTCCTTTGTTGAAAATTTTCTAGTCATCTAAAAACATTAAATAAAATATTCTTAACATCTAGTCCTCATAATTAATTTAATTATTTGATTTTTTCACAGAGCTAATTAATTATTCCTTATTCATCTTTATCCAATTTACCTATTTATTTACTAAATATTTGAAAATTAAATTTATGGGTCACTTCAAGAATACTTTAAAATTCTTATAACCTATATTTCATTTTATTATTCTTATTATCATTATTATTACTATTATTATTATTATTATTATTATTATTATTATTATTATTCAATTGTTCTATTATGTACTTATTAAATTTCTAACACCTATCATAACACAAATTTTACTTAAGGGTCATCTAATAAATTTCAAATTTTTCATTTAACCTCAAATAATATTTATTGTTTTTCTAATCAAGTAATACTAATTTTCCTTCTAATTTCTTTCCTATTTCTTCATAAAAAATCTAGGAAAATTACTAAAAATTTGAATTTTGTTCTAGAATTCAAAGTAAAATTTCAAAAAAAAAAATTTCTAAATCATATACATAACAAAATTTTAGAAGTCCTAAGAATACAATTTTTACTAAATTTCCAAATTACCCCTAAACTGCTAAATTGGGGTTTTTCAATTTGGAAGCCATTTTCATAATTGATTAGTGATTACAAGGGAGAAATGTGTGAAATTCATCTATAAAGTGTAATCCTAACTCAATTTGACGCAATCGACCTGAATTGAACTCAAATATGCTCTTTTTTTTTATGAACAGTGCTGAAATTAGGGTTCTTCAATTTTGAGCAAAGTGGACCAAATTGATCAATGTAAATGAGGGAAAAAGGTGCGAAATCAATACAAAAAGTGAAGCCTTATGTTTAATTGGATTAAAAACGCACCAAAATCGTGAATTGGAGCTTCTGAATTTGCCTTTTGAATTGTCGTCGAAAAATCTCGAAATTTTAGCCAACCAATGATCATTGCTAGCAGAGACCATGACGATAGAGCCACTGACGTTGAGAGGAGACTTCAGTAACCCTTCACTGTGGCAGAGAACCTCGGTTTGCCGGCATGAAGCTTGCACAGTGAAGGTAACGGTTGCATGATTTTTCTAGCAATTTTTGTCGATGGGGAGGTTGATGGTGGTCGAGGATGGGTCGATGATATCGCTAGAGGGTCACCAGTACTCACCGGCGGTGGTGACAATGACTGCCGGAGGGAGAAACTAGAATTTCTATACTGAACAAAGAAGAAAAGCTTGTAGGAATGGAGAATGGGCATCTAATATTATTTTGTAGATGATTTAAGGATATTAGGTGGAGGTTAGTTGCAAAATTGGGCAATAATATAGGTTAAGTGGAGTTAGTAGAAAAATTGAAAATTTTAAAATATTTTAAATGAAAAATTATTATTATTATTATTTTATCATATCAAAATTTCCCTCATTGATACTTGGTTATCGTACTTAGTTGAGTTACAAGTGCTAAAAATACACAAGGTGAGGCTTAGGTACTAACTTTGGTTATAATCTCAAATAAAATTTTATCTACATCTATATTTGTTTCTGATTGAGTTCCCTATTTGAATATAAATTTTATAGGTATTACATTCCCCCCTTAAGAAATTTAGTCCCCGAATTAAATCATCAACATACTTTAGTTTTGAAATAATTGGGGGTACTTGGCCCACATATCTTTTTATGCTACCAATGTTGCTTCTTCTAGGGAATGATTACGCCATAACACCTTTACCGATGTAATCTCCTTTGATCAAAGCTTCTTAACCCACCTATCCAGAATTGCCACATGAACCTCTTTGTAGGTTAACCCAACATCTAACTGAACATATTAGGTTTTGAGCACATGAGATGGATCAAGTAAATACTTCATGAGCATAGATACATGAAACACAGGATGTACATTTGCTAGTTCCGGAGGTAGAGCTAAGCGATACGCCATTGGTCTAATTCTTTCCAGTAATTCAAAAGGCCCAATATAATGGGGGCTTAATTTTCCTTTCTTCTTAAATCTCATTATACCTTTCATCAGAGGTACACGGAGAAACACCTGATCGCCTACTATGGATTCCAAATCTCGCCTTCGATTGTTCGTATAAGCTTTCTGTCTATTTTGGGCATTTAACAATCTCTCCCTTATTATCTTCACCTTATCTACAGCATCTTGAACTCATTCCGGTCCCAATATTCTTACTTCACCAACGTTAAAACCCATCGATAGGAAACCAACATCGCCTACCGTACAAAGCTTTGTAAGATGCCATTTGAATACTCGCCTAATAACTATTATTGTAAGCAAATTCGGCCAAGGGTAGGTGAGTATCCCAACTCCTTTCAAAGTCTAAAACATATTACCTCAACATATCCTCTAGTGTTTAAATTGTTCATTGTGATTGACCATCAGTTTGTGGATGAAATGCCATGTTGAGATCTAATCAAGTGTCAAGTGCATCCTGAAACGCTCTTTAGAATCTAGAGGTAAATTGGGGCCGTAGATCAAAATTAATTGAGATAGGGACACCGTAAAGCTTTACAATTTCATTAAAATATATCTAAGCATACTTGGCAACACCATAAGTTGTTTTCACTGGCAGAAAGTGTGCAAATTTGGTTAGTCTATCGACAATCATCCATATGGAATCAAAACCTTTCAAAGTTCAAGGTACCTTGTCACAAAATCCATAGTAATTCTTTCCTACTTCCATTTCGATATTTCTATTTTCTAGAGTAATCCAGCTAGCTTCTGATGTTTTACTTTCACTTGTTCACAAACCAAGCAACGAGAAACAAAATCTACCACGTCCTTCTTCATTCCTTCCCACCAATACAACTATTTCAAATCTTGATTCATCTTTGTTGCTCCAAGGTGAATAGTATAAGGGGTTTGATGAGCTTCTTCTAAAATCTCTCTTCTGAGTTCACCATCCTTGGGTACACATAACCTTTGCCCATACCATAATACTCCTTTTGAGTCCCGAGTAAACTCGCTTCGTTTGCCATTCTTGACTCCTTTAATTAAGTTTTGAATTTAAGTAATTATTACCTGAGCAACCTTTACCCTTTCATTTAAGGAAGAGAAACTTTGAACACCTGCTAATAACACACTCGACTCCTTGGTTTCAAGCCTATCATGATTTTCTGCTAACCAGTGGACATCCTCAATCAATGGCCCTTTCATTATAGTTATATGTGTTAGACTTCCCATTGACTTTCTACTCAAGGCATCTGCCAACATTGGCTTTGCCTAGGTGGTACAAGATAGTACAATCATAATCCTTCAACAATTTCATCCACCTCCTCTGTCTCAGGTTGAGATCTCTTTGTTCAAAGATGTACTTAAGACTCATATGATCTATATAAATCTCGCAAGTTGCACCGTACAAATAATGACGCTATATTTTTAATGCAAACACCACAGTAACCATTTTTAAGTCATGGGTAGGGTAATTCTACTCATGTTTCTTCAATTGTCTTGAGGCATAGGCAATCACATGACTATGTTGCATCAAAACGCATCCTAACCCCACTCTAGAGGCATCATAATAAATAGTGTAACTACCAGATCTTAATGGCAACACAAGAATAGGTGCCGATGTCAAACATTCCTTCAATTTCTGAAAACCTTCCTCGCATGCTTCGGTCCATTGGAACTTTACATATTTTGAGTTTGTTTGGTCATAAGAGCAGCTATTTTAGAGAAATCTTTCACAAATGGACGGTGATAGCCAGCCAAACCCAAGAAACTACGGATTTCAGTGACCATAGGGTTGAGGCCACTTTTGAACTGCCTCCACTTTACTAGAATCCACTTAAACACCCTCATTTGAAACCACATGGCCTAGGAACGCCACTTTATCAAGCTAAAATTGGCATTTAAAGAACTTTGCATACAGTTGATTTTCTCTCAATATCTACAGTACCATTCTTAAATGTTGTTCATGCTCCTTTCAACTCTTTGAGTAAACCAATATGTCATCAACAAAAACTATAACAAATCGATCAATGAAAGGCTTGAAAACCCTATTCATTAGATCCATAAAGGCGATTGTAGCATTAGTTAGTCCAAAAGACATCACTAAAAACTCATAATGGGCGTACCGGGTCCTGAAAGCCGCCTTAGGAATATTCTCTCATTTAATCTTCAATTGATGATATCTAGATTGCAAGTCAATATTAAAAAAGCATTGTGCACCTTGTAACTGATCTAATAAATTATCAATGCGAGGTAAAGGGTACTTATTTCATACTGTTGCCTTATTTAACTGTTTATAATCCACACACAGCCTGAAGGACCCATCCTTTTTCTTCACAAACAAGACCAGAGCTCCCCATGGTGACGAGCTCAGGCGGATAAAGCCTATATCTAACAAGTCTTGCAACTGACCTTTCAATTCTTTAAGTTTTAGTGGTGTCATTCTATAAGGAGATATGGAGATCAGTTGGGTGCTTGGTAGTATATCAATGCTAAATTCAATCTCTCTATCCGGAGGTAGTCCAGGTAATTCTTCTGGGAATACATCCAGAAACTCATTGACTATCGGCACTTGATGCAATGCTGGAACCACTACTTCTATGTCTTGGACTGAGGCTAAGTAGCCTTGACATCCACTTTTTAATAACTTTCTTGCCTCAATGGTTGATATCAAGTTGTTATGAGTCACTGTACAATCACTTTGGATAATAATAGGCAGTTCATTTAGGAATTCACATCTTACAACTTTAAGATGACAATCTATTGTGGCATAATAAGAAGCCAACCAATCCATTTCGAGGATCACATAAAAATCAACCATAACTAAAATAATTAAATCAATCATTATTTCATGGTTGTCAATCGTTATCGTGCATGACTTGCATACTTGATCGACTAAATTGGATTCTCCTAATGGAGTTGTTACCATCAAAGAGCTCTTTAATTTGACAGGACCTTTGCCATTCAATTTTGCAAAGTGTGGGGACATAAATGAATGAGTAACGCCAAGATCAAACAACACATGAGCAGCATGAGAACATACTGTAATTGTACCTGTAATCATTGCATTCGATGCTTAAGCATCCTGTTTATTTAGAGTAAACACTCATGCCTAACCCCCTCTAGAAGATGTCTGATCTCTACCAAAAGAAGTTTTACCACCATTTCCTCTGCCACCTTGAGTTGAAAATGCACCTTAGGGTCTGGGTCCCGTATAAGTAAAACCAGACGGTCGTACTAAACCCTAACTAGAGTAGTAAAGTGTCACAGGGCAATCTCGTATCATATTCCCTACCTGACCGCATCTAAAGCATGCTCTGGACTCTTTATGACATATACCGTAATGAGAATTTCCACACGTGGAATAGAAAGGTCTACCTCTTGGATACTGTGCTGAATCAGATGTAGGAGCAAGTGTAAAGTATAATTCCTTCTATGCCTTCTGGTACTTGCCATCAGTTGACTTAATGTTTCTGGGTTCAAGCAAAATGTTTGAGTTGGACTTGATGCCCTAGGCCTTCTAAAAGATCCTCTCATGGTAAAACTCCTTGAAGGTTTTCCTTCCTTTGATCGCTTTCTCTTCTTCTACATTGTATTATCTTCTATATCTCTCATCTCAATCATTCTGGCATAGTCTGCCGCTGTAGTGAATGAGGTAAACTGACTGATTTGGGGCGCCATGACCCTGAATAATGGTTTTATAAAGCTTATCACAAATCATTTAATTCTGTCCCTTCTAGTAGGAACGAAATAAGGGGCATATTTGGATAGCTAAGTAAATTATATGACAAATTCATTAACTAATACCCTCGAGAATTGCCGTAAGCTCTTGAAATCCCTATTACGAGCATCCCTGATGCTCATGGGTAAAAATTGCTCTATAAACAATTCTTTGAACTCTTCCCATTCAAGAGGAGGTAACTCAAATGGTCTCCCTTGCAGCAAGGACTCATACCACGATCTAACAACTTTCTTCAATTGGAAAGCAGCTAAGGTAACTGATTTCCTCGGAGGATAGTCAAGTGCCACACATGTTTGCTTAATGTCTTCAATGAATTGTTGATGGTCCTTCTGATTATCCATCCCTTAAAAAGTGGGAGGCTTGAATTTGATGAATTCGATTAGGATCTTTTTGCTACCAGTCTCTTCAGCTCCAACTTGAGGTTCTTTAGCTCTCATTTGTTCTTTAGGGGGCACAATGGTAGGAGGGGCATTTTGGCTAATCATTTGTGTCGCTATCAGGGCTGTAAGAGTCTCTACAACTCTCTGAACACCTTGTAGTCTAGCTGCTAATTCTGCATTAGTAAGGACTTGAGGTTGAGAAGGTTCTATCCATTCCTCTATAACATTCCTAATGGGAGGCCTGGTTACTCATCCACCTCTTGCTTAAGCACTGCTAGCACTTCTTGCACGTGCTTGTCCCCTACCTCGACCATTAGGGGGTGGTATGTCAGGCTGAACAGTAACCCCTATAAAGGCCTCTTCTACGACCTGATCAGCGGTGGCTGTGATCTAGACAACATTGTCCTTTCACATATAAGAAGAAATTTGTTCAGTGCCCAATCCAAAATTACAAAATCTCGTAATATGAGATACGAAATAGACTAGACAATGACATTAGATACTCGATGAGATTCCCAATAAGAACTCAATTATGGTTATGCCTAGGTACATAATGATAACCGAGGGACTATTAGGGACCCTTTGCTCCACAAGACACAAGCATACTAAGGACATCTAAATCGAGGTTTGATACTAACTTTGTCAAAATCTAAGCTAGTAGGGTGTGACCGATACAGGGATAAAGTGTCATTCATCCTCAGGAACCTGTCGGAACCCTCATAACGATAGAACTTACATAAATTCATATTAAAGAAACTCGTAACTCTTCATACAGATAGTTTCTGACACACTATAGTAATACATTAAACATTTAGCCTATATACCAAGGAGTGACTGAACTGAAACATAAAAATAATGAAAAATATAGCTTTAGCAGTAGGCTAGGCTCACCAAGAAATTAATCACCAAGATTAAAATTCTGAAGGTGGACGTTCTGGATTGACACAGATCTAAAAAAAGTTAAATACTAGGGTCAGTGGAAACTCAGTGAGCAAGTAATTTTAATATTGCAGAGAATGGTATAGACTTACAATGGTATGACTTTCAAAATTTGAAACCAGATATCATACAGTCATAATTTAGAAATATCAAACAAAGAATAATTATTAACAGAATGCATTTGGGAATCTCCTATAGAACCAGTTGTAATTTCTGAATACGGAGCTGGCCCAAGGCTAGAGATAACAAATAAGAACTTATACTCATTCGGTCATAGGCTTTGAGTAAATATCATAATGGCCTTAGGCCTCAAACAGAATATGGAGGTAAGGGTGTCATACTCAACCTTATCAGAATACCAATTGCAGTGAATTATAGTTAACGTCTACTGCTGTTAGCTACAGGGTTATGTTTTGAACACATTCCTAATATTTCTAAAATAAATCAATATTTATGTACAGATATCAGAAATTTCAAAATTGGACCATTTCAGAGTTCATATTTCAGTATTTCTAATAATTTAAAATTTAGAATAATATTTTGCATAATTAAGATTCTCTACTCACCTGAGAGGAGTATACCAACCTCCTTCAATCCTTGATTATAATGACTTTTCTTGATGATAGGTATACGAGAAAATGTTTTTCATCGTTAAAGGAATCAAAAAGTACTAGGAAACTGATAGTACTTAGTTCTCTCGAGTATGGATGGTCAAATGTCAGTTTGTGTTTAAGGAAGTGGAACAAATTTAAAATGACTATGACTTATAATGCATCAGGAGGATAGGGATAGGGAAAGAATGAGAGGCTTTTAATGATAGGGGGACAGAGATCCATAGTGACATATTTTAGATCATAGTAATTCATCACTTGACTTGAGAAAGTTGCTAAACTATGAACATGGAGTGAAGTCAGATACCTTTTTGTCTTTGTTTTTGGGTTTTATATTTCACCAGAGAGTATTTATGATCTTAAGATCATAATTGCCTCAATGGACCAATAGTTTCTATTGACTTGTCTACATCTACCTGTTCCTTTTATTTGTTTGCTTTTAAAGTTTGATTTGATTTTAATGGTCAAGTTTGGTACCTCAGTTGATATAGATTCGATAGGTGCATTCATTGGAGACCTCCGCAAGGTGCATAGCCCACTATGGATACAATTGATTGGAGAGCTCAATTGCAGCCTGGTACCCGTCAAAGAAATGTCAATGAAATGTAGGTCTAAATTTTTTATGAAATTACTAAGGTGATCTAAATAGTATTTGTTTCGATGCTGTTGATTCTGTAAACTGTCAACGCTGTCATAAAGTTCCCCTTGTTTGCCATAGATGGTTAATTTAGTTTCATCATGAAACATATATCATTATATCTATGGTAAAGAACTGAAGCAGGCATTGTGTATAATTGGCTGAAAGCTACTGAAATTTCTATTTTCTGGTTCAGGAACTATGTTATCAGACTTTCAATTTCTTATGACAAGCTAATGTTCTCCCTTTATAGTCCATGCTGGACATTTATATTTCAAATTTTCAATATTGTATCTGAGGGCCATACAAGAGCTTTAGCAGGCAGTGTTACCCTTGCCAATTCGATTGAGCCGGGTGAGGAGGAACCATTATTGTGTATCACTGCATTGTATATTGATGGATATTGCTTTGGAATCTGCTGACATAAGTTTATTGCATTTTACTATAGCTTGAAATATTTGGAATAAACTTATTTGTATTACCGGTCTGTCATGGGTACAAACTCGGGATTTGGACCAATTCTAGTTTATTCCTTTTAGTTTTACAGAGTTTAGGAGAAGGAAGGAGTGTATAATATTGAGGTGCCAGGACAACAAAAGTAGTCTTCGACAGTCTGTATTTCAAATCAAAATCTGTTTTCTGATATCTCTTTTCAAAAAAGAAATGGAGGAGCTGGACTTTCACATAATGATAATGTTCTTTTCATTTGAACCAATTATAACTTCCTCAACTTCTTGATGACAAGTCATTGTAAAACCATTCTTCTTTTTGTAGAATGAGTAAATTAAATCTAGTTCGTTCTCATGATGAAGATGAGTATTTTGAAGTTGAAAAGATTGCTCAAGGTATTGAGCGTAAGACTTATGCTGAAGCAACAAGCCGGGTACATAATGTTTAGTCTCACAGTTAATTTTATAATTTAGGTCGCCTCCTGATAAATAGAATATAGAAGTCTGGGATTTTCATGTGGTGGACCAGTTTTCCTTGTTCTTATCATGGATTGCTTTGATACTAATTTTTTGAATACTCCCTAATTTCAGGTGGATTACTCCGAGAAAATATCTTTCTTGTTGCTTTCAATTGATGGTACATCCCAGAACATCGAGTTCAACTTTATGCCCTCAGATTCAGTTATTAGTTTATTTTAGCTTTCAGAGGTTTCTTTTTCCAAAAACCTCTGAACCCATGGTTTTGAACATAAAGCGCAGGCTGTACTCAGACAGTATTCTTAGGCATTCATCTATTATTTGTCATTGACAAATATTCAATTTCTAATTATTTGGTATTTGTTACCATACGTAGAACCTTTCCAAAGTTTTATAATATTTTTCGACTAATTTTAGGGCATCTCAAAGATTACTTTGTATTTTAAATTTGACTACCATCCCAATTTTGTGCTTTTGCACTGTATTTTGTTTTTGATAGAAGTGTATTTCTTTTATAATAATTTATATAATGGTTTTGATTTAATATATGGCTAAATCAGGTGTTTGGTAAATCTGTAATTTCTATTCATGGTCGTTTACTGTCTTATGCATATGTGTTGATGCTACTTATGTGATTCCTTCTACAGTCAGATATGATTTAAGTATTCTATTATTGATACCTCAGTCTAAATAGTAAGTACTAATAATTGGAGACATGCTCAACTTGGATGATCCTTTACTGATAGAAGTGGTTGGAGGGCTCAACTGCAACCTATTTCCCGCCAAAGAATTGTCCATAAAATGTATTGCTCTTTGTGTTGTTTTATCTTGGTGATATATTTCATATTGGAAGATAAGTACACACACACACACACACACACACACATACCATACTTCTGTGAGGTTTCCTTGTTTGTCATGTGGAATTAATTTTGATATTTAATTTAAGACTTATGCTTGAAACTTTGTTTGATAGATCTAGCACTTAATTGGACCCATTCATTCTCTTTTGTCAACCAAATATTCTTCATTTAGCAGTTTTACTGTGTAGCAATTCTTCAATAATTTATTCAAGGTCCTTGCATGAGCTTCATCAGGCCAGCGTTACGCATAGTGTTTGGCCAGATGATCAGGTTTAATTGACACATATGAGTTTGGTGCCTGTCAATCACTTGTCGTTTCATTGCACTGTTGCTCTGAATTGGGATATCTGTTGTTTTGCATGTTCTTTTGTATGAGCAGTTTATGTTCCCTTGCACTGTTGTTATTTGAATATCATCCCAGTATTGTGCATTTGCATTATAATTTTTTTTTTTTTTTGGTAGAAGTGCATTTCTGCTATGATAAGTTATGTTATATTTTTATTTGATATATGGCTAAAATGGATCTATGGTAAATTTGTAATTTCCATTGATGGTCTTTTTAATCATCTTATGCACATGTACCTACAATAGTTATGTGTTTCCTTCTGTTGTGGGGTATGATTCAAATGTTCCACCATTGTCTATTGGTAACTCAATCTAAACTTATAAGTACAAATAATTGGAGATATACTCAAGCTGGATGATCCTTTACAGATAGAAGTGGCTGGAGGGCTCATACTTAGGTGATCTATTGCATATTATGACAAAATCAATAATAATCATATACCATACTTCTGTGAGATTTCCCTTGGTTGTCATGTGGAATTAATTGGATAACTAACTTAAGACTAATGCTCAATACTCTGTTTGGTAAATCGGGAACTATAATTGGACCTTTTCTTTCTCTCTTGACAACAAAATGTTCTTCATTTAACAGTCTTGCTGCGTAGCAATTCTTCAATAAATTAATCAAGGTTCATCTTTGAGCTTTGTCAGGCCTGCTTTACGCAGAGTTTCTGGTCAGGTGATCAGGTTTAGCTGACAAATATGATTTTGGCGTCTGTCAATCACTACTTGTTGCATTTCACCGTTTGGAATATATTTGGTTTTGTGTGCGCTAATATAAACTCTGAGTAATGCTGGTTCATTCATTTTAAATGTTTAGGGGGAAGGGGGAAAAAGGCTTTTAACAATGCTCTATCTTTGCAAGCCTCTAAATAGTTGGTTGTGATGCCATAGTTTTAAATCTTGCTTATGGTTATTGGATTTTGATGAGATAATAATAGCATTTGACTATCTCATCATTCGCATTTCTTTTGGGAAGTGTGAAAGGGCTTGAATATTGCATTATGATCATGCTCGTTATTTGAGAACTGTCTAAATCTATATACTTGTTGATGACTCGTAGTGATTAAACTTGCTTTGTTCATTTTATAGATTGGACACATTAATTAGACATCTTCCTGTTTCTGGCCAAGAGGGACTAGTTCAACTTCGTAGAATTGCTGAAAGATTTGAGGGCAAAATTTATAATGTTGCAACAAGCCAGGTAGAGTCATCATAATTTGAATTTCCCAGTCTTCTTAATGATTCATTGTCACCTAAGTAGAATAAAACAGAAAATTGAGCAGTAATAAAACTTTGTCTTGCTCAATATTATGAGCTCCCAATAAAGCAAAACAAAAAAACAAAAAAAATCATGTATTGCCATGAAATCTCGTGTTTTATATTTCGTAATTTCAAGCCGATTATCTTCGTCAAATATCTTTGAAGATGCTGATGATGGAGATGGCAAACTCCATGCCATTATACTTGGGCGGCGATAACAATAGACCTTGATATACAGGTATTGGGATTGAAAAGCGTCATGGTTTTTTAATGCAAGAAATAGCCTATGCAATTGCAAGATGATAGACTGATAGTACTTTGGCCTAAGAATGATATATTAAATGCACTAAGCCAATGTGGGGAATTAAGCCTTTAAATTGTTTGGGAAGGATATATATTTTTAAATGATGTCTGTGATGCTCTTGACAGTAATGTTTATCTTGTCCTAGCTCATGCCATATGATTTATTCTAAAGTGGATCCCCTGCAGCAATACAGGGGATACAGTATGAGAGAGGTGGAGAGTGGGCGTGATTTTCTCTGCTTCTTGCTAACTCTCTATCTCATAAATTTACATGGTGCTATTACAGTTAAATATTGAGGATCTGAACTGTTTTTATTTGTGGTTCCAAGCGAATCAAGTTTTTTAAATGTTGAATAGGGTCTGTCGCGAATCAAAGGGCTGAAATGCTAGGAGGGCAGGTGGCACAATTAGAGGGAGAGAGAAATGCTGCAGCAAGACAGTCTGCAAGAAAAAGGAGGCAACCACAGTGGCTAGCTGAATTTGTCACCAATGGATAGCCATACTGTAAGATTCTTTCCCCCAGTCCGTTGCAAATGATTTGGGCCAAAAATTTGTTAGGAATTTGCCGATATTGAGTCTGTAGTGTTTTGTCTTTATTGCTGTGTTTGGTGTGTCCACAGTGTGTCGTTGTGCAATATTTGCCTTATAAGGCCTCTGGTGTAATGTGAAGGAAGTTAAGGACTGCTTGAATGGAATTTATTGTGACTTCGCTCCAATCAAATGAGAAAAATTCTGTGTTGCTGATCTTTTCCTTCTCAGAGTTCTAACAGCTTCTATCAAGCATAAATGATGGCATAATGGAGATATATTTGCAAGGGATGAAAAACTAATGGCTTTCAAGCCTTTTACAGCTTTTAATATATGTGGGGTTTCATTTATGGTTGATTTCTACGTGTAAAGAATCCTTTATGTTGTAAAACTAATTGCTTGTTTTTAAAATTTCATTTTATTCGTACTATAGGACTTAAGTATCTTATTCTATCAACTAGTGCTATAAATATAATAAAAAAGTGATATCAAATTTTAATTTGAAATTTAAAAGTATGACAAATATGAAGCATAAGATCTAACGTGTTTGTTGTATCACACATGTCTTCTTCTAACTTAAATAGATTTATTCAAAATGAAAAAATGAACAATACTTCAAGCACAACTTTAATGTGGAGAATTGAGGTGTCTACGAGTACAAATAGTGAAAGCATACAATGCATGGATATTGTAAGACTAAAAACAAATATAATATAATATAATTCACAACTTCATAGCGTTAGATATGCAAATTTCTCATTCTTGAATATAAAATCTAATCCTTAACAATTAGAGTAGTCAAATCTCCTCACAAAGAAAAACAAAAGTAAAAAACAAAAGTAAAAATATCTCTGAAGATGCTTACAATGGAGACTAAATCCCAGAGCATGATTGGCAACCCTATGTCATCAAATCCAGGCGGCCCTAGCTATAATCCAGGTTAGGTTTTAAGATCCTTGGCATGGTTATTATATTGCTACATGGTTCCAAAGCCAATATATACATACATACATATAGTGAGGCATTTGAATAGATATTGCCGTTTTGTTCCTTTAGTTATTATGACTACTTGAGTTGTATTATCTTTTTGTAGTTGTACTCCTTTATGCATTTGCAATTCTAGACCTTCACTCAGGTGAAAGTGACAGTGGATGTAATGAATGATAACTTGAACTTAATTAATAAATATCTATCAGCTTAATTCATGGGGGAATCTAGTGTCCTATTGCTCAAGTTATCATTAATAATCCTAGGTTTTTTCTCCATTAGCCCTACATCCTGTCCTTGTCCTTCATTTTTCTTTCTTTCTCTATTCTATCTTTAAAATTTTGCCGTTGAATTCGTTCCTTTAGTTATTTAAAGTTAAATCCTTTTGTTTTGTTGCTTATTGCTCTCTTGTTTGATAGTAATTCATATTCATGTATATTTTCTTTTTCTTTTTTAAGTAGCTTTATTTTGGTTCCTCTGACTTAGTTGGTCAAATTTTTTTTAATAGAATTACTGTAGCCTCAAGTCCAAAATCCAGGGCAGTCACATCCTATTCCTTTGCCTAACCAGACCCAATCACGTCAACAGATTCTATCTCAAAACATTCAAAATAACATTACTTTATGTTATTTATTTGACTACCATCCCAATTTTGTGCTTTTGCACTGTATTTTGTTTTTGATAGAAGTGTATTACTTTTATAATAATTTATATAATGGTTTTGATTTAATATATGGCTAAATCAGGTGTATGGTAAATCTGTAATTTCTACTCATGGTCTTTTTATTGTCTTATGCATATGTGCTGATGCTACTTATGTGTTTCCTTCTACAGACAGATATGATTTAAGTATTCTATTATTGATACCTCAGTCTAGATAGAAAATCGAGCAGTAATGAAACTTTCTCCTTCAATATCATGGATTGCCATGAAATCTTATATCTTTTATATTTCTTAATTTCAGTCTGATTATCTTCGGATTATATCTTTGAAGATGCTGAACCCTGGTGGCAATGGCAATGGACCGTCGGATACAGTTATTGGCATATGAGAGTGGCATGGTTTATTAATGCAATAAATAGCCTGTGCAAGGTGAAAGACTGGTAATACTAGACGGCTTTTGAAGGATAAAGTGGCTTGGTTTTTTAAATTGTAAGTGTATGGAGTTGATGAGAAGGCGTGCCTTCTTAGATGGTCTGAGAAGGATATATATTTCTTGAAAGTAATGCTTGTTTATGCCATATGATTTATTTGTCAAATTTTCAGATTAAGAAGCATTTTTACATCAATAGAAATTGGTTAGTTATTAAAAATAAACTCGATAAACAACTCCTTTCTTGCTTTAGTGTTGGTACGGCGTCATCCTCCTCTCAATTTTAAACACTAGACGGACCTCCCATAAAATAAAAAAGAAAACCTACAAATATGCCTATTTTGACTAAAGTCAACAACAAGATTATTTGTTTTATATTAAAAATGTCTTGCTTAAAACCTTTTCCAATGTGAAAATAGATAAAATTAATTTTTTAATTTCTTCTGCACTTATAATGATATTAATGTTGATTTAATAAAATTATTATTATTGAAATTAAATTTTACTTAATTCTGTAGTATAAAGACTAAAATCACAATTTATATGAAAATTTTACATTATATTAATCATATTTACTGATATATAAGAGTAAATGAAACTTTATATCATACAAAAAAATTAAATTTATTCGCAGAAAGTAAAAAAAGAAAAATTATCTTTCAAATATCTATCAAATATTAAAAGCTAGTTGTTACTTTTTTAAAAGAAAAGTAATTTACTCAAATATTTTATAAAAAAATGTAATTTTATTTTAAGGAAAGTGAAATTATATCCCCTTAACTATTTGCATATATATTTTTGTAATACTAAACTCTACAAATTTCACACATATACTTCAAACAAGAGTGGCATTATTAGTAAACACTGAACTTTAATCTTAATTTTAAATTAAGCATAGAAATGAGTGTTTAATTTTTTTAATAAATTAATTAGCTCTTTTTTATGTTCGAGTAAGTTATACTTGATACATCTTTTATTTTAAAAATTATATTCGACTCCTTTGATATTTTAATATATATTTGAAAGAAAACCCTCCTTTTCAATATATTTTCTATATTTGAAAAACATAAAAATATAATTTCATTTTTAGTATGATCACATAGGCAAGTTGATATTAAACTCCAAAATGAGATTGTGATTAAATTCATAATATAATTATAAAAACGATTAAATAATTTTTTTTGAAATAAATGCATATTGTGTGAAAAAAATAACTTTATTGAGAGAAATAATGCCACGACTTGAGCCGATAGGGTATGACGAGTACGGGGATGAGGTGTTATTTATCCTCACAAACTTGTCGGAACCCTCATAACGGCAGAACTTATATAAATTCATATTAAACAAACATATATCTCATAACTCTTTATATAGATAGTTTCTGACTGTCGTAATCGACCTTTCGGCGAGAGAAAATAAAAAGTGTTTAAATTGATTCCTAAGAACAAATCTTGAAAATCAATTTATTTGGAGTCGCCACCAAAATTTTTAACGGGAAACATTGGAAAACCAATTTAAAACAAAAAGAAAAAGGTAAAATGGTCTGTGAAATCATATATGAGTTTAGAAGTTTATTTGAGTGTGGAAAAAGTGTTAGGCACCCCATAACAGTCGTCCATAAGGACGATTACCTTAAACTAGTCAGCTAAAATAAAATATGGCCTTAAATTTATCTCAATTACCCTTTTTATTGGTATAGATGCATGTTAAACAAAGAAGATAGAAACAATAATAACAAAAGCAGATAAATAGATATTTATAAAGGGTGGACTTGACCTATAATGAAATCTTAGGGTGTATGTACCCCGTGATAGGGATCAAAGTCCACGTAGTTCGACCAAAAAGGCATGTTTAGTAGTTGATGATTTGTAAATTTTGTGATAAGAACAGTAGGGTTTAAATTAAACATATTTTCGTAAACAAAAACAGAATTGGGATTTTGTTTGTGAGTTTTAATTTATAACAATCTGATTAATTTAGCTCTCTTGACCTCTTCATTTTTTCTCTTTTAATTTTCGTTTAATTTTGAAATTTTAATCTTTATTTTGAGATTTAAATGAAATGATTATGGGATGAGATTTTGAAGATTTTTGGGAGTTTATATTTTTGGGAATTGAAATGTAATTATAATGAAAGGAATATTTTTGAATTTTTGAATTTATTTATTCTTTTGAATTTTTAAAATTGGAATTCATCGTTGAAATTAGAACAAAAATAAAATCATTTTTCAGATTTTTGAATTTATGTTTTTTTTTTTGGATTTTTTATTTATTTTTTGGATTTTTAAAATCAGAATTTATTGTTGAAATTAGAACGAAAATAAAACGGAAAGCCATTTTTTGAAAATTTTGAATTTATGTATTTTTTGGGTTTTGGATTTTTCTAATTTTGAAAATGGGATTATGATTAACAAACTTTTAATTAATTTTTATATACATTTATATTTTTTTTATGAGAATTTTTTTTAAATTTTAAACTATAATGGAAAAATATTTCTATGATTTTTGAATTTATGATTTTTGTATATATATATATATATATATATATTTTTAAGTTATAATTTATTTGAAACTTAAAGTAAAACTAAAATGAAAAATATTCTTAGGATTTTTAGTTACATAATAGGTAGGACATGTCTCCCTATTTTTAATTAAATCATCTCAATATTTTAACTATTAATTTTTGAAACCTGAGGAGACTCAATGTCTCACACGGTCTCTACAAATTCCTTTGGGTGCTTGAGGAGATGAGCGATCTCACGCGTGAAACCTAAAAATAGGACAAAAAATATTTGAAAATTTTTCAAGTTTTTGGTTTTATGGATTTTTATGGATTTTGAAATTAGAATTTTTCTAGTCTTATTTTTAATAAGATCAATTTTCCAAAGCCTACAGAGATCCAAGTTTCACATGGCATTCTTTTTTATTAATTAAATTTTATAAAACCCTGACTTATTTATTTTGTAAATAATTTAATTAAAATATTTGTCTTTGCATTATTATTATTTATTTATTTATCATTATTATTATTTTAAAATAAGTATGTACTAATTTTCGAGGTATATGGAGATTAAAATCTCACACGACTCCACGAGGAGAATAATATTCCCACATGATGATTTAGTAAATAATAGAAAATATTTAATTAAAGTATTTATTTTTGCATTATTATTATTTCAAAACACATGTGTACTAATTTTCAGGACTTGAGAAAATTAAAATCTTACATGATCCCATGCACTCGATGAGAACAATATTTTCACACGGTAATTTCGTAAATAATGGGAAATATTTAATTAAAGTGTTTATTTTTGCATTATTATTATTCAAAACAAATGTGTACTTATTTTAGGGATATAAGGAGAACAATATTCTCACACGATCATTTCGTAAATAATAGAAAATATTTAATTAAATTAAATATTTAATTAAAGTACTTTTTTGCATTATTATTATTTTAAAACAAATGTGTACTTATTTTAGGGATCTAACGAGATTAAAATCACACATAATCCTAAGTACTCGATAAGAACAATATTCTCAAATGAGGATTTTTAGAACCTCACTTATAGGATCAAGATTAATCTCACATTGGCATATATAAAGACAAATAAAGTAAAAAAGTAAAAAAACATAAACAAAACACAACAAAAAACAAAAAAGTGAATCGGGTTACAAGAGGTTACTGGACGTGAATATTTCCATGCTAGCATACCATAATTGGTTCCTTCTTTCTTCTTCCAACCTCAGCTTCTCCTTGACCAGCATCTTCGGTGGTTCTCTCCTTCTCCTTCCTTCTTGCTTCTCTCTCTCTTCAGTCCGTAATGAGCGCGCAACGTTTCTCTCTCCTCTCTTTTCCTTCCCGTGGCTCGGCACCCTCGGTTCAACTATATCATGAGCTCTTCTCTTGTCTTCTCCTCCTCTCCTGCAAGTTCTTCATCTGCTTCTTATGATGGTTTTCTATGTACTGCTTTGCTGTCACAACCTTCTATTTGGTCACATTTGAAGGAGCTTCTTCATTTATTGGCGGTCTTGAAACTTCTTTTACAGTAGCTATAGATTCTTTGTTCTTTGGTGACTTCATTTTATCCTTTGGCTTGAACTTATTAAACTAGCACCTTGTAGCTTCTATTTTATTTGTCTCATAAGCCCACTTGAATTTAGATGAATTTAAGGGTTTTAAAGAGAGAAATAGGAAGCGGGCATATCGAGATTTTCGGTGTCGAAGACATGGTGAAGCAAACTAAAGGAATGCTTTGCGTTAATGATTCTAATGCCTTACTCGCTTGTTTAGCCCCCCCCCTTTTTTTTCCTCCTATGTCTTTTTTTACTCTGAATGGCACTCCTCCTTGTGTTTCTGTTCTTCTTAGTCATCGCACCTCAATCTTTTTCCTTTCTTTTGTCGGTTTCAGTTTCTCTCTGCTGCATTCTATCATATAATTGAGCTAGATGTTGAGCATCCTCTAATGGAGCTCCCATCACCATTGCTCTCAAGGGCTCTGCCATCTATGTCCCAAGAGATTTTAGTAAGTTCCCACGCTCCTTTTCTACTTGAGCACGGGCACAAGCACAACTTAGTGCAGCTCTGGATAATGTATACCTCTGGTACATGTATTTTCTGCAACATATTTCCTGCTATCTTCCAAAAACTTTGTTCCTATTTCAACTTGCTTGGATCCAGTAACAATATAACTTTCTACACCACGGACAATATCCCTTTTGATAATGCTTTCCTGAACCTCCATATCCTCCTGCCCCAAATTGTTTCAAGACAGCCTATTGTTGGCGAGCAACATGTTCTCAGAGCTCAGAGGCTTGCTTCTAAATTGCATCCATTCACTACCGAATGGATTGAATCTGCTCGCGGATCTGTTTCAGACCAACACCATCAACAACTGAGTTCATATCAGAGGGGGAGAGAAAGCTAAATAGAAGGAAAAAACAAAAAGAAAAAGAAAGCCATAAAGAGTCGAAGAGAAAATGACCAAAAGATAAAAGAGATACTAACTGATGAGAGAATCTCAGCCCTCAACAATGGGAGGGAGAACTTGGGAGATACCTCCAAAGAGGGCTCGACCTCAGACAAAAAAAAAAAAAATCTCCAAACCCCCTTTCCCTGCAACCCCAGAACAGAGTAAGAAGAAAAATATGGAAGGAGACTGAGCCCCAGAACCAGTGGAAGCGTGAATACACCAAAATAGAGCCAAAGGACACCCCCTTCAGCCAGCTCCACCGAGACCCCCCTTCTTCTCAACTTGTGTCTCTATCCCTCTAGCCCAATGCAGCAGAATGCTTTCCTAAATGGTGTAATCTGTAGAATTGGAGAGGCTATGCACAGAGTTGCACCGTCCTTTGCATGCTTTAACATTTTCTTTGTTCAGATCATGTATTTTTTGCTTTTTCTTATAATATTATATTAGTATTATTATTATTATTATTATTATTATTATTATTATTATTATTATTATATATTGTTTTTCCATATTTTTTATTTTTTTATTTCATTTTTCATATTTTGATCTTTATTTATTTTTCCTATTTAGATTTATTTTTTTCCTTTTGACACCTATTTTACATTTTCTTAATGAATTAATTAATTGATTAATTACTTAATCATTAATTTTTATTCTTATCTCGTTTGGGATGGAGTGTTCATTGTTGCCTCTCTTTGCTTGTCTCTGAGTAGAAATGTAAATTGTCTGGACATGATGCAGGACTTTGGTAGAAATGTAAATTGCCTAGACACGATGCAGGACTTTAGCAGAAATTTAAATTGTCTGGACACGATATAGAACTTTAAACAGGGTTTATGCCGCATGAGAATGTGACTCTGCGTGGCACGTGCTTCAATGACTATGCAATGTGATGCATGTCCTCTTATAAGATGCATGATGCAAATGCTTGATTTTTCTTGTTTGAAAATTTTGGATCTTCTATGCATGGTGTATGTACACATGTTGAATGCATAATGTATATGCTCAATTTTTGAAAATTTTGAAAATTTTAGATTATCTATGCATGAGGCATGAAACAATGGAGTACAATGTATGTACACATGTAGAATGCATGATGTATATGCTTAATTTTGTTATTCTCTATGTATAGTGTATGAAACAATGGAGCATAAATGTATGTACACATGCTGAATGTATGATGTGTATGTAGAACGCAGTTTCTTTTTCCTTTTTTCCCTTTTTCATTAATACAAGATTTTATAGGTAAAATGCAGTACACATGCAAAGTGGAAAATCATTAAGGAGAAGAAGAGAGCATTTTGTTCCTTTTTATTTTGAAGCATATTTTGAGAATATGGGAAAGCAATGCGAACGCATGATGCTTGGATGCCCTTAAAATTTGTAAATGGTTGGATTCCTTTGGTCATCTGCATATGGGAGAATTCCTTTTGTCTATCCCTTATTTGCCCTAATCCGTAGATTCAAGGTCTTGGAAGCTATGAAAGTTGTACTTTTTATCGTAGAGGATGGATTTTGAACAAGTCTCAGCATAACAGGGTTTAAATGGAAACATCTCAAACTTGAAGCTTTAAATTTGACCAAAGTGTCATGTTCTGTTTGGATTACCTTGGACGTGTTCCTAAAGCCATTCCATATGAATACTTCCATTAGTATTGCTTGAAAAGTTAACACAAAAATGTGCTATGATTCGATTTAACAATCTCAATACAATCATATGTTACGGTGCGAGGCTACGTGTCCTTGAAAGAGGCAAATTGCCCCATTTTGAAGGGACATCGAATGGAATGTGCGAATGGACCTAATGATTTATGGTAAAGTGATGCCAAAGGAAAGGTTGTATGAAACTAGGAGAAGTCCTAGTTCCAAGCCAAAGGTATGATTGGCACATTTTGAATGCAATATGACAGATTTAGCAAGTAACAGTTTGCCCTAATTTGATACAATTATGGGAAATGATGAAGCACAAGAGCTTGCCTAATGAATCAAGGTAAGCAGTGGACAGGATACATTATTAAAAGATACCTTAATTCGATGCACGAGGCACTTTATTTAAAAACTTTTCATTGATGAGAAACTATTCTATTTTGAATATGGACAATCACCTCAGTTCCTTTTTATTAATTGATTCTTTAATTTTTTATTTGATTTTCTTTCTGCCCAAATATATTCTGAGCAAGCCATACGTCAACAAGGACTTTTGAAGGTCGAAAGGTGGCCATGGTAGTTAAGTTTTAGAAATGATATTTGGCTCAAAATCCTTTACCCAGGTTGAAAGGTGACCATGGTAGTTGGGTTTTAGAAGCAGTATTAGGCTTAAAGGTGGTCATGGTAGTTAGATTTTAGAAATAGTACTAAGCTTAAAATCCCTTACCCTTCACATTCACCATGGATTTTCTGGTCTTCTCTCTTAACATGGATTTTATATCCGTTATTCACTTTAACTAAAGAGGATACTATGGGGCTGTAATGGGATTTAGTGGGTGATAATTAAGGCTTAAGAAGAAATGATTTAATGGCCCAAATGATGAGGTAAGGTCGTGATGAAAATTTTACTTTGACAACCATGCAGTCTTTGCAAGATTCAATGACTCTTCATGATTATGGAAAAGTTTTCTTTAAAGATCGTACTTCGTTTTCCCAAGTGGTGAATGAGCTTTTTTTTTTTTTTGACAATCTCTTTTCCTTTCTATAAATAAGAGCTCCCTCTTTGAAGATCTCACTCTTTTTCCTTTTTCTTTATTATCTCTATTGCTGACTTTTTGCACTTTGCTCTTTATTCTCCTTCGAAGAGAGCCTTTTTAAAGACCCAAGGTGGTTTCATGTATTGGATTCCCATCATTTCCTAGGTAGAATTCATGTTGGGAACTTGAAAAACTTTGAAGGTTTAAAGCAAATGGCAGCGATTAAGCAGTGTTTAGGTAAGGAAAGGAAATTGATCCTCTTTAGATATGTGAATCTCAATACAAAAACCTCCTAAAGACTACCCAATCTAAAGGTTCTCCATTATAAGTGAGAAAAACTTCCCTACTCAAGCTCGATTAGGGTGACTAGGGGTAGCTTCTTTGCAATTGAGGGGACAAAGAATGCCTCGTATCCTTGGCATAGCTTGTTTATGGAACATGCGCTATCATTATTGATTTTTTTTTTTTAAAGAAATTGAGGCTTTGAGATTACGTTGCCTTCAAAATTTACCATTTTCCTTATCAATTGAAAATTTTCAAAGGAATCACTCGACTTTTGGCCTTTGTGGTTCCTAATCATTAAAATGGAAAAATGTAACAAGAAGATAAGGCATAACAACTTTAAAGAAATGAAAAGGTCCACCAAAACATATGACTATGGCATTGATAGTGTTAAATACCATATGGCCTATTGATGCAATTAGTTGGTATTTCAGCTATGCAGAATAGTATTGACTAAACGAGCATCACCTGATGAAGAAATCATATGAAATGGCATTGTTGTTACCTTGAACAATCCCTTAGTCAAATAAGGAGCTAGGTATGGAGATTTTCCAATTTTCCATATCTTCTGTCAATGTGCTTAAGATGACGATGCATTGTTTCCATAGAGCCCAAGTACTAATGTGGGGTTCACAATTATAATTTGGTCCATGATATTGGAAGCTGGATGCGGTTGGAGAAAAGGTCCTACCATTGTTAAAGTCAGTCATGTGGGAGTTTGGGTGGAAGGCAATCAAGGTAACCTTTGGCTTTGAGAATGGCAAGCTCATGGTAACTTGAGATAGATCTGGGGGTGCTGGTGGCTTTTGGAAAGATTTTAGATCCCACAACTTAGTAGGGGTGTAATGGTCAGCGGGTATCGCTTAGCCAAAATATGAAGTGGCCCCGGAAGTTAGGGATCTATCACATGGGATTTCATATCAACATTAGTAGCTTGACTATAACTCAAGCCAAAATTTCCATTGCATGTGACCAAAAGAGATCTTATTTTTCCAAATTCATATATTTTCTATGCAACCATCATGAGTATGCATGAATGTAATTTTATTTTATTTCAAAAGAATGATTCAGCAAACTGATTATATTAAGGCTGTAATGTGTTTTTCGACACCAAAAGGGTTTTTCTTAAAACTTTCATTCCTCAGGACGCTTACTGCTTCACTGGGAAAAAGGAAATGGCAGGTAGCCCATAAAGGAATTAGGACCTTACACAATTATCACTAAGAAAACTTTAATAACCGAAATGATCTTGTAGGCCTGGTAACCTATTTGGAAAGGTCATATCACAAGTCCTTTTAATCACAGTTACTTGGGTTTCTTTTCATAGTGATTAAGTCATATTGATCTTAGTGTGAAGTGTGCCAAAAGGAAATCTCTGACCCTTTCTAAGAGCCTATTACTTCAAAAGGAGATAGACGACCAGTAGCTAACTTTAGACTATATTAAAACATGGGTTCATTGTATAATCCATGTCAAAATAACGTCTAACTCAATAGCTAAATGTCATGATCTAAACAAGGTCGCCTATGTCAAATCAAAATTAGGACGTTGAACATTGCTTGTAGATTGGTTTCGGACCAACACCATCAGCAATTGAGTTCGTATCAGAAGAGGGGAGAGAGTTGAAGAGAAGGAAAAAATAAAAAGAAAAAGAAAGCCATAAAGAGCCGAAGAGAAAATGACCAAAAGATAAGAGAGAAACCAACTAACGAGAGAATCTCAGCCCTCGACAATAGAGGGAGAACTTGGGAGATACCCCCAAAGAGGGCTCGATCCCAGACAAAAAAATAATCAACTCCAAACCCCTTTTCCCTGCAACCTAAGAACAAAGTAAGAAGAAAAATATGGAAGGAGATTGAGCCCCAGAACCAAAGGAAGCGTGAATACACCAAAATGGAGCCAAAGGACACCCCCTTCAGCCAGCTCCACCGAGACCCCCCTTCTTCTCAGCTTGTGACTCTATCCCTCTAGCCCAATGCAGCAAAGTGCTTTCCTAAATGGTATAATCTGTAAAACTGGGGAGGCTATGCACAGAGCTGCACCGTCCTTTGCATGCTTTAACATTTTCTTTGTTCAAATCATGTATTTTATGCCTTTTCTTATAATATTATATTAATAATAATATTATTATATATATATATATATATTGTTTTTCCTTTTTGATTTTTTTATTTCATTTTTCATATTTTGATCTTTATTTATTTTCCTTATTTAGATTTACTTTTTTCCTTTTGACACCCATTTTACATTTTCTTAATGAATTAATTAATTGATTAATTACTTAGTCATTAATTTTTATTCTTATCTTGTTTAGGATGGGGTGTTCACACTGACACACTATAGTAACACATTAAACATTTAGCCTATATATCTGGGAACGACTAAACTGAATCATAAAAATAATGAAAGACATAGCTCTAGTAATAGGCTAGGCTCACTAAGGAATTAATCACCAAGAATAAAATTTCGAAGGTGGATGTTCTGGATCTACACTGAGATCTAAAAAATGTTAAATAATGGGCTGAATGGAAACTCAAAGAGCAAGTAATTCTAATATTACAGAGAATGGTACAGAATTACAATGGTATGACTTTCAAAATTTAAAACTAGATATCATATAGTCATAATTTAGAAATATCAAATAGAGAATAATCATTAACATAATGCAATTAGGAATCTCCTACAAAACCAATCGTACTTTTTGAATACGGAGCTAACCTAAGGCTAGAGATAACAAATCAAAACTTATACTTATTCGGCCTCTGAGTAAATATCAAAATGGTCCTAGGCCTCAAACAGAATACGACTGTAAGGGTATCATACCCAACCTTATCAGAATACCAATCGCAGTGCACTACAACTAACGTTTACTACTGTTAGCTATAGGGTTCTATTTTGGACGCATTCCTAATATTTCTGAAATAAATCAATATTTATGTGCAAATATAAGAAATTTCAAAATCGTACTACTTCAAAGTTCATATTTATGTATTTCTAATAATTTAAAATTCAAAATAATATTTTGCATAATTAAGATTATCTACTCACTTAAGATGAGTATACCAACCTCCTTCAATCCATGATTATAATTCCTTTGTTGAAAATTTTCTAGTCACCTAAAAATGTTAAATAAAATACTCTTAACATCCAGTCCTCATAATTAATTTAATTATTTGATTTTTTCAAAGAGCTAATTAATTATTCTTTATTCATCTTTATCAAATTTACCTATTTATTTACTAAATATTTGAAAATTAAATTTATGGGTCACTTAAATAATACTTTAAAATTATTATAACCTATATTTCATTGTATTATTCTTATTATCATTATTATTACTATTATCATTATTATTATTATTATTATTATTATTATTATTATTATTATTCAATTATTCCATTATGTACTTATTAAATTTCTAACACCTACCATAACACAAATTTCACTTAAGGGTCATCTATTAAATTCCAAATTTTCCATTTAACCTCAAATAATATTTATTGTTTATCCAATCAAGTAATACTAATTTTCCTTTTTAATTTCTTTCCTATTTCTTCATGAAAAATCTAGGAAAATTACTAAAAATTCAAATTTTGTTCTACAGTTCAAACTAAAATTTCTAAAAATTCTAAATCACTCCCAATATACATAAACAAATTTTAGAAATCCTAAGAACACAATTTTTACTAAATTCCCAAATTGCCCCTAGACTGTTAAGTTAGGGTTTTTCAATCTAAAAGCCAAATTTCACAATTGATTAGTGATTACAAGAGAGAAAGGTGCAAAATTCATCTATGAAGTGTAATCCTAACTCAATTTGAAGCAATCAACTTGAATTGAGCTCAAATTTGCCTTTTTTTTTTTATGAATAGTACTGAAATTAAGGTTCTTCGATTTTGAGCAAATTGGACCAAATTGATCAGTGTAAATGAGGGAGAAAGGCATGAAATCAATGTGGAAAGTGAAGCCCTATGTTTAATTGGATTAAAAACGCACCACATTCACGAATTTGAGCTTTGGATTTTGCCTTTTAACTGCCGCTGGAAAATCGTAAAATTTCGGCCAACCAATGACCATTGCCAGCAGAGAACATGACGATGGAGCCATTAATGTCGAGAGGAGACTTCAATGACCCTTCATGGTGGCAAAGTAGCCTCAATTTTCCAGCGGGAAGCTTGCACAATGAAGGTAATGGTTGCATGATTTTTCCAGCAGTTTTTGTCGGTGGGGAGGCTAATAGTGGTTGGGGATGGGCCGGTGATACTGCTGGAGGGCCATCGGTACTCACTACCAGAGGGATAAGCCAGAATTTTTGTGCTGAACAAAGAAGAAAAGCTTGTTGGAATGGAGGAATGAGTATCTGATATTATTTGCAGATGATTTGAGGATATTAGGTGGAGGCTAGTTGCAAAATTAGGCAATAATATGGGTTAGGTAGAGTTAGTAGACATAATTGAAAATTTTATAATATTTTAAATGAAAAATTATTATTATTATTTTATCATATCAAAATTTCCCTCACAGATACTTAATTACCGTACTTAGTTAACTTACAAGTGCTAAAAATGCACAGGGTGAGGCTTAAGTACTGACTTTGGTTACAATCTCAAATAAAATTTTATTTACATCTATATTTGTTTTTGATTGAGTTCCCTATTTGAATCATAATTTTATGGGTATTACATTCCTCCCCCCTTAAGAAATTTAGTCCCCAAATTAAATCATCAACATACTTTAGTTTTGAAATAATTTGGGGTACTTGGCCTACATATCTTTCTATATTTCTCACATTGCTTCCGTTAGGGAATGATTTCACCATAACACCTTCACCGATGTAATCTCCTTTGATCAAAGCTTCTTAACCCATCTATCCAAAATTGCCACAAGAACCTCTTCGTAGGTTAACCTAGCATCTAACGGAACATCTTAGGTTTTGAGCACATAAGATGGATCAAGTAAGTACTTCCTTAGCATAGATATATGAAACACAACATGTACATTTGCTAGTTCCAGAGGTAGAGCTAAGCGATACGCCATTGCTCCAATTCTTTCCAGCAATTCAAAAGGCCCAATATAATAAGGGCTTAATTTTCCTTTCCTCTCAAATCTCATTACACCTTTCATCAGCGATACTCGGTGGAACTCCTGATTGCCCACTATGAATTCCAAATCTTGCCTTCGATTATCCATATAAGCTTTCTATCTATTTTGGGTATTTAGCAATCTCTCCCTTATTATCTTCACCTTATCTACGGCATCTTGAACTCACTATAGCCCCAGTATTCTTGCTTCACCTACATCAAAACCCACTGATAGGAGACCGACATCGCCTACCATACAGAGCTTCGTAAGATGCCATTTGAATACTCATCTAATAACTATTATTGTAAGCAAATTCGAGCAAGGGTAGGTGAGTATCCCAACTCCCTTCAAAGTCTAGAACACATGACCTCAACATATCCTCTAGCGTTTGAATTGTTCATTCTGATTGACCATTAGTTTGTGGGTGGAATGCCATGTTGAGATCTAATCGAGTGCCAGGTGCATCCTGAAATGCTCTTCAGAATCTAGAGGTAAATTAGGGTCCTAGATCAGAATTAATTGAAATAGGGACACTATGAAGCTTTACAATTTTATTCAAATATATCTGAGCATACTTGGCAACACCATAAGTTGTTTTCACTGGCAGAAAGTGTGTAAATTTGGTTAGTCTATCGACAATCACCCATATGGAATCATAATCCTTCAACAATTCCATCTACCACATCTATCTCAAGTTGAGATCTCTTTGTTCAAATATGTACTTAAGACTTATATGATCTGTATAAATCTCGCAAGTCTCACTGTACAAATAGTGATGCCATATTTTTAAAGCAAACTCCACAGCAACCATTTCTAAGTCATAAGTAGGGTAATTCTACTCGTGTTTCTTCAATTGTCTTGAGGCATAGGTAATCACATGACCATGTTGCATCAAAACACATCTTAACCTCATTCTAAAGGCATCACAATAAATGGTGTAACTGCCAGATCCTGATGGCAACGCAAGAATAGGTGTTGATGTCAAACATTCCTTTAATTTTTGAAAACCTTCCTCGCATGCTTCGTTCATTGGAACTTTACATTTTTTAAGTTAGTTTAGTTATAGGAGCAATTATTTTAGAGAAATCTTTCACAAATCGACGATGATAGCCAACCAGACCCAAGAAACTACAGATTTCAGTGACCATAAGGTCAGGGTCACTTTTAAACTGCTTCCACTTTACTAGAATCCACATAAACACCCTCATTTGAAACCACTTGCCCTAGGAATGCCACTTTATCAAGTCAGAATTGGCATTTTGAGAACTTTACATACAGTTGATTTTCTCTGAATATCTATAGTACCATTCTTAAATGTTGTTTATGCTCCCTTCAACTTTTTGAGTAAACCAAGATATCATCAATAAAAACTAAAACAAATCGATTAATGAAAGGCTTGAAAACCTTATTCATTAGATCCATAAAGGCGACTGGAGCATTACTTAGTCCAAATGACATCACTAAAAATTCATAATGGGCGTATCGAGTCCTGAAAGCCGTCTTAGGAATATCCTCTTATTTAATCTTCAATTGATGATATCCAAACTGCAAGTCAATCTTAGAAAAGCATTGTGCACCTTGTAATTGATCTAATAAATCATAAATGCGAGGTAAAGGGTACTTATTTCATACTGTTGCCTTATTTAACTACTTATAATTCACACACAGCCTGAGGGACCCATCCTTTTTCTTCACAAACAAGACCGGAGCTCCCAATGGTGACGAGCTCAGGCGGATAAAGCCTATATTTAACAAGTCTTGCAAGTGACCCTTCAATTCTTTAAGTTTTAGTGGTGCTATTCTATAAGGAGATATGGAGATCAGCTGGCTGCCTAGTAGTAGATCAATGCTAAATTTAATCTCTCTATTCGGAGGTAGTCCAAGTAATTTTTTTAGGAATACATCTGGAAACTCATTGACTATCGGCACTTGATGCAATGCTGGAACCATTACTTCTATGTCTTGGACTGAATCTAAGTAGCCTTGACATCCACTTTTTAACAACTTCCTAACCTCAATGGTCAATATCAAGTTGTTAGGAGTCACCATATGATCGCCTTGGATAATAACAGGCAGTTCATTTAGGAATTCACATCTTACCACTTTAAGATGATAATCCATAGTGTTATAACAAGAAGCCAACCAATCCATTATTAGGATCACATCAAAATCAGACATAGCTAAAATAATTAAATCAATCATTGTTTCATGGTTGTCAATCATTATCGTGCATGACTTGCATACTTGATTGACTAAATTAGATTCTCCTAATGGAGTTGTTACCATCAAAGAGTTCTCTAATTTGATAGGACCCTTGCCAATCAATTTTACAAAGTGTGGGGAAATAAACAAATGGGTAGCGCTAAGATCAAACAACACATGGGCAGCATGAGAACATATTGTAATTGTACCTTTAATCAATGTATTCGATGCTTGAGCATCCTGTTTATTTAGAGCAAACACTCGCGTCTGACCCCTTCTAGATGATGTCTAACCTCTACCAGAAGAAGTTCTACCACCATTTCCTCTGCCACCTGGAGTTGAAAATGCACCTTGGGGTATGGGTCCTATATAAGTAAAACTAGACAGTCGTACTGAACCCTGACTAGAGTTGTAAAGTGTCACAAGGCAATCTCGTATCATATGCCCTACCTGCCCGCATCTAAAGCATGCTCTAGACTCTTTATGACATGTACCATAATGAGATTTTCTACATGTGGAATAGGGAGATCTACCTCTTGGATACTGTGCTGAATCAGATGTAGGAGCAAGTCTGAAGTCTTTAAAATTCCTTCTGTGTCTTTTGGTACTTGTCATCGTTTGAATTGATGTTTCAGGGTTGAAGCAAAATGTTTGAGCCGGACTTGATGCCCTAGGCCTTTTAGAAGATCTTCCCATGGTAAAACACCCTGAAGGTTTTCCTTCCTCTGATCGCTTTCTTTTCTTCTGCATTATATTATCTTCTATATCTCTCATCTCAATCATTTTGGCACAGTCTACCACTACAGTGAAAGAGGTAAACTAACTGATCTGGGGCACCATAATAATGGTTTTATCAAGCTTATCACAAATCATTTAATTCTGTCCCTTTTAATGGGAACTAAATAAAGGGCATATTTAGACAACTCAGTAAATTATATGACAAATTCATCAACTAATACCCCCGAGACTTGCCGTAAGCTCTCAAAATCGCTATTACGAGCATCCCTGATGCTCATGGGTAAAAATCGCTCCATAAACAATTCTTTGAACTCTTCCTATTCAAGAGGAGGCAACTCAAATGGTCTTCCTTGCAGCAAGGACACATAGCACGAACTATCAACATTCTTCAATTGGAAAGTAGCTAAGGTAACTGATTTCCTTGGAGGATAGTCAAATGCCACACATATTTGCTCAATGTCTTCAATGAATTGTTAATGGTCTTCCTGATTATCCATTCGTAAAAAAGTGGGAGGCTTGAATTTGATGAATTCGATTAGGATCCTTTTGCTACCAGTCTCTTCAGCTCCAACATAAGGTTCTTTAGCTCTTATTTGTTCTATAGGGGGCACAATGGTAGAAGGGGCATTTTGGCCAATCATTTGTGTCACCATCAGGGTTGTAAGACTCTCTACAGCTTTTTAAACACCTTCTAGTCTAGTTGCTAATTCTACATTAGTGGGGACCTGAGGTTGAGAAGGTTCTATCCATTCCTCTAGAACATTCCTAATGGGAGGCCTAGTTACTCATCCACCTCTTGCTTGAGCATTACCAACACTTCCTGCACATGCTCATCCCCTACCTTGACCACTAGGAGGTAGTATGTCAGGTTGAACAGTAGCCCCTACAGAGGCCTCTTCTACGGCTTGATCAGTGATGGCATGTGATCTAGACAACATTATCCTTTCACATATAAGAAGAAATTTATTCAGTGCCCAATCCAAAATTACAAACTCTCATAATATGAGATATGAAATAGACTAGACAATGACATTAGATACTCTATGAGATTCCCAACAAGAACTCAATTATGATTATGCCTGGGTACATAATGATAACTGAGGGACCATTGGGGACCCTTTGCTCCATAAGACATAGGCATACTAAAGACTTCTAAACCGAGCTCTGACACTAACTTTGTCACGATCTGAGCCAGTAGGGTGTGACCGGCACAGGGATAAGGTGTCATTCATCCTCAGGAACTTGTTCGAACCCTTATAACAATAGAACTTACATAAATTCATATTAAACAAACATATATCTCATAACTCTTCATATAGATAGTTTCTGACACTCATAGTAATACATTAAACATTTAGCCTGTATACCACGGAGCGACTAAACTAAAAACATAAAAAGAATGAAAGACATAGCTCTAGCAATAGGCTAGGCTCACCAAGGAATTAATCACCAAGATTAAAATTCTGAAGGTGGACGTTCTGGATCGACGCTAAGATTAGAAAAATGTTAAATAATATGGTGAGTGAAAACTCAGTGAGCAAGTAATTCTAATATTGCAGAGAATGGTACAGACTTACAATGGTATGACTTTTAAAATTTGAAACTATATATCATATAGTCATAATTTATAAATATCAAACAAAGAATAATTATTAACAAAATGCATTTAGGAATTTCCTATAGAACCAGTCGTAATTTCTGAATACGGAGCTAGCCTAAGGCTAGAGCTAACAGATAAGAACTTATACTCATTCGGCCATAGGCTCTGAGTAAATATCATAATGGCCTTAGGCCTCAAACAGAATATGGCGGTAAGGGTGTCATACCCAACCTTATCAGAATACCAATTGCAGTGCATTACAGTTAACGTCTACTACCGTTAGTTACAAGGTTCTATTTTGATCACATTCCTAATATTTCTAAAATAAATCAATATTTATGTATAGATATCAAAAATTTCAAATTCATACCACTTCAGAGTTCATATTTCAGTATTTCTAATAATTTAAAATTTAGAATAATATTTTGTATAATTAAGATTATCTACTCACCTGAGAGGAGTATACCAATCTCCTTCTATCCTTGATTATAATTCATTTGTTGAAAATTTTCTAGTCATCTAAAAAATTAAATAAAATACTCTTAACATCCAGTCCTCATAATTAATTTAATTATTTGATTTTTTCACAGAGCTTATTAATTATTCCTTATTCATGTTTATCTAATTTACCTATTTATTTACTAAATATTTGGAAATTAATTTTATGGGACACTTAAAGAATACTTTAAAATTATTATAACCTATATTTCATTTTATTATTTTTATTATCATTATTATTACTATTATCATTATTATTATTATTATTATTATTATTATTATTATTATTATTATTATTATTATTATTATTATTATTATTATTATTATTCAATTATTCTATTATGCACTTATTAAATTTCTAACATCTACCATAACACAAATTTCACGTAAGGGTCATGTAATAAATTTCAAATTTTTCATTTAACCTCAAATAATATTTATTATTTATCTAATCAAGTAATACTAATTTTCCTTCTAATTTCTTTCCTTTTTCTTCATGAAAAATCTAGGAAAATTACTAAAAATTTGAATTTTGTTATAAAATTCAAACTAAATTTTCAAAAAATTCTAAGTCACTCCCTAGATACATAAATAATTTTAAGAAGTTCTAATAACATAATTTTTACTAAATTCCCAAATTGTCCATAGACAACTAAATTGGGATTTTTCAATCTGAAAGCCGAATTTCACAATTAATCAGTGATTTCAAGATAGAAATGTACAAAATTCACCTATGAAGTGTAATTCTAACTCAATTTGAAGCAAACGACCCAAATTGAGCTCAAATTTGCCTCTTTTATCGATAAATAATGCTGAAATTAGGGTTCTTCGATTCTGAGCAAATTTGAACAAATTGATCAGTGTAAATGAGGGAGAAATGTGCAAAATCAATGTAGAAAGTGAAGCCCTATGTTTAATTGGATTAAAAAAGTACCAATTTGGTTATAAGAATAATAAAATGAAATATAGGTTATAAGAATTTTAAAGTATTCTTTAAGTGCCCCATAAATTTAATTTCCAAATAATTAGTAAATAAATAAGTAAACTGGATAAAGGTAAATAAGGAATAATTAATTAGCTCTATGAAAAAATCAAATAATTAAATTAATTATGAGGACTGGATGTTAAAAGTATTTTAGTTAATATTTTTAGGTGGTTAGAAAACTGTCAGCAAATGTATTATAGTCAAAGATAGGAGGAGTTTGATATACTCTTATTAGATGAGTAAATAATTCTAATTATGCATAATATTATTTTAAATTATTCATGATGATTTTGAATATTGAATGATTAGAAATACTAAAATTGAAATTCTGAAGTGGTACAATTTTGAAATTTTTGATATCTGTACATGGATAATTATTTATTTTTGAAATATTAGAAATATGTCCAAAATAGAACCCTCTAGCTAACAGTAATTGACGTTATCCATAGTACACTGCAATTGGTATTTTGATAAGGTTGGGTATGATATCCTTACCGCCATATTCTATTTGAGGCCGAGGGCCATTATGATATTTACTCATAGCCTATGACTGAATGAGTATTTGTTCTTATCTGTAATCACTAGCCTTAAGCTAGCTCTGTACTCTGTAATTATGACTAGTTCTGTAAGAGATTCCTAAATATATTCTGTTGATGATGTTTCTCTATTTAATATTACTGAATTATGTCTGTATGATATCTGGTTTTAAATTTCAAAAGACATACTACCGTAAATCTGCCTTAATTTATGTAATATTAGAATTATCTACTTACTAAATTTTCACTCACTATATTATTTAACATTTTTCATATCTCAGTGCCATTCCAAAATGTCCACCTTTGGAATTTTAATCTTGGTGAGTTTAGCCTACTACAAGAGCCATGTCTTTTATTATTATTATGATTTCATTCTTCCTTGTATACAGGCTAAATGTTTGATGTATTACTATGGTATGTCAAAAAAATCTATGTGGAGAGTTATGTGACTCATACTATTTAATTTGAATTTATATAAATTATGTCGTTATAAGGGTTCCAACAAGTTCACGAAGATGAAGGATACCACATCTTCATACTAGTCACACCTTACTAGCTCAAGTCGTGACAAGTTTACTTTTATATAATTTCAAGAACTCAGTGCGTGGTGGAGAAATTAATTTGTCGGTGAAACAGTTAAAAATGCAAAGTTTATAGTTTGAATTCTAATTAATTAACTAAATTAAACACATTAATGCTATAAGACTACTGTAAAAAGTTATCATGGATGGTAGGTGATTAGGTGTTATATAATTAATAAACTAAACTTTTTCAGCATAAAACATCAGTCACGTTATCTTCCATTTTTCCAGTAAATCATTATTCTTACTTGGTCAACCAATATTCTCTATTTTTCTATCTGAAGGAGGCATATTTTGACATTAATTTATTAATCTATCATGTCCTTTTCATCTCTCACTTGATCTAGCTAGTGACACTAATCATTTTTTATTCAATTTAGTCATCCCAAATATGATCTTTTTCATTTAGTTCTTGAATAATTCTTTTTTAAAATAAATTATTTTCGCCCCTTCATCTGTTACAGTCTTGAGTGCTGGGTTATTTCATCCTTTGAAGACATGAAAATATAGAAGGAAAGAAAGCTATCGAAGGACTAAAATGAAAAAGTTACACTTTGGAAGAATTAAGAAGTCAATCATTTTTCAAGTATGTATGAAAATAGCAATTTACTCTTATATTTGTGAGGAAACCTTCTTTTTGGTTCTTGACAGATGTATTAAATTTAGTTTGTTCATTTATTGATAAGTTCTTTTAATTTTGTCTCTCAACCATTAAAATATTTACAAATTTGTTCTTCTATTTTATCTTAATTCAAAGTTTCGTGTTAGATTTGATGGTACACTACTTTGAAGTTATTTGTTTGCTTGGCGTTTCATCTCTTTTTTTTTTAAGGTTGTTAAGAAATAAACCTGAAGTGAAACTACGTGAATGATAGATCTTCCAACTGAGTGACAGAACTATTTATTTTGTATCTATTTTTCTTCAATATGAAGTATATAAGAATGAGAGAAATTCTCCTAACTCATGCTTTAGATTTGGTGTCTAAGTTAATAAACCAATGTATTTATAATAAATTTCATAGTAAGATGAGATAAAAGGCTACTTGTAAATATTTTATGAGGATTAGACATGCATACAATTCTTAATCTTAATTATTAGATTTCTCGATAAAATTATAACATGTAAACTATATTTTAAAAAACGTAACTGTGTATATTTGAGTTGTAAAAATCTATACATTTGTTATATTATTATTGAAATACACTTGTTATTTTTAGTTGCAGAGCGTGATATATAAAAAAAGTAAAAGGAATACTGCATGTAAAATTTTTTTGTAATGATTGAGAGATAAAATTAAAAGAAATAGTAAATGAGTGTGAATGACTAAATAGAAAGTGCATGACCAAAATAAAATATTTTTCTCCAAATAGTACATAATTTGGACCTTAAGAAATATACTTCTTAATATTTTAGTCTTTGAATTTATTCCTTTATATGAGTTATAATCCTTCAAAATTTGTTAAAAATAAAATTCAATGACTAAAATATCAAAAAGCATATCTGTAGATTGTAATTTGAAACAAAATTGAAGTAACCAGAAAATTTAAAAGATTTGATTGACATACGTCGAGTGAGAGTTGTAATTACCCACATTATTGAAATGCTGAATTGAACTTTGAATTTTAAAAAAACAAAAAATTGCTACCTTTCGTTTAATCCCTTCTATTTTGTCATGCATCAACAGGATTAGAGCAAGCTACCACAAGTACTTGGATTTCAATGGCGAAACGTTGGTGTGGATGATGGTAATTGATGCCTCATTCTTGTTTGAGTTCCTTCATGTTTATGCAATCCAAGAAGGAACAAAAGTACCTAGAATTTCTTCCAGAATGTCTCACTTGGTGGATTATGCAGGGAATAATTTAACACTCATAAATTTTCTGTTAAATAGTTTAGTCTTAATGGGGAATAATTTAAAATTTTGTTTGATTAGTGAAGAAAGCAAAATAATATAGTTGGGGCACAAATCAAATCTTAAAATAATTTTGAGGAGAAATTTATAAAATATTTAGAAAAGAGTCAATATTAAATAAATTAACATAACTTGAAATTGAGATTAGCACTAGTAACTAAGTTTTACCATATGCAATCATTGGCACCTTGGTTGGAATTTTCCCTTAGACACATTTAGAAGTATCACAATTTTTCTTCAAATTTTTGTATTGCCATGTGTCCACCCAATCAAAATTACATAAATATCTTCTTCTTTTTTTTGAAGTTTTCCTTATGTCTTGTCTCCCTTCTCTCAAGTAAGGACATTAATGTAAATCATAACACGAAAGTTTCCTCCTCTTTTTCACCTCTTTATCCAAGCTTTTACATGATCATCTCCCTCACATTGTTGGCTAACCCTCTCTATCGGGTTCTCAACTAGCTCCAGTGTAGTTCACACCAAAATTTCCTTAAATTTCTTAAAATGGCACACTTCCACTTTCAAAAATATTAGGAATTTAAAAAAGGGCCAATAGAATACAATTAATATAGATTTTTTTCAAATTTTGTTATGTTTTTTTTCTATTTGATAAGTATTTCTTTGATTCTCCTATATTCCTAACTCTCAATTTTGCAACCTTAATCCCAAATTCAAATTCTCCCAACTTTGTGAACTAAGGTTTCACAATAAGAGAAATTGAACACAATTAATTTAAATTTTCTTCAAATTGAGTTATGCTTTTCCCATTTGATAAGTATTTCATTCATTCCCTTTGGCTCTCAATTTCGTAATCTTGGTCTTAATTTTGAATTCCTCCAATTCTATGAATTAGGGTTCTACAAGAAGAGAAATTGTACACAATTAGTAAGAGATTTTCTCAAATTGATACATATCTTTATTTCCTAACATCAAATTCATTATTTTCTCAACATAATCCAAAATCAATTTATGAGTTTATAATCTTAATTTTAAAACCCCTTTTCGTAATATAATAGTGGTATAAATTTAAAATTAGGCTTGATTATGATGAGATTTCATCCAATTAAATTAAGATTTTAGTTTTTTTTTTTATGAATTCTAGGTATTTACATTCTATTTTTCATATGAAATTATTAGGTTTTAGTCTTCAATTTTATAACTCTTTTGGTTGGACGAAAAGTATGAAGAGGTAATAGCAATTTTGAAATTCTTGAATTAATTTCCTTCAACAACTATTATCAAAGGAATATATATATATATATATATATATATATATATATATATTTTTTTTTTTTTTTGAAGCGGAATGTTGATTTAGTTATCTTTCCCGATTTTCTTTAATTTCCTTCGTTCTAACTACTGAAAAATATATTGGTTTGAATGATTTTTTGTAATATTTTATTTTAAAAAAAGATAGTGTAACTTCTTAAAATTAAGAAGAAAGAAAGTTTTAGTCAATTATAAAGAACGGAAGAAGTAATTTGTCAAATGCAACAAGATAAGAAATCTGACGTTTTGATTGGTCCGTAAGATTACGCGGTAGCGGAAAGGAGATAGAAGCTTCGCTGGGAAGGATCGCCTTCAGCATCTACCATCTAGCGATTCGTCAGCGCATCGCCTTCGCCAACATCATCATCATCCTTTCACTACGATCATAGGCTTCAGGCTTCTTTCTGTAATCTTACTGTTTTTCTCTTTCTGTTGCTAATTTAGTTTGGTTTGCTTTGTGAGACATTCATATTTCTCTAATCTCGTACTAGATCCTTTTCTGATTCTTATTTGCACTGTGGGGAAGCACTCTACTTTTCCTGATTATAGGTATATGGGAAAATGTTTTTCGTAGTTGAAAGAATTAGAAAGTACTGGGAAAATAGTTCTTAGTTCTCTTGAGTATGGATGGTCAAATGTCAGTTAGTTTTTAAGGAAGTGGAATAAATTTAAAACGACTATGACTTATAATGCATCAGGAAGAGTAGGTGTAACTAGCCCTCCCAAGGATAGGGACAATGAAAGAATGAGAGGCTTTTCATGATAGGGGGACAGAGATCCATAGTGACATATTTTAGATCATAGTAATTCATCACTTGACTTGAGAAAGTTGCTAAACTATGAACATGGGGTGAAGTCAGATACCTTTTTGTCTTTGTTTTTGGGTTTTATATTTCATCAGATAGTTTTTTTTATCTTAAGTTCATAATTGCCTCAATGGACCAATAGTTTCTATTGAGTTGTCTACATCTACCTGTTCCTTTTATTTGTTTGTTTTTAAAGTTTGATTTAATTTTAATGGCCAAGTTTGGTACCTCAGTTGATATAGATTCAATAGGTGCATTCATTGGAGACCTCCGCGAGGTGCAGAACCCACTATGGATACAATTGATTGGAGAGCTCAATTGCAGCCTGGTACTCGTCAAGGAAATGTCAATGAAATGTAGGTCTAAATTTTTTATTAAATTACTAAGCTGATCTAAGTAGTATTTGTTTCAATGCTGTTGATTCTGTAAACTGTCAACGCTGTCATAAAGTTCCCCTTGTTTGTCATAGATGGTTAATTTAGTTTCATCACGAAACTTGTATCGTTACATCTATGGTAAAGAACAGAAGCAGGCATTGTGTATAATTGGCTGAAAACTACTGAAATTTCTATTTTCTGGTTCAGGAACTATATTATCAGACTTTCAATGTCTTATGACAAGCTAATGTTGTCCCTTTATAGTCCATGCTGGACATTTATATTTCACATTTTCAATATTATATCTGAGGGCCATACAAGAGCTTTGGCAGGCATTGTTACCCTTGCCCATTCATTTGAGCCGGGTGAGGACGAACCGTTATTGTGTATCACTGCATTGTATATTGATGGATATTACTTTGGAATCTGCTGACATAAGTTTGTTGCATTTTACTATAGCTTGAAATATTTGGAATAAACTTATTTGTATTATCGGTCTGTCATGGGTACAAACTGGGGGTTTGGAACAATTCTAGTTTATTCCCTTTAGTTTTACAGAGTTTAGCAGAAGGAAGGAGTGTATAATATTCAGGTGCCAGGACAACAAAAGTAGTCTTTGACAGTCTATATCTCAAATCAAAATCTGTTTTCTGATATCTCTTTTCAAAAAAGAAATGGAGGAGGTGGACTTTCACATAATGATCATGTTCTTTTCATTTGAACCAATTATAACGTCCTCAAGTTCTTGATGACATGTCATTGTAAAACCATTCTTCTTTTTGTAGAATGAGTAAATTAAATCTAGTTCGTTCTCATGATGAAGATGAGTCTTTTGAAGTTGAAAAGATTGCTCAAGGTATTGAGCGTAAGACTTATGCTGAAGCAACAAGCCAGGTACATAATGTTTAGTCTCACAGTTATTTTTATAATTTAGGTCGCCTCCTGATAAATACAATATAGAAGTCTGGGATTTTCATGTGGTGGACCCGTTTTCCTTGTTCTTATCATGGATTGCTTTGATACTAATTTTTTGAATACTCCCTAATTTCAGGTGGATTACTCAGAGAAAATATCTTTCTTGTTTTTTCCAATTGATGGTACATCCCAGAACACTGAGTTCAACTTTATGCCCTCAGATTTAGTTATTAGTTTATTTTAGCTTTTGGACGTTTCTTCCTCTGAATTCATGGTTTTGAACCTGAAGTGCAGCCTTTACTCAGTGTTCTTAGGCATTCAACTCTTATTTTTCATTGACATATATTCAATTTCTGATTATTTTGTATTTGTTACCATATATAGAACCTTTCCAAAGATTTATAATATTTTCAATTAATTTTAGGGCATTTCAGACATTACTTCATGTTATTTATTTGACTACCATCCCAGTTTTGTGCTTTTGCACTGTATTTTGTTTTTGATAGAAGTGTATTTCTTTTATAATAATGTATATAATGGTTTTGATTTAATATATGGCTAAATCAGGTGTATGGTAAATCTGTAATTTCTATTCATGGTCTTTTTATTGTCTTATGCATATGTACTGATGCTACTTATGTGTTTCCTTCTACAGTCAGAGATGATTTAAGTAAGTATTCTATTATTGATACCTCATTCTAAATAGTAAGTACTAATAATTGGAGACATACTCAGTTTGGATGATCCTTTACAGATAGAAGTGGTTGGAGGGCTCAACTGCAACCTGTTTCCCGCCAAAGAATTGTCCTCAAAATGTATTGCTCTTTATGTTGCTTTATCTTGGGGCTTTGTCATGCATGCATAGTTGTAGACAATGGGTAGAAAACTACAGTTGAAAGATTTTGTTTCCTTACATTTTGTGTCCTTGACAAAAGATTTTCTATGTTATTGAAATGACCTCTGCAGGCTTTTTGCATGATAATCATGTTCTGTCGTATGAGGATTGTCTAATGTTCCTAACATTGTGATGACTTGTAATAATAATAATAATAACTACTATTATTTTTGTTTTGTAGAATGGGAACATTGAAAAGACATCTTCCATTTTCTGGTCAAGAGGGATTGCATGAGCTTCGGAAGATTGCTCAAAGGTTTGAAGAGAAAATTTATACTGTTGCAACAAGCCAGGTAAATCCACAATGAGGAGTATCACAGTTATCTTGTAAATTTATGGTTATCTGTGTAACTGCAAACACAGGCAATAAATTAGATTTCTGATATATTATTTTACTCCCTAATTTCAGCCTGATTATCTACGGAAAATATCTCTGAAGATGCTTACAATGGAGACTAAATCCCACAGCACGACTGGCAACCCTATGCCATCAAATCCAGGCGGCCCTAGCTATAATCCAGGTTAGGTTTTAAGATCCTTGGCTTGGTTATTATATTGCTACATGGTTCCAAAGCCAATATATACCTACATACATATAGTGAGGCATTTGAATAGATGTTGCCGTTTTGTTCCTTTAGTTATTATGACTACTTGAGTTGTTTTATCTTTTTGTAGTTGTACTCCTTTATGCATTTGCAATTCTAGACCTTCACTCAGGTGAAAGTGATAGTGGATGTAATGAATGATAACTTGAACTTAATTAAAGAATATCTATCAGCTTAATTCATGGGGGAATCTAGTGTCCTATTGCTCAAGATATCATTAATAATCCTAGGTTTTTTCTCCATTAGCCCTACATCCTGTCCTTGTCCTTCGTCTTTCTTTCTTTCTCTATACTATCTTTAAAATTTTACCGTTGAATTCATTCCTTTAGTTCTTAAAAGTTAAATCCTTTTGTTTTGTTGCTTATTGCTCCCTTGTTTGATAGTAATTCATATTCATGTATATTTTCTTTTTCTTTTTTAAGTAGCTTTATTTTGGTTCCTCTGAGTTAGTTGGTCAAATTTTTTTTAATAGAATTACTGCAGCCTCAACTCCAAAATCCAGGGCAGTCACATCCTATTCCTTTGCCTAATCAGACCCAATCACGTCAACAGATTCTATCTCAAAACATTCAAAATAAATTACTTTATGTTATTTATTTAACTACCATCCCAATTTTGTGCTTTTGCACTGTATTTTGTTTTTAATAGAAGTGTATTTCTTTTATAATAATTTATATAATGGTTTTGATTTAATATATGGCTAAATCAGGTGTATGGTAAATCTGTAATTTCTACTCATGGTCTTTTTATTGTCTTATGCATATGTGCTGATGCTACTTATGTGTTTCCTTCTACAGACAGATATGATTTAAGTATTCTATTATTGATACCTCAGTCTAGATAGAAAATCGAGCAGTAATGAAACTGTCTCCTTCAATATCATGGATTGCCATGAAATCTTATATCTTTTATATTTCTTAATTTCAGTCTGATTATCTTCGGATTATATCTTTGAAGATGCTGAACCCTGGTGGCAATGGCAATGGACCGTCGGATACAGTTATTGGCATATGAGAGTGGCATGGTTTATTAATGCAATAAATAGCCTGTGCAAGGTGAAAGACTGGTAATACTAGACGGCTTTTGAAGGATAAAGTGGCATGGATTTTTAAATTGTAAGTGTATGGAGTTGATGAGAAGGCGTGCCTTCTTAGATGGTCTGAGAAGGATATATATTTCTTGAAAGTAATGCTTGTTTATGCCTTATGATTTATTTGTCAAATTTTCAGATTAAGAAGCATTTTTACATCAATAGAAATTGGTTAGTTATTAAAAATAAACTCGATAAACAACTCCTTTCTTGCTTTAGAGTTGGTACGGCGTCATCCTCCTCTCAATTTTAAACACTAGACGGACCTCCCATAAAATAAAAAAGAAAACCTACAAATATGCCGATTTTGACTAAAGTCAACAGCAAGATTATTTGTTTTATATTAAAAATGTCTTGCTTAAAACCTTTTCCAATGTGAAAATAGATAAAATTAATTTTTTAATTTCTTCTGCACTTATAATGATATTAATGTTGATTTAATAAAATTATTATTATTGAAATTAAATTTTACTTAATTCTGTAGTATAAAGACTAAAATCACAATTTATATGAAAATTTTACATTATATTAATCATATTTACTGATATATAAGAGTAAATGTAACTTTATATCATGCAAAAAAATTAAATTTATTTGCAGAAAGTAAAAAAAAAAATTATCTTTCTAATATCTATCAAATATTAAGAGCTAGATGTTACTTTTTTAAAAGAAAAGTAATTTACTCAAATATTTTATAAAAAAAATGTAATTTTATTTTAAGGAAAGTGAAATTATATCCCCTTAACTATTTGCATATATATTTTTGTAATACTAAACTCTACAAATTTCACACATATACTTCAAACAAGGGTAGCATTATTAGTAAACACTGTAAACTTTAATCTTAATTTTAAATTAAGCATAGAAATGAGTGTTTAATTTTTTTAATAAATTAATTAATTCTTTTTTATGTTCGAGTAACTTATATTTGATACATATTTTATTTTAAAAATTATACTCGACTCCTTTGATATTTTAATATATATTTGAAAGAAAAATCTCCTTTTCAATATATTTTCTATATTTGAAAAACATAAAACTATAATTTCATTTTTAGTATGATCACGGGGGCAAGTTGATATTAAATTCCAAAATGAGATTGTGATTAAATTCATAATATAATTATAAAAAAGATTAAATAATTTTTTTTGAAATAAATGCATATTGTGTGAAAAAATAACTTTATTGAGAGAAATAATGCCACAACTTGAGCCAATAGGGCATGACCAACACGAAGATGAGGTGTCATTCATCCGCACGAACCTGTCGGAACCATCATAACGACAGAACATATATAAATTCATATTAAACAAACATATATCTCATAACTCTTTATATAGATAGTTTCTAACTGTCGTAACCGACCTTTCAGCGAGAGAAAATAAAAAGTGTTTAAATTGATTCCCAAAAACGAATCTTGAAAATCAATTTATTTGGAGTCGCCACCAAAATTTTTAACGAAAAACTTTAGAAAACTAATTTAAAACAAAAAGAAAAAGGCAAAATGGTCTATAAAATCATATATGAGTTCAAGAGTCTATTTGAGTGTGGAAAAGGTGTTAAGCACCCCATAACACCCGTCCATAAGGATGATTACCTTAAATTAGTCAGCTGAAATAAAATATGGCCTTAAATTTATCTCAATTACCCTTTTTATTGGCATAGATGCATGTTAAACAAAGAAGATAGAAACAACAATAACAAAAGCAAACAAATAGATATTTACAAAGGGTAGATTTAACCTAGAATAAAAGCCTAGGGCCTACGTACCCCGTGATAAGGATCAATGTCCACGTAGTTAGACTAAAAAGGTATGTCTAATAGTTAATGATTTGTAAATTTAGTGATGAGAACAGGAGGGTTTAAATTAAACAGATTTTCGTAAACAAAAACAGAATTGGGATTTGGTTTGTGTGTTTTAATTTACAACAACCTAATTAATTTAGCTCTCTTGACCTCTTCATTTTTTCTCTTTTAATTTTCGTTTAATTTTGGAATATTAATCTTTATTTTGAGATTTAAATGAAATGATTATGGGATGAGATTTTGAAGTTTTTTAGGAGTTTATATTTTTTGGAATTGAAATGTAATTATAATGAAATGAATATTTTTGAATTTTTGAATTTATTTATTTTTTTGGATTTTTAAAATTGAAATTTATCATTGAAATTAGAACGAAAATAAAATCATTTTTTAGATTTTTGAATTTATGTATTTTTTTGGATTTTGGTTTTTATTTATTTTTTGGATTTTTAAAATCAGAATTTATTGTTGAAATTAGAACAAAAATAAAACGAAAAGCCATTTTTTGAAATTTTTGAAATTATGTATTTTTTGGGTTTTTAGATTTTTCTAATTTTAAAAGTGAGATTATGATTAACAAACATTTAATTAATTTTTATATACATTTATATTTTTTATTAGAATTTATTTTGAATTTTAAACTATAATGGAAAAATATTTCTATGATTTTTGAATTTATGATTTTTGTAAATATATATTTTTTAAAGTTAGAATTTATTTGAAACTTAAAGTAAAACTAAAATGAAACATATTCTTAGGATTTTTAGTTACATAATAGGTAGGACATGCCTCCCTATTTTTAATTAATTCATCCCAATATTTTAACTGTTAATTTTTTAAACCTAAGGAGACTCAATGTCTCACGCAGTCTCTACTAATTCTTTTGGGTGCCTGAGAAGATGAGCAATCTCACGCGGAAAACCCAAAAATAGGGAATAAAATATTTGAAAATTTTTCAAGATTTTGGTTTTATGGATTTTTATGGATTTTGAAATTAGAATTTTTTTAGTCTTATTTTTATAAGATCAATTTCACAAAGCCTATAGAGATCCAAGTCCCACATGACATTCTTTTTTATTAATTAAATTTTATAAAACCCTGACTTATTTATTTTGTAAATAATTTAATTTAAATATTCGTCTTTGCATTATTATTATTTATTTATTTATCATTATTATTATTTTAAAATAAGTATGTACTAATTTTTGGGGTATATGGAGATTAAAATCTCACATGACCTCGAGCACTCGAAGAGAATAATATTCCCACATGAAGATTTAGTAAATAATAAAAAATATTTAATTAAAGTATTTATTTTTTCATTATTATTATTTCAAAACACGTGTACTAATTTTCAGGACTTGAGAAAATTAAAATATCACATGATCCTATGCACTCGAGGAGAACAATATTCTCACACGGTAATTTCGTAAATAATGGAAAATATTTAATTAAAGTGTTTATTTTTGCATTATTATTATTCAAAACAAATGTGTACTTATTTTAGGGATCTAAAGAGATTAAAATCTCACATAATCTCAAGTACTCGATAAGAACAATATTCTCACATGAGGATTTTTAGAACCTCACTTATAGGATCAAGATTAATCTTGCATTGGCAAATACAAAAACAAATAAAGTAATAAAGTAAAAAAACATAAATGAAACACAACAAAAAACAAAAAAGCGAATGGTGTCGGGTTACAAGAGGTTACTAGACGTGAATATTTCCATGCAGGCATACCATACCTGGTTCCTTCCTTCTTCTTCCAGCCTCGGCTTCTCCTCGGCCAGCGTCTTCGGTGGTTCTCTCTTTCTCCTTCCTCCTTGTTTCTCTCCCTCTTCAGTCTGTAATGAGTTCACAACATTTCTCTCTCCTCTCTTCTCCTTCCCGTGGCTTGGCACCCTTGGTCCAACTATATCATGAGCTCTCCTCCTCGTATTCTCCTCCTCTCCTGCAAGTTCTTCATCTGCTTCTTATAATGGCTTTTTATGTATTGCTTTGCTGCCGCAGCCTTCTATTTGGTCACATTTGAAGGAGCTTCTTCATTTATTGGCGGTCTTGAAAATTCTTTTACAGTAGCTATAGATTCTTTGTTCTTTGGCAACTTCATTTTATCCTTTAACTTAAACTTATTAAACTAGCACCTTGAAGCTTCCATTTTATTTGTCTCATAAGCCCACTTGAATTTAGATGAATCTAAGGGTTCTAGAGAGAGAAATAGGAAGCGGGCATACCAAGATTTTCGGTGTCGAAGACATCGTGAAGTGGATTAAAGGAACGCTTTGCGTTCATGATTCTGATGCCCCACTCGCTCGTTTAGCCCCTTTTTTTTTCTTCTTGTGTCTTTCTTTGCTTTGAATGGCACTCCTCCTTGTGTTTCTATTCTTCTTAGTCATCACACCTCAATCTCTTTCCTTTCTTTTGTCAATTTCAGTTTCTCTCTGCTGCATTCTGTCATAACATTAAGCTAGATGCCAAGCATCCTCCAATGGAGCTCCCATCACCATTGCTCTTAAGGGCTCTGCCATCTGTGTCCCAAGAGCTTTTAGTAAGTTCCCATGCTCCTTTTCTACTTGAGCACGGGCACGAGCACAACTTAGTGCAGCTTTGGATAATGTATTACCGCTGGTACATGTATTTTCTGCACCATATTTCCTACTATCTTCCAAAAAATTTGTTCCTATTTCAACTTGCTTGGATCCAGTAACAATATAACCTTCTACACCACGGAAAATATCCCTTTTGATAATGCTTTCCTGAACCTCCCTATCCTCCTGCCCCAAATTGTTTCAGGACAGCCTATTGTTGGCGAGCAACATGTTCTCGGAGCTCAAAGGCTTGCTTCTAGATTGCATCCATTCACTACCGAATGGATTGAATCTGCTCGTAGATCGGTTTCAGACCAACACCATCAGCAACTGAGTTCGTATCAGAGGGGAGGAGAGAGCTGAAGAAAAGGAAAAAACAAAAAGAAAAATAAAACCATAGAGAGCCGAAGAGAAAATGACCAAAAGATAAAAGAGAAACTAATTGATGAGAGAATCTCAGCCCTCGACAGTGGGAGGGAGAACTTAGGAGATACCCTCAAAGAGGGCTCGACCCCAGACAGAAAAAAAAAAAAAAAATCTCCAAACCCCTTTTCCCTGCAACCCAAGAATAGAGTAAAAAGAAAAATATGGAAGGAGACTGAGCCCTGGAACTAGAGGAAGCGTGAATACACCAAAATAGAGCCAAAGGACAACCCCCCTTCAGCCAGCTACACCGAGACCCCCTTCTTCTCAGCTTGTGTCTCTATCCCTCTAGCCCAATGCAGCAGAGTGCTTTCCTAAATGGTGTAATCTGCATAACTGGAGAGGTTATGCACTGAGCTGCACCATCCTTTGCATGCTTTAACATTTGCTTTGTTCAGATCATGTATTTTTTGCCTTTTCTTATAATATTATATTAGTATTATTATTATTATTATTATATATATATATATATTGTTTTCCTTATTTTTGATTTTTTTTATTTCATTTTTCATATTTTGATCTTTATTTATTTTTCCTATTTAGATTTTTTTTTTTCCTTTCGACACCCATTTTACATTTTCTTAATGAATGAATTAATTGATTAATTACTTAATTATTAATTTTTATTCTTATCTCATTTGGGATGAGGTGTTCACACTAACACACCATAGTAACACATTAAACATTTAGCCTATATACCAGAGAGTGACTGAACTGAATCATAAAAATAATGAAAGACATAGCTCTAGTAATAGGCTAGGCTCACTGAGGAATTAATCACCAAGATTAAAATTTCGAAGGTGGATGTTCTAGATCTACACTGAGATCTGAAAAATGTTAAATAATGGGGTGAATGGAAACTCAATGAGCAAGTAATTCTAATATTACAGAGAATGGTATAGAATTACAATGGTACGACTTGCAAAATTTAAAACTAGATATCATACAGTTATAATTTAGAAATATCAAACAGAGAATAATCATTAACATAATGCATTTAGGAATCTCCTACAAAACCAATCGTAATTTTTGAATATGGAGCTAACTCAAGGCTAGAGATAACAAATCAGAACTTATACTTATTCGGCCTCTGAGTAAATATCATAATGGCCCTAGGCCTCAAACAGAATACGGTTGTAAGGGTAACATACCCAACCTTATCAGAATACCAATTGCAGTGCACTACAGCTAACGTCTACTACTGTTAGCTATAGGGTTCTATTTTGGACGCATTCCTAATATTTCTGAAATAAGTCAATATTTATGTGTAGATATAAGAAATTTCAAAATCGTACTACTTCAAAGTTCATATTTCTGTATTTCTAATAATTTAAAATTCAAAATAATATTTTGCATAATTAGGATTATCTACTCACCTAAGAGAAGTATACCAACCTCTTTCAATCCTTAATTATAATTCCTTTGTTGAAAATTTTCTAAACACCTAAAAACGTTAAATAAAATACTCTTAACATCCAACCTCATTATTAATTTAATTATTTGATTTTTTTCAAAGAGCTAATTAATTATAGCTTATTCATCTTTATCCAATATACCTATTTATTTACTAAATATTTGAAAATTAAATTTATGGGTCACTTAAAGAATACTTTAAAATTATTATAACCTATATTTAATTTTTTTATTCTTATTATCATTATTATTACTATTATCATTATTATTATCATTATTATTATTATTATCATCATCATCATCATCATTATTCAATTATTCCATTATGTACTTATTAAATTTCTAACACCTACCATAACACAAATTTCACTTAAGGGTCATCTATTAAATTCCAAATTTTCCATTTAACCTCAAATAATATTTATTGTTTATCCAATCAAGTAATACTAATTTTCCTTTTAATTTCTTTCCTATCTCTTCATGAAAAATCTAGGAAAATTACTAAAAACTCAAATTTTGTTCTACAATTCAAACTAAAATTTCTAAAAATTCTAAATCACTCCCAATATACATAAACAAATTTTAGAAGTCCTAAGAACATAATTTTTACTAAATTCCCAAGTTGCCCCTAGACTGCTAAGTTAGGGTTTTTCAATCTGGAAGCCAAATTTCACAATTGATCAGTGATTACAAGGGAGAAAGGTGTGAAATTTATCTATGAAGTGTAATCCTAACTCAATTTGAAGCAATCAACCTGAATTGAGCTCAAATTTGCCTCTTTTTTATAAATAGTACCGAAATTAGGGTTCTTCAATGTTGAGCAAATTGGGCCAAATTGATTAGTGTAAATGAGGGAAAAAGGCATGAAATCAATGTGGAAAGTGAAGCCCTATGTTTAATTGGATTAAAAACGCACCAAATTCACGAATTTGAGCTTTGGATTTCGCCTTTCGAACTGCTGCCGAAAAATCGCAAAATTCCAGCCAACCAATGATCATTGCTAGCGAAGAACATGACGATGGAGCCGCTGATGTCGAGAGGAGACTTCAATGACCCTTCATGGTGGCGAAGTAGCCTCAGTTTGCCAGTGGGAAGCTTGCACAAGGAAGGTAATGGTTGCTTGATTTTTCCAGCAATTTTTGTCGGTGGGGAGGCTAATAGTGGTCGGGGATGGGCCGGTGATACTGCTGGAGGGTCACCGGTACTCACTGGCGGTGGTGGTGCTGACTACCAGAGGGATAAGCCAGAATTTCTATACTGAACAAAGAAGAAAAGCTTGTAGGAATGGAGGAATGAGTATCTGATATTATTTGCAGATGATTTGAGGATATTAGGTGGAGGTTAGTTGCAAAATTAGGCAATAATATGGGTTAGGTGGAGTTCGTAGACATAATTGAAAATTTTAAAATATTTTAAATGAAAAATTATTATTATTTTATCATATCAAAATTTTCCTCACAGATACTTGGTTACCGTACTTAGTTAAGTTACAAGTGCTAAAAATGCATAGGGTGAAGCTTAAGTATTGACTTTAGTTACAATCTCAAATAAAATTTTATCTACATCTATATTTGTTTCTGATTGAGTTTCCTATTTGAATCATAATTTTATGGGTATTACATTCCTCCCCCCTTTAAGAAATTTAGTCCCCAAATTAAATCATCAACATACTTTAGTTTTGAAATAATTAGGGGTACTTAGCCCGCATATCTTTCTATACTTCCCACATTGCTTCCTTTAGGGAATGATTTCGCCATAACACCTTCACCGATGTAATCTCCTTTGATCAAAGCTTTTTAACCCACCTATCCAGAATTGCCACAAGAACCTTTTTGTAGGTTAACCTAGCATCTAACTGAACATCTTAGGTTTTGAGCACATAAGATGGATCAAGTAAGTACTTCCTGAGCATAGATATATGAAACACAGCATGTACATTTGCTAGTTCCAGAGGTAGAGCTAAGCGATACGCCATTGCTCTGATTCTTTCCAGCAATTCAAAAGGCCCAATATAACAAAGGCTTAATTTTCCTTTCCTCTCAAATCTCATTATACCTTTCATCAGAGATACCTGGTGAAACACCTGATCGCCCACTATGAATTCCAAATCTCGCCTTCGATTGTCCATATAAGCTTTCTATCTATTTTGGGCATTTAACAATATTTCCCTTATTATCTTCACCTTATCTATGACATCTTGAACTCATTATAGCCCCAGTATTCTTGCTTCACATACATCAAAACCCACCGATAGGAGACCGACATTGCCTACCATGCAGAGCTTCGTAAGGTGCCATTTGAATACTCATCTAATAATTGTTATTGTAAGCAAATTCAACCAAGGGTAGGTGAGTATCCCAACTCCCTTCAAAGTCTAGAATACATGACCTCAACATATCCTCTAGCGTTTGAATTGTTCATTCTAATTGACCATCAGTTTGTGGGTGGAATGCCATGTTGAGATCTAATCGAGTGCCAAGTGCATCCTAAAATGCTCTTCAGAATCTAGAGGTAAATTGGGGTCCTAGATCAGAATTAATTGAAATAGGGACACCATGAAGCTTACAATTTTATTCAAATATATCTAAGCATACTTGGCAACACCATAAGTTGTTTTCACTGGCAGAAAGTGTGCAAATTTGGTTAGTCTATCAACAATCACCCATATGGAATCATAATCCTTCAACAATTCCATCTACCTCATCTATCTCAAGTTGATATCTCTTTGTTCAAAAATGTACTTAAGACTTATATGATTTGTATAAATCTCGCAAGTCTCACCGTACAAATAGTGATGCCATATTTTTAATGCAAACTCCACAGCAACCATTTCTAAGTCATGAATAGGGTAATTCTACTCATGTTTCTTCAACTGTCTTGAGGCATAGGCAATCACACACCATGTTGCATCAAAACGCATCTTAACCCCATTCTAAAGGCATCACAATAAATGGTGTAACTGTCAGATCCTGATGGCAACGCAAGAACAGGTGTTGATGTTAAACATTCCTTTAATTTCTGAAAACCTTCCTTGCATGCTTCAGTCATCAGAACTTTACATTTTTTAAGTTAGTTTGGTTATAGGAGCAGCTATTTTAGAGAAATCTTTCACAAATCGACGGTGATAGCCGGCCAAACCTAAGAAACTACAGATTTTAGTGACCATAAGGTCAGGGTCACTTTTAAACTGTTTCCACTTTACTAGAATCCATATAAACACCCTCATTTGAAACCACATGCCCTAGGAATGCCACTTTATCAAGTCAGAATTGGCATTTAGAGAACTTTGTATACAGTTGATTTTCTCTGAATATCTACAGTACCATTCTTAAACGTTGTTCATACTCCCCTTAACTTTTTGAGTAAACCAAGATGTCATCAATAAAAACTAAAACAAATCGATTAATGAAAGGCTTGAACCTATTCATTAGATCCATAAAGGCGACTGGAGCATTACTTAGTCCAAAGGACATCACTAAAAATTCATAATAGGCGTACCGAGTCCTAAAAGCCATCTTAGGAATATCCTCTTATTTAATCTTCAATTGATGATATCCAAATCGCAAGTCAATCTTAGAAAAGCATTGTGCACCTTGTAACTGATCTAATAAATCATCAATGCGAGGTAAAGGGTACTTATTTAGTACTGTTGCCTTATTTAACTGCTTATAATCCACACACAGCCTGAGGGACCCATCCTTTTTCTTCACAAATAAGACCGGAGCTCCCCATGGTGATGAGCTCGGGCGGATAAAGCCTATATCTAACAAGTCTTGCAAATGACCCTTCAATTCTTTAAGTTTTAGTGGTGCTATTCTATAAAGAGATATGGAGATCAGCTGGGTGCCTGGTAGTAGATCAATGCTAAATTCAATCTCTCTATCCAGAGGTAGTCCAGGTAATTCTTCTAGGAATACATCCAGAAACTCATTGACTACTGGCACTTGATGCAATGCTGGAACCATTACTTCTATGTCTTGGGCTGAATCTAAGTAGCCTTGACATCCACTTTTTAACAACTTCTTAACCTCAATGGTCGATATCAAGTTATTAGGAGTCACTATATGATCGCCTTGGATGATAACAGGCGGTTCATTTGGGAATTCACATCTTACAATTTTAAGATGATAATCCATGGTGGTATAACAAGAAGCCAACCAATCCATTCTGAGGATCACATCAAAATCAGCCATAGCTAAAATAATTAAATCAATCATTGTTTCATGGTTGTCAATCGTTATCATGCATAACCTGCATACTTGATCGACTAAATTGGATTCTCCTAACGGAGTTGTTACCATCAAAGAGCTCTTTAATTTGATCAGACCCTTGCTAATCAATTTTGCAAAGTGTGGGGACATGAACGAATGAGTAGCGCTAAGATCAAACAACACATGGGCAACATGAGAACATACTGTAATTGTACCTTTAATCAATGTATTCGATGCTTGAGCATCCTGTTTATTTAGAGCAAACACTCACGTTTGACCCCTTCTAGATGATGTCTAACCTCTACCAGAAGAAGTTCTACCACCATTTCCTCTGCCACCTTGAGTTGAAAATGCACCTTAGGGTATGGGTCCTATATAAGTAAAACCAGACGGTCGTACTGAACCCTAACTAGAGCTATAAAGTGTCACAGGACAATCTTGTATCATATGCCCTAGCTGCCCGCATCTAAAGCATGCTCTGGACTCTTTATGACATGTACCATAATGAGATTTTCTACATGTGGAATAGGGAGATCTACCTCTTGGATACTGTGCTGAATCAAATGTAGGAGCAAGTCTGAAGTCTCTAAAATTCCTTCTGTGTCTTCTGGTACTCGCCATTGTTTGAATTGATGCTTCTAAGTTGAAGCAAAATGTTTGAGCCGAACTTGATGCCCTAGGCCTTCTAGAAGATCTTTCCATGGTAAAACACCCTGAAGGTTTTCCTTCCTTTGATCGCTTTCTTTTCTTCTGCATTGCATTATCTTCTATATCTCTCATCTCAATCATTCTGGCACAGTCTACCACTACAGTGAAAAAGGTAAACTAACTGATCTGAGACACCATAACCCTAAATAATGGTTTTATCAAGCTTATCACAAATCATTTAATTCTGTCCCTTTTAATGGGAACTAAATAAGGGGCATATTTAGACAACTAAGTAAGTTATATGACAAATTCATCAATTGATACCCCCGAGACTTGCCGTAAGCTCTCAAAATCGCTATTACGAGCATCCTTGATGCTCATGGGTTAAAATTGCTCCATAAACAATTCTTTGAACTCTTCCCATTCAAGAGGAGGCAACTCAAATGGTCTTCCTTGCAGCAAGGACACATACCACGATATATCAACTTTCTTCAATTGGAAAGTAGCTAAGGTAACTGATTTCCTTGGAGGATAGTCAAATGCCATACATATTTGCTCAATGTCTTCAATGAATTGTTAATGGTCCTCCTGATTATCCATCCATAAAAAGTGGGAGGCTTAAATTTGATGAATTCGATTAGGATCCTTTTGCTACCAGTCTTCTCAACTCCAACATAAGGTTCTTTAGCTCTTATTTGTTCTATAGGGGGCATAATGGTAGAAGGGGCATTTTGGCCAATCATTTGTGTCGCCATCAAGGTTGTAAGACTCTCTACAGCTCTTTAAACACCTTGTAGTCTAGCTGCTAATTCTGCATTAGTAGGGACCTAGGGTTGAGAAGGTTCTATCCACTCCTCTAGAACATTCCTAATGGAAGGCCTGGTTACTCATCCACCTCTTGCTTGAGCATTACCAGCACTTCTTGCACATGCTCGTCCCCTACCTTGACCACTAGGAGGTAGTATGTCAGGTTGAACAGTAGCCCCTACAGAGGCCTCTTCTATGGCTTGATCAGTGATGGCATGTGATCTAGATAACATTGTCCTTTCACATATAAGAAGAAATTTATTCAGTGCCCAATCCAAAATTACAAACTCTTATAATATGAGATACGAAATAGACTAGACAATGACATTAGATACTCTATGAGATTCCCAATAAGAACTCAATTATGATTATGCCTGGGTACATAATGATAACTGAAGGAACATTGGGGACCCTTTGCTCCACAAGACATAGGCATACTAAAGACCTCTAAACCGAGCTCTGATACTAACTTTGTCACAATTTGATCCAGTAGGGTGTAACCGGCACAGGGATAAGGTGTCCTTCATCCTCAGGAACCTGTGGGAACCCTCATAATGATAGAACTTACATAAATTCATATTAAACAAACATATATCTTATAACTCTTCATATAGATAGTTTCTGACACCCATAGTAATACATTAAACATTTAGCCTATATACCAAGGAGCGACTAAACTAAAAACATAAAAAGAATGAAAGACACAACTCTAGCAGTAGGCTAGGCTAACCAAAGAATTAATCACCAAGATTAAAATTCCGAAGGTGGATGTTCTGGATCGACGCTGAGATCAGAAAAATGTTAAATAATAGGGTGAGTGGAAACTCAGTGAGCAACTAATTCTAATATTGCAGAGAATGGTACAGACTTACAATGGTATGACTTTTGAAATTTGAAACTATATATCATATAGTCATAATTTATAAATATCAAACAAAGAATAATTATTAACAGCATGCATTTAGGAATTTCCTTTAGAACCAGTTGTAATTTCTGAATATGGAGCTAGCTCAAGGCTAGAGATAACAGATAAGAACTTATTCTCATTCGGTCATAGGCTCTAAGTAAATATCATAATGGCCCTAGGCCTCAAACAAATTATCGCTGTAAGGGTGTCATACCCAATCTTATCAGAATACCAATTGCAGTGCATTACAGTTAACATCTACTGCTGTTAGTTATAGGGTTTTGTTTTGAACACATTCCTAATATTTCTAAAATAAATCAATATTTATGTACAGATATCAAAAATTTCAAATTCATACCACTTCAAAGTTCATATTTCGGTATTTCTAATAATTTAAAATTTAGAATAATATTTTGTATAATTAAGATTATCTACTCACTTAAGAGGAGTATACCAACCTCCTTTTGTCCTTGATTATAATTCATTTGTTAAAAATTTTCTAGTCATCTAAAAATATTAAATAAATTACTCTTAACATCCAGTCCTCATAATTAATTTAATTATTTGATTTTTTCACAAAGCTAATTAATTATTCCTTATTCATGTTTATCTAATTTACCTATTTATTTACTAAATATTTGGAAATTAATTTTATAGGACACTTAAAGAATACTTTAAAATTATTATAACCTATATTTCATTTTATTATTATTATTCTTATTATTATTATTATTATTATTATTATTATTATTATTATTATTATTATTATTATTATTATTATTATTATTATTCTATTATACACTTATTAAATTTCTAACACCTACCATAACACAAATTTCACTTAAGGGTCACATAAATTTCAAATTTTTCATTTAACCTCAAATAATATTTATTATTTATCCAATCAAGTAATACTAATTTTCCTTCTAATTTCTTTTCTTTTTCTTCATGAAAAATCTAGGAAAATTACTAAAAATTCGAATTTTGTTATAAAATTCAAACTAAATTTTCAAAAAATTCTAAATCACTCCCTAGATACTTAAAAAATTTTAAGAAGTTCTAAGAACACAATTTTCACTAAATTCCCAAATTGTCCATAGACTGCTAAATTGGGATTTTTCAATTTGAAAGCCAAATTTTACAATTGATCAGTGATTTCAAGGTAGAAAAGTACAAAATTCACCTATTAAGTGTAATTCTAACTCAATTTGAAGTAAACAACCCAAATTGAGCTCAAATTTGCCTCTTTTATCGATGAACAGTGCTGAAATTAGAGTTCTTCAATTCTGAGCAAATTGGACCAAATTGATCAGTGTAAATGAGGGAGAAAGGTGCAAAATCAATGTAGAAAGTGAAGCCCTATGTTTAATTAGATTAAAAAAGCACCAATTCGGTTATAAGAATAATAAAATGAAATATAGGTTATAAGAATTTTAAAGTATTCTTTAAGTGCTCCATAAATTTAATTTCCAAATAATTAGTAAAGAAATAGGTAAACTGGATAAAGGTAAATAAGGAATAATTAATTAGCTATGTGAAAAAATCAAATAATTAGATTAATTATGAGGGTTGGATGTTAAGAGTATTTAAGTTAATGTTTTTAGGTGGTTAGAAAACTGTCAGCAAATGTATTATAGTCAAAGATAGGAGGAGTTTGATATACTCCTATCAGGTGAGTAAATAATTCTAATTATGCATAATATTATTTTAAATTATTCATGATGATTTTGAATATTGAATTATTAGAAATACTAAAATTGGAATTCTGAAGTGGTACAATTTTGAAATTTTTGACATCTATACATGGATAATTATTTATCTTTGAAATATTGGGAATATGTCCAAAACAGAACCATGTAGCTAACGGCAATTGACGTTATCCATAGTACACTGCAATTGGTATTTTGATAAGGTTAGGTATAATATCATTACCGCCATATTCTATTTGAGGCCGAGGGCCATTATGATATTTACTCAGAGCCTATGACTGAATAAGTATTTGTTCTTATATGTAATTACTAGCCTTGGGCTAGCTCTAAACTCTGTAATTATGACTAGTTTTGTAAGAGATTCCCAAATATATTCTGTTGATAATTTTTCTCTGTTTAATATTACTGAATTATGTCTATATGATATCTGGTTTTAAATTTCAAAAGACATACTACCATAAATCTGCCTTAATTTATGCAATATTAGAATTATCTACTTATTGAATTTCCACTTACTCTATTATTTAACATTTTTCATATCTCAGTGTCATTCCAAAATGTCCACCTTCGGAATTTTAATCTTGGTGAGTCTACCCTACTACAAGAGCTATGTCTTTTATTATTATTATGATTCCATTCTTCCTTGTATACAGGCTAAATGTTTGATGTATTACTATGGTATGTCAGAAAATATCTATGTGGAGAGTTATGAGACTCATACTATTTAATTTGAATTTATATAAATTATGTCGTTATGAGGGTTCCGACGAGTTCGCGAAGATAAATGATACCTCATCCTCATATCAGTCACGCCTTACTAGCTCAAGTCGTGACAGGACCACTTTTATATAATTTCAAAAACTCAATACATGGTGGAGAAATTAATTTGCTGGTGAAACAGTTAAAAATACAAAGTTTATAGTTTGAATTCTAATTAATTAACTAAATTAAACACATTAATGCTATAAGACTACTGTAAAAAGTTGTCATGGATGGTAGGTGACTAGGTGTTATATAATTAATAAACTAAACTTTTTCAGCATAAAACATCAGTCACAATATTTTCCATTTTTCCAATAAATCATTGTTCTTACTTGGTCAACCAATATTCTTTATTTTTCTATCTGAAGAAGGCATATTTTGACATTTATTAATTAATCTTTCATCTCTCTCTTGATCTAGCTTGTGACACTAATCATTTTTTAAAAACAATTATTGTCGATTGGTGTGAAAGATAAAACAGCTTTCAATTGTAAGGGACCCCTCTAGTTTCTTCATATATATATATATATATAATGCACCACTAGCTCCTCTTTTTGTTCAACAAAATTCTACCAAAGAAACAAACTTCACCTTTATTTTATTTATAGTGGAAAAATAATTGGGTTCAAGAAAGCCAAGGAAAATACTCTGAAATTATTCGCAAGCCACACAAAATTGGAACAGTACATACTTACTGTAGTCTTGTCCTTAATCTCTCTGAGAAATTGTTCTCATTGCAAAGAACACGTTTTATTAATGTTTAACCTGCCATGCAAGCCATGTGACAATAATATATTCAGACTTCGAGTTAATTAAGATGACTTCAAACAATGGTTTTTATTACCCGACCAATAAATACTTTTTTTATTTTTCTAATAATTAGCATGACAAAAGCATTCCTCATTGTTTAATAAAAACCATTACTGTCCATTAACAGCATTCTTATGCCAACATAAAAGTTGTTTCATTCTACTTATTACTTCTATCTTCTTCTTCTTCTTCATCATTATTATTCTTAATATTGAATTCTTCCAATTCTATGAACTAGGGTTTTACAAGAAGAGAAATTATACACAATTGGTGAGAATTTTCTTCAAATTGATATCTACTTTTGTTTCCTAACATCAAATTCATTATTTCCTTTCCATAATCCAAAATCTATTTATGAATTTAGAATCTTAATTTTAAAACCCTTTTTTCAATATGATAGTGGTATAAATTCAAAATTGAGCTTAATTTTGATGAAATTTCATGCAATTAAATTAGGATTTTAGTTCTTTGATGAATTCAAGATATTTACATTCTATTGTCCATATGAAACTATTAGGTTTTAGTCTTCAATTTCACAACTCTCTTGGTTGGTTGGACGGAAAATGTGAAGAGGTGATAGAAATTTTGAAATTCTTGAATTAATTTCCTTCAATAACTATTATCAAAGGAATATAGTTTTTTTTTTTTTTTGAAGTGGAATGTTGATTTAATTATCTTTCCCGATTTTCTATAATTTCCTTCGTTCTAACTACTGAAAAATATATTAGTTTGAATGAGTTTTTGTAATATTTTATTTAAAAAAAAAAGATAGTGTAACTTCTTAAAATTAAGAAGAAAAAAGCTTTAGTCAATTTTAAAGAACGGAAGAAGTTATTTGCCAAATGCAAACTAGGTAAGAAATCTGACGTTTTGATTGGTCCGTAAGATTACGCGCAAGCGGAAAGGAAATATAAGCTTCGCTGGAAAGGATTCGCCTTCACCAACATTATCATCATCGTATAAGACTACGATCATAGACTTCAGGCTTCTTTCTGTAATCTTCCTGTTTTTCTCTTTCTGTTGCTAATTTAGTATGGTTTGCTTTGTGAGACATTCATATTTCTCTAATCCCGTACTAGATCATTTTCTGATTCTTATTTGCAATGTGGTGAAGCACTCTACTTTTCCTGATGATAGGTATATGGGAAAATGTTTTTCGTCGTTGAAAGAATCAGAAAGTACTGGGAAACTGATACTTCTTATTTCTCTTGAGTATGGATGGTCAAATGTCAGTTAGTTTTTAAGGAAGTGGAATAAATTTAAAACGACTATGACTTATAATGCATCAGGAAGAGTAGGTGTAACTAGCCCTCCCAAGGATAGGGACAGGGAAAGAATGAGAGGCTTTTCGTGATAGGGGGACAGAGATCCATAGTGACATATTTTGGATCATAGTAATTCATCACTTGACTTGAGAAAGTTGCTAAACTATGAACATGGGGTGAAGTCAGATACCTTTTTGTCTTTGTTTTTGGGTTTTATATTTCGCCAGAGAGTATTTATGATCTTAAGTTCATAATTGCCTCAATGGACAAATAGTTTCTATTGAGTGTTCTACATCTACCTGTTCCTTTTATTTGTTTGCTTTTAAAGTTTGATTTAATTTTAATGGTCAAGTTTGGTACCTAAGTTGATATAGATTCAATAGGTGCATTCATTGGAGACCTCCGCAAGGTGCAGAACCCACTATGGATACAATTGATTGGAGAGCTCAATTGCAGCCTGGTTCTCGTCAAAGAAATGTCAATGAAATGTAGGTCTAAATTTTTTATTAAATTACTAAGGTGATCTAAGTAGTATTTGTTTCGATGCTGTTGATTCTGTAAACTGTCAACGCTGTCATAAAGTTCCCCTTGTTTGTCATAGAGGGTTAATTTAGTTTCATCACGAAACATATATCATTATATCTATGGTAAAGAATTGAAGCAGGCATTGCGTATAATTGGCTGAAAGCTACTGAAATTTCTATTTTCTGGTTCAGGAACTATGTTATCAGACTTTCAATTTCTTATGACAAGCTAATGTTCTCCCTTTATAGTCCATACTGGACATTTATATTTCAAATTTTCAATATTGTATCTGAGGGCCATACAAGAGCTTTAGCAGGCAGTGTTACCCTTGCCCATTCAATTGAGCCGGGTGAGGAGGAACCATTATTGTGTATCACTGCATTGTATATTGATGGATATTGCTTTGGAATCTGCTGACATAAGTTTGTTGCATTTTACTATAGCTTGAAATATTTGGAATAAACTTATTTGTATTATCGGTCTGTCATGGGTACAAACTGGGGATTTGGAACAATTCTAGTTTATTCCTTTTAGTTTTACAGAGTTTAGGAGAAGGAAGGAGTGTATAATATTCAGGTGCCAGGACAACAAAAGTAGTCTTTAACAGTCTATATTTCAAATCAAAATCTGTTTTCTGATATCTCTTTTCAAAAAAGAAATGGAGGAGGTGGAATTTCACATAATGATCATGTTCTTTTCATTTGAACCAATTATAACGTCCTCAACTTCTTGATGACAAGTCATTGTAAAACCATTTTTCTTTTTGTAGAATGAGTAAATTAAATCTAGTTCGTTCTCATGATGAAGATGAGTCTTTTGAAGTTGAAAGGATTGCTCAAGGTATTGAGCATAAGACTTATGCTGAAGCAATCAGCCAGGTACATAATATTTAGTCTCACAGTCATTTTTATAATTTAGGTTGCCTCCTGATAAATAGAATATAAAAGTCTGGGATTTTCATGTGGTGGACCCGTTTTCCTTGTTCTTATCATGGTTTGCTTTGATACTAATTTTTCGAATACTCCCTATTTTCAGGTGGATTACTCAGAGAAAATACTTTTCTTGTTGCTTTCAATTGATGGTACATCCCAGAACACCGAGTTCAACTTTATGCCCTCAGATTCCGTTATTAGTTTATTTTAGCTTTCAAAGGTTTCTTTTTCAAAAAACCTCTGAACCTATGGTTTTGAACCTAAAGCGCTGGCTGTACTCAGACAGTGTTCTTAGGCATTCATCTACTATTTATCATTGACAAATATACAATATCTAATTATTTTGTATTTCATACCATATATAGAACCTTCCCAAAGATTTATAATATTTTCAATTAATATTAGGGTATTTCAGACATTACTTTATGTTATTTATTTGACTACCATCCCATTTTTGTGCTTTTGCACTGTATTTTGTTTTTGATAGAAGTGTATTTCTTTTATAATAATTTATATAATGGTTTTGATTTAATACATGGCTAAATCAGGTGTATGGTGAATCTGTAATTTCTATTCATGGTCTTTTTATTGTCTTATGCATATGTGCTGATGCTCTTATGTGTCTCCTTCCACAGTCAGATATGATTTAAGTATTCTATTATTGATACCTCAGTCTAAATAGTAAGTACTAATAATTGGAGACCTAATCAAGTTGGATGATCCTTTACAGATAGAAGTGGTTGGAGGGCTGAACTGCAACCTGTTTCCCGCCAAAGAATTGTCCACAAAATGTATTGCTTTTTTATGTTGCTTTATCTTGCTGATATATTTCAGATTGGAAAATGCATACACTCACACACACATGCATACCATACTTCTTCGAGGTTTCCTTGTTTGTCATGTGGATTTAATTTTATATTCAATTTAAGACTAATGCTTGAAACTTTGTTTGATAGATCAGGCACTTAATTGGACCCATTCATTCTCTTTTGTCAACCTAATATTCTTCATTTAATGGTCTTGCTGTGTAGCGATTCTTCAATGATTTATTCAAGGTCCATGCTTGAGCTTCATCAGGCCAGCGTTACACATAGTTTTGGGCCAGATGATCCGGTTTAGTTGACACATATGAGTTTGGTGCCTGTCAGTCACTTGTTGTTTCATTGCTCTGTTGCTCTGAATTGGGATATATATTGTTTTGGATGTTCTTTAGTAAGAGCAGTGTATGTTTTGGGAGAAGGGAGAAATAGTCTCTTTTAGCAATGCTCTTTCTCTGCAAGCCTCTGAATAATTGGTTGTGATTCAATGGCTTTAAAATGGAAATTTGGCTTTATGGTTATACAGTTGCATATTTGGCATACTTTATGGTGTTTTGAACTTACGTTTACTTCAATTTTGTTTAAGGGGTTTGTCCACCCCTTGAGTAGATATTTAGGGAGATTATCTAGCATACTCATAGTTATGAAATTTTTTCGTAGTTTTATTATGTTTTGGTGCTGATATAGCTAGATGATATCTCATCCTTCCCTTTGGTTTTGCGGAGAGGAGAGTATTTAAGATTTAAATATGATAATGTCTTCAGATTAGGAAATCTATCGCTGATATCCACATGTACTTCAGGAGTACTAAGCTTAAATGAGTCCTTTCTATTGTTTTTTAATTTTTTTGGTCTTTTTGATCTGAAAATGTCTTTGAAAGGTTATATTTGTCGAAAAGATTGTAGCTGACACTCTCATCATTCATATTTCTAGTCAAAATCCTAATTCTGTGCATTACTTTTGGAAAATGTGAAGGGTTTGACTATTGCATTATGACCATGCTTGTTACTTGAGGACTGTCTGATGTGATATACTTTTTGATGACTTGTAGTAATTAAGTGTTATTCATTTTATAGAATGGACATGTTGCGCAGACATCTTCCTTTTGCTGACCCAGAGGGATTGGATGAACTTCGTGGAATTGCTTTGAGGATTGAGGGGAAGGTCTATACTGCAGCAGCAAGCCAGGTAGAGTCATAATTATTTGAATTATTAGTCCTCTTGATGAGTCATTGTCATCTAAGCAGAAGAATAAAATAGAAAATCGAGCAGTAATGAAATTGTCTCCTTCAATAATCTTATATCTTTTATATTTCTTAATTTCAGTCGGATTATCTTCGGAAACTATCTTTGAAGATGCTGGCTTTTGAAGGATAAAGTGGCATGGTTTTTTAAATCGCGAGTGTATTGAGTTGACGAGAAGGCGTGCCTTCTTAGATGGTCTGAGAAGGATATCTATTTCTTAATAAAGTCTGAGGATATTCTTGAAAGTAATGCTTGTTTATGCCTTATGATTTAGTTGTCAAATTTTCAGATTAAGAAGCATTTTTGCATCAATAGAAATTGGTTAGTTATTAAAAATAAACTACAACTCCTTTCTTGCTTTAGAGTTGGTACGGCGTCATCCTCCTCTCAATTTTAAATACTAGACGGACCTCCCATAAAATAAAAAAGAAAACCTACAAATATGCCTATTTTGACTAAAGTCAACAGCAAGATTATTTGTTTTATATTAAAAATGTCTTGCTTAAAACCTTTTCCAATGTGAAAATAGATAAAATTAATTTTTTAATTTCTTCTGCACTTATAATAATATTAATGTTGATTTAATAAAATTATTATTATTGAAATTAAATTTTATGGATGATTACCTTGTTATTTATTTTATATAATATTAATTATCGTTATGTTTATTAAATGTTTTGAAATTTACTATAGTGAAAATAATTATTTTAACGGTTTGAGATTATATTAATTTGAATAAAATTCTGGAAAAAAAATTTTATTTTAGAAAAAAACTGTGTAATTTTTTAAAATAAAAGAAAAGAAAAAGTATTCTAAGTCAATTAAAAAAGCAAAAAACGAAGGAAAAAGTAACTTGCCTTATTCAACGTTGATATTATGCGTAAATTATTATTATTGAGATAAAATTTTATCGGTGATTATCTCGTTATTTATTTTATATAATATTAATTATCCCGTTATGTTTATTTTAACTTGGCTTAAGACAATATGAAGAATTTACTGAAACAACAAGTTTGCCAAAAAGAACTACACATATTAAGTATCTTATTCTATCAAATAGCACTATAAATATATATATATATATATATATATATATATATATATATTAATTTGAAATTTAAAAGTATGACAAATGTGAAGCATAAGGCCTAATATGTTTGTTGTATCAAAAGTCTTCTTCTAACTTAAATAGATTTATTCAAAATGAGAAAATGAACAATACTTCAAGCACAACTTTAATGTGGAGAATTAAAGTGTTTAAGAGTACAAATAGTAAAAGCATACAATGCATGGATACTGTAAGGCTAAAAACAAACAGAATATAATATAATTTACAACTTCAAGGCCTTAGATATGCAAATTTCTCATTCTTAAATATAAAATCTAGTCCTTAGCAATTAGAGTAGTCAAATTTCCCCCACAAAGAAAAACAAAAATAAAAAACAATGTAGAGAATCTCTTTCAGTTTAAAACTTTTAGCCTGTTTGGTACAAAAAAAGTGATGGCTCTAAAACAAAAAAAGATAATAAACATTTGGATGTTTGGTAGCATAAAGTTCGGTTTTTATAAAAATGGAGATTCTATCATTTTAATAGAAACATCTTTTTTGAAGGGAGTGGATGAAATAAGGCTGATTCTATTAAAATAAAAGAATAATAACAAAAATACCCACATAATGATAATGATAATAATATTAATATTAATAAAAATAAATATTATTATTATTGTTGTTATTATGAATTTGAACATAATTTATTCTTTTTATTCTCCCTTATTCTTTATTTTATTTTCTTTTTATTGCATACTAAATATATTTTTTTATTTTATTCTCACTTTTAATCATATTCTCGTTCTCCTTCCTTTTACATACTGAAAGATACCTTCATTTTCTCTTGTGGACCATAGAGCATAAAAAATCCCTTTTGGGTTGGGCTTTCTAATGGAACAGGAACAGAAGGGGATAGACAATGTAAGAATAGCTGACCACTTTCTTCATGCTACCATCCTTCAAGGTCTCTTTGAACACTTGATCATATTTAGGATAAGATGCTACAATAATACATTAGGAAGTAGCACAAGATGAATAAGAATGACAAAAAGGAATTAATTAATGCTTATTGTAAAGAAAAAAAAATAACAAGGGAATATCACTAAAATATATTCACACTCTGAGGTGGACAATAAAAATAGGTAAGATTTGAGGTTAAACTTATTTAATATAGAAAGAAGATAATAGAGAGATTAACATATAATAGCTTTATTATGAATATGATTTATTTAAATACTTTATTCCGTTTGTTAATATGAATTATGTATGATCTAACAAGTGAATTCATAATTAGTTATATCAATAAAATTTGACAATGTAACAATATGAACTAATTTTAAAAACTTTAAAAGTGTAAATACTCAATTAAAAAAGAACTAAATTAAAATTAAAAAATTATATACAACAAAAAAAAATCTGAAAAATGAATTCTTAAAATAAAAAAGTTAATAGCATGCGTGCATTTGGATTTCTTTATTTCTATTAGGCCTAAAGTTAAGTTTAAAAATTAAATAACTAATTAAATAGAATGACTAATAATAAAATGAAATAAAATAGTAAAAAAATAAAAATGATAAAACATGTACTATTTCATTTGAGAGTTTGATAAAGAAAATGAATAGGTTATCAATTATATAAAATGTCATACATTTGGTCATTTTATTCAATTCCCAGACTCTTAATTTAGAGGAAAGAAAAAAGAATTTTGAATGGTAATAAAAAGTGATAAAATCCGTCAATTATTATTCTATTTAATCCTTAAAAACAAAATTTACAAACATTACTTTCCACTATTTAAACATGCCGCATAAAAGTCATATGTCACCGTTTCGTGCTTCTCGCTGTTACCACTACGCGATTACCCTCTCACCCCCCTTAGCTCTCAGATCACACCATCGTCCTCTTGCTTTCTCCGCTTCCTTCATCTGATCATACACCTTCGGCTTCTTCCTGCATGCAAGTAATTTCTATTTTACATATTCTTCTTATTATTTTTCTGGGTTGGGCTTCCATTAGTATTTAGAGGAAGGTCGTCACTTTTCGCTGAAAAAATTGACTGCACTTTCATGAAAGAGATGTCTTTGAAAGAAGGGATATGCAGGGATAATCACTTTGGATAGAGGAATGGTATTGAATTATTTACGTTCTTAAGGGGTCTCTCCCCGGTGTAAGATTACCCTATTACCGCATCGTCGTTTTTCCTGTTTTCTCTGTCTTTTTTATTGGATGGATAAAGCTTGATTGATTTTGCCTTACTTGTGTTTTGTACGGGTTGTGAGAAAAAAAATTTTCTCTTCAATTTCTGTGTAAGCTCTTTTATTAATAATTATCAACTTTTTAGAAAAGCTCTAGGCTTGCTCAAGTGTTTTGGATTGATCATTTGGAGTCAGTGTTTAATAGAAGACCGGGAAAGAAAGAAGGGTGCTTCAAACGATAGAGAAGTATAGGGGGATATAAACTGGAGATCTTTGAAGGGAAATGATCATAGAATTATAAGTTCTGATATCAGTCGTAACAGAAATAAATAATTGAAAACAATCTGAGGTATAACAGACTCAAAAGGAGACTCTAGAGAAGAGGCTAAGGTGTCAGGATTTGGGAGGGGAAAAAGAATGGGAATAGGTGCGGTCCTCAAAGATGGGAAGAGGGATTGAGGGAAAATTGGAGAAGTGTTTTAACTTGAAGAATTAGATATGTAACAGTAACTTTTATTTTTTAATTTTTGTTTATTTATATTGATATAGAAATTGATTGCTTCAAAACAACTTAGTTAGATCACAAGATGGATGGGAAGCAGTTATCAGTTTGATCTTCATAAGAGGAAAAGCTTTATATAAAGTTAACAATTGCCATAACAATTATGTACCGTTAAACTCTAAGCTTTGGGCTTGAAGTGTTAGACTGAAAAGCATCAATGAAAAGGACTGGTTTACTGCAAAATATGTATCGGGAACCAACCCTAAATATTGAAAATCCAACAACTCTAGAAAGTACTAATGCTTTTGGCTTGTTTAGATACTTTACACTTGATTTAGCACATACTAGAAATAATTTAGGAAAATTTTCAAATCTTTAATTAATGTTTAATTATTGATACTTAAATTATGCATATGACTTTATAATACACATTATCATGCCAAGTCCTGTCCTTATGTTTTGAATTTTGCTGTGTCATTGTGCCCATTTCATGTCCTCTATTTTTCTCTGAGTCTATGAGTCTAATCAGACAGCATTCTTGGTCATGTAAGTATTGTCTATTGACGATGGAATATTTGGTTTTTAGCTATGCATTCAACTACGATTTATGGGTTTTTGAAAAACCAAAAACAATTTTGGGGCATGATGAATGAATACTTTGTTATTGACTAATCTGTATGGCTTTTAATACGGATAATTCAGATTATCCTCTGAAAAATGATTTTCTGTCCATTGATTTTAATGCCATCTATAGAACTTTCTAAAACCATAGCTAATATTGCTTCCCATACACCACTACAGGCATATATAAACTGTATGATCCACTATGTTCCCTTTTGTCCATTGTATTTAAATTATTGGCTTGAGGGATGAAAAAGGAATAACTTGCCCCATGTGACTAAAACTCTTCCTTCTCCTCCTCATGTATAAAGTTGCCATGTTTAGCTACTTGTGTTTGTGTTATTACAATCTTAAGGTCTCAAACATGGTTTTATTGATAGCCAGTTTGGGTCTTTGGAAAATAAGTAATTTTTTTATCCTCTTTTTATGTCTCTTGTACACATCTGCCCCTGTTTTATGTTTCCTTTTATTGTCTGATTTGATTGGAATATTTTTTTTTTTTGGGTTCTTCAGTTAATTTAAATTTGATGGATACCAATAATTGGAAACCTACTCAAGGCACTGAACCAACTATGGATACAAGTGATTGGAGAGCTCAACTGCAACCTGATTCACGCCAAAGAATTGTCAACAAAATGTATGTTTCAGTTTCTTATTTTCTATCACTGAACTGAAATGAATAAGTTTTTCCTTTTTCACATACCTAACAGAGTTATTAATAGCATAAAATGCTCCTGTAGCCAAAGGGCTCCAAAATGTATTTCACAGTTTTGAAATTTTCATAATATAATTGATAATGACTAATATACATGGAAATCAAAATTCATATTATGAAGGTAAATGTTCATCAAAATCCATAAATCACAGCAGCAAATACTGAAATCATAAAAATACATCATGCTTAACAATTTTTTTAGTCTAAGCTTTATCCTAAGGTATCTAAAGTCTACACTAATTCTCTTCTTTATCAAACTCCTAAGCTAAATATATGATTTTTTTTTTTTTTTTTTTTTTACTTTTTTTTTTTTGGGGGGATTTGTCATGCATGCATAGTTGTAGACAATTGGTAGAAAACTATAGTTGAAAGATTTCGTTTCCTTACATTTGTGTCCTTGACACAAGATTTTCTATGTTATTGAAATGACCTCTGCAAGCTTTTTGCATGATAATCATGTTCTGTTATATGAGGATTGTCTAATGTTCCTAACATTGTGATGACTTGTAATAATATTATTTTTGTTTTGTAGAATGGAAACACTGAAAAGACATCTTCCATGTTCTGGTCAAGAGGGATTGCATGAGCTTCGGAAGATTGCTCAAAGGTTTGAAGAGAAAATTTATACTGCTGCAACAAGCCAGGTAAATCTCCAATGAGGAGTATCACAGTTATCATGTAAATTTATGGTTATCTGTGTAACTGCAAACACAGGCAATAAATTAGATTTCTGATATATTATTTTACTCCCTAATTTCAGCCTGATTATCTGCGGAAAATATCTCTAAAGATGCTTACAATGGAGACTAAATCCCAGAGCGCGATTGGCAACCCTATGCCATCAAATCCAGGTGGCCCTAGCAATAAACCTCCTGATCCAGGTTAGGTTTTAAGAGCCTTGGCTTGGTTATAATATTGCTACATGGTTCCAAAGCCAATATATATATACATACATACATATAGTGTGGCATTTGAATATAGTTATTATGACTACTTGAGTTGTTTTATCTTTTTGTTGTTGTACTCCTTTATGCATTTGCACTTCTAGAGTCCTTCACTGAGGTGAAAGTGATAATGGATGTAATGAATGATAACTTGAACTTAATTAATAAATATCTATCAGCTTAATTCATGGGGAATCTAGTGTCCTATTGCTCAAGATATCATTAGTATTCCTAGGTTTTTTCTCCATTAGCCCTACATCCTGTCCTTGTCCTTTGTCTTTCTTTCTCTCTCGATACTATCTTTAAAATTTTACTGTTGAATTCGTTCATGCATTGTTAAAAGTTAAATCCTTTTGTTTTGTTGCTTATTGCTCTCTTGTTTGATAGTGATTCATATTCATGTATATTTTCTTTTTCTTTTTTAAGTAGCTTTATTTTGGTTCCTCTGACTTAGTTGGTCAAATTTTTTTAATAGGATTAATGCAGTCTCAAGTTCAAAATCCAGGGCAGTCACATCCTATTCCTTTGCCTAATCAGACCCAATCACGTCAACAGATTCTATCTCAAAACATTCAAAATAACATTGCACCTCAACCTAACCTGTCATCTGCAGCAAATATAGGCCAGACTCAGATGCAGAACATTGGCCAAAATTCCAATATGCAGAACATGCCTGGACAGAACTTAGTGGGGAGCACTATTGGCCAGAATTCTAGCATGCAGAATATGTTTCCTGGTTCTCAGAGACAAATGCCAGGAAGGCAGCAGGTTGTTGGCCAACAGCAACAGCAGCAACCACAGAATCCACAGTATATTTACCAACAGCAACAGCTTCATCAGCAGCTTTACAAGCATAAGCTCCAGCATCCTCACTCACTCATGCAAATCCAACAGCAGCAGCAGCAGCAGCCACCGCAACAGCAGCAACCACAGCAGCAGCAGAACCTTCTGCAACCAAATCAGTTGCAGTCAAATCAGCAGTCTGTTATGCAAACATCGTCTGTCATGCAGCCTTCCATGATGCAAACTCCTTCTCTATCTAGCCTTCAGCAGAATCAACAGTCTAATAATGTTCAATCATCAACTCAATCCATGCTTCAACAACATCCCCAGTCAGTTATGAGGCAGCAGCAACAGCAACAGCAACAGAATTCTATTCATCAGCAACAAACACCAATGACCCAACAGCCAATATTGCCTCCACAGCAGCAGCAGCAGCAGCAGCTTATGGGGCAACAGTCAAATGCAACAAATTTGCAACATACTCAGCTACTTGGGCAACAGAGTAGTGTTGGTGATATGCAACAACAACAGAGGTTGATTGGACAGCAAAATAATCTTACAAACCTGCAGCAGCACCAGCAACAGCAACAGTTAATAAATCAGCAAAGCAATCTCTCAAATATGCATCAACAACAGTTGGGAAATAATGTCCCTGGGCTACAGCAGCAGCAGCAGTTGCTTGGACCTCATTCTGGCAACTCTTCCATGCAAAGTACCCAGCACTCTGCACAAATGCTACAACAATCAAAGGTTCCAATGCAGCAACAATCACAACAAAATGCTTCAAATTTGTTACCATCTCAAGTGCAGCAACAACAGCCACAGGTTTCACAGCAGCAACTGATGTCCCAGATTCAATCTCAGCCTGTACAGCAACAGCAATTGGGTTTGCAGCAGCAGCCAAATCCACTGCAACGAGATATGCAGCAAAGGCTTCAAGCATCAGGTTCCTTACTTCAACAGCAAAATGTACTTGATCAACAAAAACAGTTGTATCAACCACAAAGAGCCCTTCCAGAAACATCATCAAGTATGTAATTGCATCTATGCATTTCTTTCTGTCTTTTATGTTTGTCTATTAATGTCTATATTAAGCAAGGTTTCCATATATGTTTTCTTTGATGTACTTGGACTTAGAAACTTTATTTTTGTGCTTCTTCTGCTTTTCAAATTATGAGAATCATTTTTTTCATTTGAAAGAAAAAATTGAGATATCTGCCTTAAGTTTGTTAGTTACACATCATAGATATTGCCATGCATGCATATCGCATGAATGTATTTATTGTGATTGATGGCAATCTGTTACTTTTCCTTCAAGATAAATCATCATATGACAAGTATTATTTTTCTTTATTTATTTGAGCCTTAATGCAAATATGTGTATGTTAAATATCTATTGTTATTGTAGCTTCTCTAGATTCAACAGCACAGACTGGACAATCAAGTGGGGGTGATTGGCAAGAAGAAGTGTACCAAAAGGTTAATACACTGATTTCTTATTATATTTATTTCCTCACTAAAGTTGGTGAAACATAGAAAATAATCCAAAAAACCCAAAAGTAAAATTTAGAAGAGTTCCTAATTATTTTGATGTCAGAGGGATTTACTTAATAATGAAACTTATGATGAGCTATTATTAGAAAAGGGGCTTTCTAGATCTCGCATCTAATTGAATTGTGGAAATATGATAAACTCTTTCATGAATTAATATTATCTAACCCAACTTGGCAAAGTCCTTGAGCAAAAGCCAACCCTGTTATGAGGTAAAAGTTGTTAGAAATAGTTATAGTTGAAGTGTGTGTTATCGTTCTGTTGTTAGTTAGTTGCTGTTATTGTTCTGTTAGTTGCTAATAACTGTTGCTTTAGTTGGTTAGCTATATATAGTATACAACAGTTAAGGGAATGTAAGAGTAGTTTTGGAGAAATAATACTGGTTTTCATATACTCTGAGCACCAGACCCATCTTATCTTTGCTAGTTAACAACTCGTTCAAATCACCAATAAATAACCAAGCTAAATCATGCTATGAAGCAAGAGGAACGTTGAGTGTAGTTCAAGCATTAGATAAGAACACGAAGTCATGAATTCATTAGTCTTAGGGGAAAATTTATGGAAAACTTCTGTACTTATTTCTGACATTCTTTAGTGGTACTTTTTAATGTAAAATGGAATGATTCCAACCTTGACCTATGAAAATATATGTACTGCAGATGTGGAAACTGATGCCTGCAAGATGAAATTTTTGGGTTCTCAGTCTTGAGGGAAATTTTTTTAATCATGCCCTTTTATCATCTGTTAATCCCATCAAGAAAGGTTCATCGTAATCATTAATCTGATGTTATATTGGTATGAATGATATTTCTCAGCGCAAGCCTATGTTGTTAGTTGGTTACCTTTAAGTGACTTTGTTGCTAGTTGGGAACAAATGAATAGTTCAGAGAATTTTCAATTTAAACATGAAACATGGAAACTTGCAATTTACAAAATAAAAAAGGATTTGTCGTTATCCTGTCCATATGTATAAATGCAACAGTGAAATAGATCTGTTTGCATTGATGATCTCAAGGGTTCAAATGTTTTGATTATCGGATTCTGTTGATTTCAACTTACAGATCAAAGGCATGAAGGAAACATACTTGCCAGAATTGAATGAAATGTACCAGAAAATTGCTGCTAAACTTCAGCAGGTATGTCAAGTATTGATTTTTGAACATGACCACATTTACACCACCTATTGATATCTTTATTTTGCCTTGCAATTACGGTGGTAAATGGTAATCATGACCTTAAGATTTCATGTACTGTTTAACCATTGCAACCTGTGCTAAGCACTACCAAACCATCCCCTTTTCAGAAAGAAAGCCCTTTATTGCCAATGAATTTGCTTATAACCTGATATACAACCTTTGCTAACCTTGAATCTGCATTTCTGTATCAGCATGATTCCCTTCCACAACAACCAAAGTCAGAACAGCTTTCCAAGCTGAAGATATTTAAAACGATGTTGGAGCGTATTATAGCATTCTTACAGGTTTCCAAGAGCAACATTGTACCTAGTTTCAAGGAAAGATTGGGTTCATATGAGAAGCAGATTATAAATTTCATAAGTACAAATAGGCCCAGAAAAGGCATGTCTTCGCTGCAGCTTCCCCCCTCTTCTATGCATCCCATGCCACAGCCACAATCCCAGCTTATTCCAGTGCAGTCTCATGAAAATCAAATAAACTCTCAGTTGCAACCAACAAATATACAAGGTTCTTTAACAATGTCTCAGAACAATATGTCAAGTTTGCAGCACAATTCAATGTCTGGTGTATCTACAGCACCGCAGAGTATGATGAATTCCATGCAACCAGGTGCTAATTTAGATTCAGGACAAGGAAATGCTATGAACTCCCTGCAGCAGGTTCCAGTGAGCTCCCTTCAACAAAACACAGTCAGTGCTCCCCAACAGACTAACATGAACCCCTTATCGTCGCAAGGTGGGGTAAATGTAATCCAATCAAATCTAAACCTGCATCAGTCAAGTTCCAGTATGCTTCAACACCAGCAACTGAAACAGCAGCAGGAACAGCAGATGTTTCATAATCAGCATCTCAAACAACTTCAGCAGCGGCAGATGATGCAGAGGCAGCAGATGCTTCAACAGCAGCAACAATTACACCAGCCAACAAAGCAACAGCTGCCCGCACAATTGCAGACACATCAAATGCCGCAGCTTCACCAAGTGAATGATGTAAATGATATGAAGATGAGACAAGGAATGGGCGTTAAGCCAGGGGTCTTTCAGCAACATCTTTCCTCAGGTCAACGCCAAGCTTATCCCCATCAGCAGTTGAAACAGGGGAGTCCATTTCCTGTTTCTTCGCCCCAACTCCTACAGACTGCATCTCCTCAGATTTCACAACATTCGTCTCCCCAGATTGATCAACAAAATCTTCTTCCATCTGTCCCAAAAGTTGGGACCCCGCTGCAATCTGCTAACTCACCATTTGTGGTTCCCACTCCTTCACCTCCCTTGGCTCCATCTCCTATGCCAGTAGATTCTGAGAAGCCAACTTCTGGTGTTTCATCAATAACAAATGCTACAACTATTGGGCATCAACAAACTGGGGTTGCAGCTGCACCAGCTCAGTCCCTTGCCATTGGGACTCCTGGGATATCAGCCTCTCCTTTGCTGGCTGAGTTCAGTGGTCCAGATGGTGCTCATGGCAATGCTTTAGCAGCCACTTCTGGAAAGTCAACTGTTACAGAGCAGCCTCTTGAACGCTTAATTAAAGCGGTTAGTCAAGCTGATCTTATGCTGGTCTGATCAAATGCTGTGCTTGAAAACTTTTCTGCTGAGTATGAGAAAAAGTTAATGGAACCAGACTAGATGTTGAACCAGTGAATAGATTAGGTCATTGGGTCGTTGATTCAACTGTTAGGTCACTTATAGAAATGGTCAAACTGGTTACTATTAGTTGCAAATTAATTCAGATAATTTAAATTATCTATAACATTTAAAATAAAGTTATGCATAGTTTTATAATTTTCAATGAAGACTTTAATTTGTAGAATATATTCATTTTCATTTATGTAAACATAAGTGCAAGCATTTGATTTATTCGTGACCTACAAAAAGTAATTGAGACAGTGAGATCAAATATGCGCTGTGAACAAATCTGTTATTGCATTAAATGCATGCCCTGCGTCCCAAAATATACATACTTAAACAAACTAAAAAAGGGGGAGCGTATTACTGTTGTATGATATATGTAAGTCCCACATTGGTGAAGTGGAAGCTAAGGAATGCTCTCACTTTTCTATGAATTGGAGCTCAACTACTGCAAGGCCAGCTGGTAGTCTAGAGTCATGTGACTCTTACCAACCATTGAGTTTACTATATCAAAACCTGTGATTCAATCGACCCGTTATATAGGCTGGTTCAAGCAGGTTAGCCAAACAACCTGAAGGGTTGTTGACTTCTGACTGGCTCCATTGTTCTGGACTGAACGTCTAGACCAGATGAGATGCCAGGTTACTGGTTAAACTGGTCAGTCCTGTCCATGTTCAATAAGATTGTGTGAAATATCTTACATCAATAAAGTTTTCCTTCATTATTCTATTTTCATTTTGAGTTACATATGACAAATTTATCTCTAAATTATGATTACAGGTGAAATCAATGTCACCTAAAGCATTAGGTGCCACTGTAGGTGATATTGGCTCAGTTGTCAGCATGATTGATAGGATAGCAGGATCAGCTCCGGGCAATGGATCCAGAGCTGCAGTTGGTGAGGATTTGGTTGCAATGACTAAGTGTCGTCTTCAGGCCAGGAATGTAGTTAACCAGGATGGAACCAATGGAACCAAAAGGATGAGACGCTACACCAGTGCCTTGCCTTTGAATGTTGTATCATCTGCTGGTAGCATGAATGATAGCATCAAGCACTTAACTGCTTCAGAGGCTTCTGATCTGGAGTCAACTGCAACATCAAGTATCAAGAAGCCAAGGATTGAGGTATGAAGTTATGCTATGTTCTATAATATCTTTTTTAATTGTCAGTGCTTTTCATTTGGTTGAACATTAGATTGTATAAAAACGGGCATCTATGGAAAAGGATTATATTTTGCATTAACATGTCAACTACCTAACTTTTGCACTTCCATTTTTGAAGATTGAAATGTACAAACAGGGAAGGGAGCAGGGGGAAAGAAGAAAGAAGTAGTTGGTCTTATTAACTGACGCACACTTCATTTTACTGACACATAAGTTTTTTGCTACTATTGTAAACACAACCGAATTAAAGGGGGAAAAAGCTGCTTTATGATAGGAATATTTTAAAGAAGTACTTTCCAAAAACTAGTTCATGAGGTTGGGGAGCTTAAGGTTCATATAAACCTCGCTTTTGAATACCATACTTCCAGTGTGAGACTCAAATCCCATATTTTGCTATTTCTTCCTGACATTTGACCATGCTGAATGATTGCAACTAAGATGTAGTGGAAAGCTCTAATACTAATTGATAGCAACCTTTTTGGAATACACCCAATTTATTAATTAATTAGTTTTTAATTATTTTTCTGTTTTCTGAGATTTATTCAGTTATTTTCCTTATCTTAATTTTTTTTGGTTTATATTAAATTCGAAGGATTGTTACCTAATTTTTAGGGATAGAGTGGCTGAGTTTATTGCCTCCAATCATATTTATGTATATTTCTACGACCGTAATTGTATGCATCGAGTAACTCAATGTTTGAGTTGTTTTAACCCTAAAATTCTACAAACCATTTGGAGAACCATGCCCCAAAAGCTACCATATGAGGTTGTAGAGCCCAAGGTCCATATAGACTCCACAGTAGAATCTCATAATTCCAATATGGGATCAAGTCTCATACTTTGCAGTTCGTTCTAACATATTATCATTAATTATTATGTATTGGAGACTTTGGTGCAGTTAATGCGTGTAGTTGAAGACATGGGATGGGAATTAGAATTATTTCCAATTATAATTGGAACAAATTTATGAGCAAACCTGCCTTTTAAAGATGTAAATTTAAGTATATGATATAACAAAACAATAAGAATAATAGCAAACAATACATCATCATCATCATAATAATAATAATATAATAGTGAAAATATCATAATAACAGCAATTATACTAGTGGTTAGGCTGATGTATTTTTTAATTATTACTTTGGTCAATAACTTGTCTCACGTTTACCAATAACCTTTATCCACCTCATTTCAGAACAATAATTAAATTAAGTGTTACATGAGCTTAAAACCTTATAAACAATGTGATTTTTCATGAGATTGTGATGTTTAGAATAAAATTCTCAAGTTGTAATTGCCAGATAAAGACTATAGCTGTGATTAGAACAGTTCAGTGATTAAAAAAATATATTTGAAATGCAATGATTTACATATCTTCAAATATTATTGATGATATCATTTGCAAATGAATTATATTCTTAATTTAAGGTTATTCCAAACAACTTCCATAGGATTTATCTGTACATGGAATGAATTTTCTTATTTTAAAGGTTTCAAACACAGTTTATAATTTCTAAATTTGCTCTAGAATTATAGTGTATATGTATTGGTCCTCAATTGCTGATCAAAACCACCTTAGGTATAAGGAACTGATGTGACACACATGGCAGGCTAATCATGCCCTTTTGGAAGAGATAAGGGAGATTAATCAACGACTCATAGATACGGTAGTAAATATAAGTGATGAGGATGTTGATCCAACTGCTGCTATTGCTGTTGCTGAAGGGGCAGAAGGGACCATTGTCAAGTGTTCTTTCTGTGCCGTAGCTCTCAGTCCACGCTTGAAATCACAATATGCTTCAGTACAGATGGTAGGCTTTGAAACCTTTCTAATTGCAAGAACTCCTAAAATAATATGCATATTTTTTTGCCTTGTTGAAATGGAACTGGCTTTATTCATGTTTTACTACCGTGCAGTCACCAATTCAACCCCTTTGGTTGCTTGTTCCTGCAAATTATCCCAATTGTTCCCCAATACTCCTAGACAAGTTTCCAATTGAACCCAGGTGAGAGAATGTGCACTTTAGCATCTCTAGTTTGGATTACATGTGCTGAATAAAATGTTGCTTTCGATACAAAGTTACAAAAGTGATATTGCTTGTCATTTTTTAACAGTAAGGAGAATGAAGATCTGTCAGTGAAGGCAAAGTCAAGGTTTAGCATATCCCTGCGAAGCTTATCGCAACCTATGTCACTCGGTGAGATAGCAAGGACTTGGGATGTTTGTACTCGTGCGGTTATTTCTGAACACGCACAGCAGAGTGGCGGAGGGAGCTTCAGCTCTAAGTATGGGACTTGGGAGAATTGCTTGAGCACTGCATAGGGATCCTTGCAATGAGAAATTCTTAAGTACACTCCTTGTACAGTAAAATAGTGCAGGAGCTAATAAAAATTTACTAAAGTAGGTGTGTTAGACGCCCACTTAAAACACTCACTTTAGTACATTTTTATTAGTTCATTGTACAGCTAGGTGATATATTATTTACAATTAAGAATTCCTGCCTTTGCAGTACATGCAATCCTTGTTGGTGTATTGCCATAGAAATTGCCAAAGTATCAGCTGTATTGACTGAATGAGCAGTTTTTATATGTGAAGGAAAGCACAGTTTGGGAATAATATAGGATGGTTTTTGTCTCTTGGAGCTGTTTTTGGATGTAGTTAAGATGTCATGTTTGTCGACTGTTTTTTTGGCAATTATAATATGTACCAAGTAGAAAATTCAACTTCTGACGTGTAGTTCATATCAATGTCTTTTGTCGCCTAAGCACAAGGTTTTTGTAATAAATTTGTACAAGTGAATCAGATTTCTGAGGTCATGTTCATATGGTAGCCCTAAAGTTATTTATGAATGAAATAGCGTTATGAATTTACCTCCTACTAGTTATTTACTTTCTGTTTGGAAGTTGACAGTGTAAGAAACAAAAACAGCACATATTTAGCCCTGAAGTAATCTCAAAATAGATCCCTGCTGTAGGAATCTTTATACAATAATGTGCTGTTTGTTTTCGTATTTTCATGTGACACATAAGATCAGTTTTAAAGTTTATATTGTTGCAACACTTCATTATGTATTAGTACTTAGAACTAAAACTGAGTTTCAAGCTTTTAATCGTTCAATCAACTTAATATTCGTCATAGATAATATTTTATGATTATGTTTACATTTTAAAAACTAATTAGACCACTAAGAATTCAAACTTTGAAGAGTTTGAATTAAAAAGAAATTATTTAAATAATTTTGGTGCATATTGACATGTTACGAAAGCTTAACACATTTTGTATTTAGCACATTAACATTGTGTACATGGGAAGCATTAATTAGTTGTGTTTATGAGTACATACAGACGCAAATTATCAATAGCCATTTGTGTTAAAAGAGATTACTTGAACTGGAATTTCTTATCAACTTGACTTTTAACTTGTTTTTGAAGTAATTTTAGAGTAACAATATAAAATACATTGGACCAATGCAATAAATTACATTTTTAAAATTGTAGAGAATGATATTATTATACTTCAAAATAGGAGATGTACATATTGAATACATATTTAATATGATACTCAATATGATACATTTGCATATGTATTAGCTCTTTTACAATAAAATTTAAAAATATGCCAAAATGACATGAAATCAACATTGAAATATTTTCATCCAATTTTTTTATTAGTTGTAACATTTTTTAATTATTTTTTTATTATCTTTTTTATCATATTTTAATAAATCCTAGAGTTTTTTTATCATCTTTATTGTTATAATCTTTTTTCTTCATATTAAATACACAAAAACATTCCCATATTTTAAAATTTAAAATTTCTCATATTTTATATATTATATCATATCATATTCGATATTCTTACTTGTATTGGTGCGGTGCTTTTTAGATTTCAAATATTTTGAAACATATTGAAAGGAAAAAATGTAGTGATTTTTGCTGTAAATGTTATAACATCATAATCATATATCAAATACAAAAGTTGTGCTTTTTCTTAGACTTAAAATAATAAAAAGTAATGCATGTAAGCTTATCTATCACTACGTTTGAGGGAAATTACTCTAATTTATTTTTCAGATTTAGCAAAATTATATCGGATATTTTTTATTTAAAATATATCATCCAACAACCTGGCATTTAATACATATATCACAAAATCTCTAATACTACTTACTTTGCCAATGAGCTTTTAGAAGAAATTAAAAATTACTTAATTATTTTTACTATAATATATAGAATAAAACTACAGTCACGTATTAGAGCCGAACAGCATAATCGTGCATCATTTCGTCTAAATATTTCAATACCTTATTATGCATCAAACATATAGAGACGACAAACAACGTAAAAATATAATGTTTTAAAAAATGAGAGAAGAGTGCTTTTATGATTTGAAATAAGCATATTTTAATTTAAAAAATTTAGCTTAATTAATATAGAAAAAACAACGTGAAGAATTGTTTGCAATATACATCAAATGTTTAACAAATCCGATATTAATTTTTAAAATATATATAATAAACCAAATATATCAATGTAATTTTGAGATTTTTCAGCAAAGATTATTTTAGTTATAAAAAAATAATTAAGAATTATATATGTATCATATTTATATTTTAATTGTTATAAATTACGTATAAGTTTTTCCTTGCCTCCAACGCCTAGAATGCTAGAGATCACAGGAGTCAACAGTCAACGACATCAAAATATTGGGGCCCACAACATATTGTAATTTTCGCTTTAACTGTAAAGTTGCCACGTGTTTAGAGGAGCGTTTTTGCAATCCAAACGTTTGTATTAAATTTATGACGGTAAATTATTAAATAAAAATTTAATGGTTTAAATTTATATTAAATTAATATATTTATTTATAACTATATTTTTTATTTATGAATTTAGATTATTAAATTTTTATCATATTCAAATAACAATTATGGACTTAAATTATATTTCTGTTGAGAATAGATTAAAAGTAAATTTTTAAAATAAACAAAATGGTTTATTTTTCAAAAGCTGTAGTACTCTTAATTAGGAATAGATTCACGGAATGCACGGAGACCGTCAACCCTTTAAAGTTTTTATAATTTTTGCTTTTATATATATTTTTATTTTTTATTTTTTATTTAGTTCATTAATTACTAAGATTTTGCTACCTTACAAAAAATAATGAAAACTATAATTTGTTTTATAATTGTTATCCTTGAATAATAATAATAATTTTTCCTAATTTAGTAGATGAAACAAAAAACACCCAATTTCTTAATTTAATAGTCAAAACAAATGAAACCTAATTTTAAAAAAAATTAAAAAAAAAAAACCAAGTTCCCTCGTTTAATAAAGCAAAAAAAAAACCCTAATTTTCCGAATTTGCATCACTCTTAGAAAAGTGGTGACACTAATATGATATTAAATCAATGATTCATATGGCAGCGTCACCAATTTGCATTAGGGGACCTCAAGCTAATTTCATTTATTTAGTGCAGCATTTCTCTACCAAAATCACAAATTTTCAATAGAGTCTCTTATTAATAATTTCAATCTTTTGAAAAAACGTAGAATTCAATTTAAAATGTTTGATTTAAGAAAATAAAATGATAACTTAAGTTTATTTCATATTGTGTATATCTTTGTAAAGTTTTAATAATTCATTAAATATAAATTTTTGTTAGTAGAATATCAGGAAACATTAAATTACTCTTATTTGTAATTTTAGTTGTGGTCCTACGAATGGTCCTTGCTTTTAATGTTTTAGTAAATATATATTATTTTAATTTAAAAATTTATTATCATCAATTTAAGGCTGTCGGTCAGAAGTGAAATTATGTATTTCTTAAAAATATAATGAAACTACCGATAATAGATTTTAAAATTTTAATTAATATACAAGTATAATAATATATTTGAATTCTTATTTGAATGGTAAGAATGCACATTTTAACACTATCGAAGAATCGACTCAAAAAAAAAAAAAAAAAAAGACTCCCATGAATCTTACATTTTGAAGCTGTCAAAGCGTTTGGAACAGCTTATCGTTATTAAAGTGTGTAAATTATTTATTTTCAACACATCGACATAAGATTAGGACGGGATTATTCAAGCTAATTACCATTTTGGCACTTTGCGGATAATTAACATTTTATTATGATAAAGATTAGACCACCTTGTGAGCAGAGATAATTTCGAACAAGGCCATCACAGATGTTACCAAAAAAGACGCTACACGTGGCACTGCATGTCGATTGCACAAAAGCCAAGGACGGCACGTTACGTCAAAATTTGTTACAGAAATTATAAATTTAAAATATTTATTAAAAAATCAAAGTTTTAAAATTATTTCGAAAAAGAAAGAAAACGATCATTGTAACCTCTTATTTTTTATTTTAATATTAATTTAATTTTTTACAAATTTATAGTATTAAACTAATCTTTTAAAAATTTAATATCAGTAAAAATAATTTCACGAATAAATTATAATTAAATTAGAAATTATTTTTTGTTAATTTTAATTTTTTTTAATTATTTTACAATTATAAATTTACAGGAAAAAATTAACGTTAAAAAAAATTGAAAATCAAAATAATATTTTTTTCCTTAACAAAATTTAAAAAATTGGATTACTTTTTACTTTTGAAAATAAGATAAAAAAACATAATAAAAAATTTTAAGATAATGATTTAAAAAAAATTAGTTTTTAAATCTTAGGAATAATATTAATTTAAAAATAAATAAAATTTGGTTGAAAAATGAACGCGCTTTGGCGTGTTAGTTAAGTGACACATATTTATTTAACAAAAAGACATTTATATTTTAACCAAAAGAATAAGAAGAAAAGGATAGAAATGACAGCTGGTTGGTCCAGAGGCCCACAATATACCGAAACGATGGGCCGTTTACCGCCCAATGTTTGGGAAATACAGCGTGCTTTCACTTTCTTCAGTTAGCTTTCCGTTTTTCGTATTTTTTATAGGAATGTATTATTTAATTAAATTATACATTTATTATATTATTATTAGACAATTATAAATTTATCATATTTTAATTGGAGAATCTAATAATAACTATATATAAAATGCATCTAAACGTAATCCAATAAAATAAAATAAAACCTAAGTATAATCTTTAAATATTTTTTAAAATTTTAATAAAAATATAATAATTAAATTTTTTTAAAAAAATTTAGCAACTTTATTTTCACATAAATGTGTATAGTAAAAAATTCAATAGCAAATTATTATAATTATAAATTAATAATAATATTGTAGGGACATTCATGTCATTTCATTATTACCTTAGTTTATCGCCTCCTACGAAAATTCCATACGTGGCAAACCCTTAAGGTACTAAAAGCTCCACCCGGGTCGTTCCCAATCCCCTCCTCCCGGACTCTCACCACACGCGTGTGACTCCACACTTCGAACACTAGTATTACACTCCGCCTTATCCGAAACTGAGATGCACTTTCCTTGAGGAGGCGCGTGAACCAGGATGTTTCCAATTCCCACCCCATAGATTCTGCGGCGAAGCCGATAGAGAAACACTAAACCACCTTCAACTAGCTGAGTGAGACGGTCTAACCGCCCTTGGAAACCACCGTAATTACGACTCTACCCTTCTTTTTCTTCTCTTTCTTGCCTCCCTATATAAACCTGCCCTTACTAGAATCCTGTTTGCGCAACTAATTACCGGAACGCCGCTTCAGATCTCTCTCTCTCTCTCTCTCTCTCTCTCTAACTACTTCTTTAACACACTCTCTTTCTCTCTCCTGGTTCAAAAATGGCTTCTTCTGGTTGCATAACATCACCTTCATCAAGAAACAGAACGACGTCGCGTTCTTCTTCGTCGGCGTTCGCGTCGTCCTCTTCGAGTTTCGCTCCGCGGTCGTCTCCTTTCTTGACGCGCTCATCTTCCCCCACGCGATTGAGCCTGTACGGCCGTCGGTCGTTGCCTTCGTTTCCGTCGTCATCGTCCTCCGTGAGATTCTCAACCGATAGGCCGACCTCTCCACGGCGGTCGATGTCGGTGACGAAGCAGAATAATGCGGGTGCGGTGTCCAATAACAAGAGGATGTGTACGTGTGCTCCTACGACGCACCCTGGCTCGTTCCGGTGCTCTTACCACAAACGGCTCGCCGAAAAGCAGCAGAAACGTACGGC